>JAFMOC010000264.1:597500-626394 GCA_019802505.1 Corydoras sp. C115
TGTGGGTGGGTGTCTCTTTGTGTGACTGGCTGTGCAGATGCATATACTTGTGGGTGTCTCCACTGCTGTTGTTTTCTTGACACAGTAATGAGGGTCTCTCCTTAGATCAAACTTCCCAGCATCCCCTTGGCTCCAGCCAGCCTGCCACCACAGACCACACATGTGTCCCAGCTGCTCGCGCATAGACGAGAACGCTTCGAAAATATGGATATGGACATATGTGAAAACACTGTCTGTAGGGTGGGGAACCACGAGGTTCCTTTCTTGCCATTCGTGGATTGTTGGACATACATCTCTACACCTGTCCTCATACACAGTGTGATGTGTAATGGTGGAGGAAGGGAGGGGGGGGGTCTTCATTCACTCACTATATAAGGACGATTTAGAGCCAGTTCGTTTTAAATCCATGGTTTTAGAACCCGGAGAACACCCACGTGGATGTGGGGAGAACCTGCATCCCCAGCACTGAGATGCAGATGTGCTAACCACTCCACCACGAAACCTCCCCTTTAAATATATATTCATTCATGCATTATGTTCTGCATTATACTCTATTAGGTTCGCGGGGGGTGGGGGGGGGGCGGTTCCCCATTGCCCATCCAGGGGAGAACGTTTCGGGCGCTGGGCAGATACACACAGGACAGGACGCCAATCTATCACTGGACACACACTCACTCATAGACACACACTCTGTATGAGGCAATTTAGAGCTTTCAATGTACCTTGAATCCATCCATCCATTATCTTCTGCTTTATCCTCTATTAGGGTCGTGGGGGGGGGTTCCCCATGCCCATCCAGGGGAGAACGTTTCGTGCGCTGGGCAGATACACCCAGGACAGGACGCCCATCTATCACTGTACACACTCACTCACTCACACACACTCTATATGGGGCAATTTGGAGAACCCAATCGACCTCGATCCATGTTTTTGGACTGTGGGAGGAGACCGGAGAACCCGGAGGAAACCCACGCGGACACGGGGAGAACATGGAAACTCCACCCAGATTGGGATTCGAACCGGGAATCCCAAGCGTTGAGAGGAGAACATGCTGACCACTAAGCCACCATGCTGCCCCTACCTTGAATCCATGTTTTTAAAATGTGGGAGTAGACCGGAGAACCCAGAGAAAACCCACAAGGACGTTGGGAGAACATTACACACAACAGGCATCCTCAGCACTGAGATGCAGATGTGCCAACCAGTCCACCACCAAGCATCCCCTTAAAAATATATATTAATTTATCCATCCATTATCTTCCGCTTTATCCTCTATTAGGTCGTGGGGGGGGGGAAGGGGGTTCCCCATGCCCATCCAGGGGAGAACGTCTCGGGCGCCGGGCAGATACACCCAGGACAGGGCGCCAATCTATCACTGTGATTCTCTAAATGAGCCATGGAATTATTAATGTTCATTTCTACGAATTTTTGTTCTTTATTCTGGTTTTGAACTCTTTCTATAGAAAAGTTCTTTCACGTCCACTCTTACAGAACCCCTGAGGTTCCAGAACCTTGCGAATTTAAATAAAAAATTATAATTGATGTCGATAATTGAGTGTGGAACGTGAAGTCATGCGAAAGGTAACAGCGCAGCGTCTTTCTTCTCATTATACATTTAAGGCAACGACGTGTTAATGGTGTCTCTGGTGAACAGACAAACCACCAGGAGGACCGGCACTCATTAAGAATTGACTTGACCTTTAATGTTCTATAAGTCTTTCAGAATTCGGCCCCGATTCGAAGACGGGAAAGTCCGTAAAAGTTGAACTGAAAGTTCCCAGAGAGAAGAACTGGAGATTGGTAGTGAACGATGCCATTAGTGCAGGAGGACGCAATATCTGCATGTCCAGAGTAGATGCTGGGGTTCTCAGATTTGGTGAATGTCATTTTTTCATTAGGATTCAAGGCTTTATTGTCATTTAATTAAGGTTTGGTACATGAAATCCATCCATCCATCCATTATCTTCCACTTTATCCTCTATTAGAGTCGCGGTGGGGTTCCCCATGCCCATCCAGGGGAGAACGTTTCGGGCTCTGGGCAGATACACCCAGGACAGGGCGCCAATCTATCACTGGACACACACTCACTCATACAGACACACTCTATATGGGGCAATTTAGAGCATTCAATTGACCTTGATCCATGTTTTTGGACTGTGGGAGGAAAGCGGCGAACCCGGAGGAAACCCACGCGGACACGTGGACATGGAAACATGGAAACACCACCTCAACCATGACCCTGGTTCCTAGTATATGATTAAGCAGAAGATGATGAGATTAGAAACAAGCAAGAATCAGTCTGAACTATCCATCCATCCATTATCTTCCGCTTTATCCTCTATTAGGGTCGCGGTGGGGTTCCCCATGTCCATCCAGGGGAGAACGTTTCGGGCACTGGGCAGATACACCCAGGACAGGACGCCAACCTATCACTGGACACACACTCACTCACACAGACACACTCTATATTGGGCAATTTAGAGCATTCAATTGACCTTGATCCATGTTTTTGGACTGTGGGAGGAAACCGGAGAACCCGGAGGAAACCCACGCGGACACGGGGAGAACATGGAAACTCCATCCAGATTGGGACCTGAACCTGGAATCCCTAGTGCTGAGAGGAGAACATGCTAACCACTAAGCCACCGTACAGCCCTGTTAAAAAATGTAAATAATAATAATAATAATAATAATAATAATAATAATAATAATAATAATAATCTAATAAGGGCGGCACGGTGGCTTAGTGGTTAGCATGTTTTCCTCTCAGTGCTAGGGATTCCCAGTTCGAATCCCCATCTGGGTGGAGTTTCCATGTTCTCCCCGTGTCCGCGTGGGTTTCCTCCGGGTTCTCCGGTTTCCTCCCACAGTCCAAAAACATGGATCAAGTTAATTGAATTCTCTAAATTGCCCCATATAGAGTGTGTTTGAGTGTGTCAGTGTGTACCCAGCGATGGATTGGCGTCCTGTCCTGGGTGTATCTGCCCAGCGCCCGAGACGTTCTCCCCTGGATGGGCATGGGGAACCCCACCGCGACCCTAATAGAGGATAAAGCGGGAGATAATGAATGAATGAATGAATAATCTAATAATCTACAAGGCCTCGTAGGTTCTCCGGTTTCCTCCCACAGTCCAAGAACATGGCTCAAGGTCAAGTGAATTCTCCAAATTGCCCCATATAGAGTGTGTCTGTGTGAGTGAGTGTGTGCCCAGTGATAGATTGGCGTCCTGTCCTGGGTGTATCTACCCAGCGCTCGAAACGTTCTCCCCTGGATGGGCATGGACATCCCCCCCCCCCCGCAACCCTAGTAGAGGATAAAGCGGAAGATAACGGATGGATGGACGAAGTGATACCACGATCTTGATTGTACTTTGATGTGTGTGTTCTTTGCTTTTATCATTGCGTCGATCTCATTGGCGAAGGTCAACTTTGTGTGTGTTAGTGGTTAAGATAGAGTAAGAATATGCCCCTATGGAAACATCAGGATCGAGAGGGGTGTATTAGAGTGGGGTTAACCTCTGTGTAGTGGTGGTGGAGCGCTGTCTTGCGTGTGGTCTCCATCGGTAGCGCGGAACAGAGATAGCTATGTTACGCTACGTGGCCGATTGTCATTGTCATGCCATCCGGCTCCCTTTCTGGTTCTCTTGGTGTGGTTCTCATAGCTTTGAAGAGATATTAAACTAATCTAACACCAAGGGGTAAAAGAGGGGGGAGGAAAACGACCGACAGACTCACTTCCTGTAAAGCACCAGCCCCAGAAAAGCCCCCACAAGTCAAATCAGAGCAGTTTTGTGGTCTGGACTGCCCTCGGTATTATTTCGAAAAAATACCCTGTTATTATTGAGTGGGGCGAGAGAGAGAGAGAGAGAGAGAGAGAAAGAAAAGAGAGGCAATGACTATTATCTTTATGTAGGTCCTTTAATTTTAATGCACCACAGATTTATAGCTGAGCATTCCGGAGCGGAGGCATTCGGCACTCCACCCTGGTCATAAACCCAGCAGGACAGTGCTACAGTTTTCGAGGTTCTGCTGCGACACGCTGCTCCCTCCCGAGTTTTCCCAAACTCTGTTGCTTTCGGTACCCGGCTAGAACCGGCCATGCTTCCAGATGTACCATTAATACGTTTATAATGAATACAGACCAATAAAGAGTCTGATACTGCTGCTTTAATCTAGTTTTATAATGCTTTATAATTAATATATATATATATATATATATATATATATATATATATATAGGGCAAGGTAGCTCAGTGGTCAGGGTGTTGGGCTATCAATCAGAAGGTTGGGGGTTCAAATCCCAGGTCCACTGAAGTTACCAATGTGGTCCTTGAGCAAGACCCTTAACCCTCATTGCTCCAGGGATGTTGTGATGAACCCTGTGCTCACCTTGTAAGTCGCTTTGGATAAAAGCGTCCAATAAATGACCAAATTAATTATTTATATATATATATATATATAGCGGCACGGTGGCTTAGTGATTAGCACGTTCTCCTCTCAGCACTAGGGATTCCCGGTTCGAATCCCCATCTGGGTGGAGTTTCCATGTTCTCCCCGTGTCTGCGTGGGTTTCCTCCGGATTCTCCGGTTTCCTCCCATAGTCCAAAAACATGGATCAAGTCAATTGAAATCCCAAAATTGCCCCATATAGAGTGTGTCTGTGTGAGTGAGTGCGTGCCCAGTGATGGATTGGTGTCCTGTCCTGGGTCTATCTGCCCAGCGCCCGAGACGTTCTCCCCTGGATGGGCATGGGGAACCCCCCCCGCTTGCGCACAACCCTAGTAGAGGATGAAGCGGAAGATAATGGATGGATATATATCCTATCATTATTTTCTGCTTACTCTTATTCTGGGGTGGCACGGTGGTTTAGTGGTTAGCATGTTCTCCTCTCAGCACTAGGGGTTCCCAGTTTGAATCCCAATCTGGATGGAGTTTCCATGTTCTCCCCGTGTCCGCGTGGGTTTCCTCCGGGTTCTCCGGTTTCCTCCCACAGTCCAACAACATGGTTCATGGTAAATGGAATGCTCTAAATTGCCCCATATAGAGTGTGTTTGTGTGAGTGAGTGTGTGCCCAGCGATAGATTGGTGTCCTGTCCTAGGTGCATCTGAGCCCGAAACGTGTTCCCCTGGATGGGCCCTCCCGTGACCCTAGTAGATAATGCATTGTGAATACCAGATTTACGTAATTACCAAATTTTCACCAAATGGTTTATATTTTTGCCTTTAAAGCCTTAAAATGATTTAAAGGTGTATCTTCACTCACATATTTCATTGTATTTTTATATTTTTGGATTCAGGTTCTTCACAGACAGCCGATCCCACCATTAAAAGACCTTTCCCCCATGCGCGAGGATTCAGTTGCCAGCTCCAATATAGAGGACCATCCTCAGGGGTGTGTTGGTGGTGGTAGCTCTGGAGGTGGGGGTAACATTTCCAAAAAACCCCGCTCCCGCACCAAGATCTCGCTGGAAGCCTTGGGAATCCTGCAAAGTTTCATCCAGGACGTTGGACTCTATCCCGACCAGGAGGCCATCCACACCCTCTCAGCCCAGTTGGACCTGCCAAAGCACACCATCGTCAAGTTCTTCCAGAATCAGCGCTACCATGTGAAGCACCATGGCCGCCTGAAGGAGCTCGGGGCCGAGGGCAGCGGCGTGGACGTTGCCGAATATCGAGATGAAGAGCTGCTCTCCGGCTCGGAAGACGCCGAGTCCAGCGAAGACGGTCACGAGGAGGTCTACAGTGGACAAGACGGGGGCTCGGCCGGAACCCCCGCCTCAATCTCAACCCCATCGTCCGTGTCGGGGCAAGACGACAACAAAGACAAGGCTGTATCTTCAGGGCCAGCACTGTCTGGCGCCCTACCCTCCTCTAGTTCGTCTCCTAGCCCTAGAGACCAGGAGTATCAGAGATAAAGGTTCGAGACAGTAGGCTAGGAGTGGATAGTGGAAGGTGGAACACGTGGAGCCGAACGTATTTAAAAGAAAGTATTTAAAACAGCAAATTAAAGACCTCTCAATAGTCAAGCCAATTGGCGCCAATCATATTGGAACCCAACACAAGGATTTGAAACGCCAACAATACGCCTGCGTTTTTTTTCAAATATGAACATAGGCGTAAGTAACCGAATTCTTAGCTGGTTTTCATAACCGTTAATCAAATAGCACCTCCATTACCGACCTCCAGCTTTGGAGAGTTCCTATTCCAGACCACCGTACCACCCACCTTCCACCATCAGAATAATAACAGTGACTGAGTTTCCGAAAAACTCTAGATGAGCCGTGGAACTTCATAGGAACCCACACGTCCTCAATCGTGTCTGCTCATGGAGCCAGGTGGGTGGCTGTGGCTTCCCTCTTCCTCCCATCTGTGATGGGGCATCCTTTTTTCGTCTTCAAGAGGTGGCTATCGTTGAGTAAATGGGTAGGTGGGTGGCTCGAAGGTGCCCATGCCGACTGGGGTGTGTACTTTACCTCGGTCCATTAAATTCACTGTAAATACATGTGGTCTACTGAAATGTCCCGAGGTAGACCCTACGAAGAGCGACTCTACCGGTTCCACCACAAGGCGTCCATCAGTTCCGACTTCGCCGTGGCTGGACGAGCACCATCTGGGAAGCCATGCATGGTCCACATGAATTTCTCCAAACACCTCTGTTAGTTCCGAGTTTCGGAAACGTGGTTTCATACCAATACGTGTACGTGAGCTATCGTCACCCCGTTTCGGTGTACTTCCTTTGCACTCCAAATGACTAGTGAGCGTCAAAAAAATGAATCGCGGGTTCCCGGACTTCTAGAGCCAATATGGGACGACAGAGTGTCTTGATGACTCAGCTGTTTTTGAATAATATAATGATTACTCAATCCATCTTTAGTCTGGAAATCCCATACTATTTTCCCTTCACTACGGCTTTTCTGGGACTCTCTCTCTCTCTCGTTCTCTCTCTCTCTTTCTCACTCACTCTGGCATGGTTGCCAGTTCCAACCCGCCTACCCACCCTTCTCTTCACACCTCTATTTATTGCTATCTTTATCCACATCTTTATTATTGTTATTATTATTGTTATTCTGGTTGTCCTTTGTCATTGTTGTTATTTTAGGTCGTTTTTTAATGGTCGCGTACAGTCGTCATTCAGCTCAAAGCTGTCATTTCGCTAGGGAGAGACTTGGATGAACGGAACACTGCCACAACAGTGACAATTAGAAGCAGTTACTGAAGTAAAGAACCGAGACACCAGCTGTAATACCAATTCTACACTCTTCTCCCAAAGACAGGTAGTCATAGGTTGGACGGCCTTTTTGGGCCCACCAATGTTGACCGTCCATTCGAGCCAATTGAGCCGAAACTCGTCAATTGACCAATCTGCCGTAGCCCTTTTGTATTTGTATCAAAACCCCGATGGACACTGTGGCAAACAATGGAAGACTTGGATCCAGGGTCGCAATTTGCATATTTAAATCAGCTGCTACCTTTCTGGATATTAGAGTACTCAGCATTGTTAGACCTACACTGACTTTAAATTGTTTTTTTTTTTTTTTTGGTTTCTTGGTTGATGATGTGATGTTTATAAAGATGTTTTATCAATTACAAATGACAGCATTTTCTCTCTTTATATATATATATATATATATATATATATATATATATATATATATATATATATATATATATATAGTTCACCAGCAATTATTTTCAACCATTCATGCTTTCTTGGAGTTGGCCGGCTATACATTGTGACAGTGATGGGTTTCCTGGGTCAGAACCTTGAAATCTGACCAAGCCAATGGCTTTTAAAGGCGTACGCTGGCGAGCCTGACCCCCCCACAGGGCAACTTTCACACCAAGCGAGCCAGAATAGAGTAAAGCCCCAGCATACAGTGTTGGTTTCAATGGCTCGGTCATTGGTTTTTCTTCAAGTGATGATATTTTTTACACTTTGGCATCTGCTTAGCTAGGCTGGGACCTTTTAACCACTAGGCCATGCATGTTTTTTTAATGTTCTGCCCAGGATTTGACCGTTTTGCGAACACAATTGGAATTAATTCCCATGTGAGACCCTGGCAGATGGAAATGTTCACTCACATGTGGCGTATGCTTCAAGCTAAACTAGTTTGTACCGCTTTGTCGTTGGTATCTCAACTTGGCACAATGCCGCTGTCTTGACCACTACAGAAAAAAATTTGTTTATTCCCTCTAACATGACAATGTGAAGATCTTATAATATCTTATAGTATTCATTATCTTTCTCTTTATACCCTACTAGGGTCACATGACCTCTAGACCTCTTTCGGGCACTGGGCAGATACACCCAGGACAGGGCGCCAATCTATCACTGGGCACACACTCACTCACTCTATATGGGGCATTTGTTTGATGGGGAATTCAATTTTCCTTATGGGTGGCACTGTGGCTTAGTGGTTAGCATGTTCCCCTCTCAGCGCTAGGGATTCCCTGTTCGAATCCCAATCTGGGTGGAGTTTCCATGTTCTCCCCGCGTCCGCGTGGGTTTCCTCCGGGTTCTCCGGTTTCCTCCCACAGTCCAAAACCATGGATCAAGGTCAATTGAATTCTTCAAATTACCCCATTTAAAGAGTGTCAGTGTGAGTGAGTAATGGATTGACGTCCTGTCCTGGGTGTATCTGCCCAGCGCCCGAAATGTTCTCCCCTGGATGGGCATTGGGAACCCCCCCATGACCCTCGAACAGGATAAAGCGGAAAATAATGGATGGATGGTATTCACCATGAATCCATGTTTTTGGACTGGAACACGGGGAGAACATGGAAACTCCACCCAGATTGAGATTCGAACCTGGAATCCCTAGCGCTGAGAGGAGAACATGCCAACCACTAAGCCACCGTGCCGCCCACATGTTGTGAATCTCAAAAGCAAGCAGGGGTTTTAGGATAATTCCAATTTTCCGACACAAAGAGTCCCATTTAGCCCAACGTTCTACCTTAATGAAGCTTTTCAATCAGTGAGCACACCAGGAGACCAGGCCCAACCCTACCATTAGGATCCCCGTGACCCCGCCCCCTGCGGTGCCCCGATAAGTCGGAAACAAGGAGCTTTGATGAGTCGGCCGTGCTGGGAAATTATCCACCGTCCTGGTGAGATGTGCTCACGCTAGAGGTGTTTAACCTGCAGCGGGAGTGGCCTCCCACACCTCCACACACTACTCCTTCATCTCCTCCCGAGACTGAGGTGCTGGAGGTTCTAACAAAGAACTTGCAGAGTCCCTGATGAGCAATAGGTGAAGGTCGGCCGTCCATTATTTATTCTTTTTAAAGGAGATGATCACTGTAATACGTGCTGTGCAGTCCATCCATTCATCCATTATCTTCCGCTTTATCCTATATAATGATCGTTGGGGGGGTTCCCCATGCCCCTCCAGGGGAGAACGTTTCGGGCGCTGGGCAGATACACCAAGGACAGGACGCCAATCCATCGATGGGCACACACTCACTCACACAAACACACTCTATATGGGGCAATTTGGAGAACTCAATTGACTTGAACCATGTTTTTGGACTGTGGGAGGAAACCGGAGAACCCAGAGGAAACCCACATGGACACGGGGAGAACATGGAAACTCCACCCAGATTGGGGTTCCAACCGGGAATCGCTAGCGCTGAGAGGTGAACGCGCCAACCACTAAACCACCGTGCCGCCCGTGCTGTGCAGTCATGGTTGATTAAAGGTGATCAACAAGTGGTTCCTTGAAACCCTTTTTTGATCTTATTTAATAAATGATCCTGAATAATTGAGGACATCCAGGGGGGGCATCCAGGGGAGAACATCTCGGGCGCTGGGCAGATACCTCCAGGACAGGTTGCCAATCTATCACTGGACACACACTCACTCACACAGACACACTCTATATGGGGCAATTTGGAGAACTCAATTGAATTGATCCATGTTTTTAGACTGTGGGAGGAAACCGGAGAACCCGGAGGAAACCCACGCGGACACGGGGAGAACATGGAAACTCCACCCAGATTGGGATTCCAACCGGGAATCCCTAGTGCTGAGAGGAGAACATGCTAATACTTTACCACTTATAAAATAGAAGAGAGTGAACACTAGCCAGACAGTCAAAACCAGACAGTTCTAGGTTCTAGGGATACATCCATCCATCCATCCATTATATTCCACTTTATCCTCCACTAGGGTCACAGGGGGGTTCCCCATGCCCATCCAGAGGAGAACATTTCAAGTTCAATTTATTTACAGAGTGTATTTTTACAATAGAACATTGTCACAAAGCAGCTTTACAGTGTTATAAGCCTTTAAACCCCGAAAGAGCAAGCCGAAGCGACAGTGGCAAGACAAAAACTCCCTGTTAGTTTGTTATTTTAAGGAAGAAACCTTGTGAGGACCAAGACTCAGTGTAGGACACTAATGTACAGATTGTGTGATGATCATGTGACCCGTATTTAACAATTGAAAACTATTCGGGGGTTGGGCAGACACACCAAGGACATGGTACACACTCACTCACACAGGCACACTCTATATGGGGCAATTTGGAGAAGTCAGTTGAACTTGATCCATGTTTTTTGGGAGCAAACCGGAGAACCCGGAGCAAACCAATGCGGACACGGGGAGAACATGGAAACTCCACCCAGATTGGGATTCGAACCGAGAATCCCTAGTGCTGAGAGAAGAACATGCTAACCACTAAGCCACCGTGCCACCCTCTCTAGTAATTGTATTCCATGTTGGTCTTAATGCAGCAGCATTCACACAAGCACACTGTTAAAGATCACCCAGTAAAGTCACAAAGTAGCAACAGAAAGGGGCCTTCCCCAAACTGTTTCCCCAAAAGTTGGACCTAAATCTTTCCCAACTGATATTTCCATCCACCATGTACAATGGATTTGTTATTGGTGATAACGCACTACCCACAAACATATAACAACCTAACGCCAAGAAAAATAATATGACTTTAATGAATATTGGTGAACTGATACGTTCTAACCTCGTTAAAGGAACAGCATTTGGTTTTAAACCCTTTAATGTCCTGAAGTCCACTAACCACCATATCCCTCACATACTTGATTCAGACAGACATATCCATCCATCCATTATCTTCAGCTTTACCCTCTATTAGGGTCGCGGGGGGGAGAACGTCTCGGGCACCAATCTATCGCCAATCTATCACTGGACACACACTCACACACACACACACTCTATATGGGGCAATTTGGAGAATTCAATTGACTTGATCCGGGCGGCACGGTGGCTTAGTGGTTAGCATGTTCTCCTCTCAGTGCTAGGGATTCCCGGTTCGAATCCCAATCTGGGTGGAGTTTCCATGTTCTCCCCATGGCCGCGTGGGTTTCCTCCGGGTTCTCCGGTTTCCTCCCACAGTCCAAAAACGTGGATCAAGTTAATTGAGTTCTCCAAATTGCCCCATATAGAGTGTGTATGTGTGAGTGAGTGTGTGTCCAGTGATAGATTGGCGCCCTGTCCTGGGTGTATCTGCCCAGCGCCCGAGATGTTCTCCCCTGGATGGGCATGGGGAACCCCACCGCAACCCTAATAGAGGATAAAGCGGAAGATAATGGATGGATGAAATTGACTTGATCCATGTTTTTGGACTGTGGGAGGAAACCGGCGAACCCGGAGGAAACCCACGTGGACACGGGGAGAACATGGAAACCCCACCCAGATTGGGATTCGAACCGGGAATCCCCAGCGCTGAGAGGAGAACATGCTAACCACTAAGCCACCCACGCTTGATTCAATTCAAATCCAAAGCAGGTACTGAATGAGAAATACAACTAATCCTGGACCTAATGCTGAGTTTTGAACCGCTTGAGTCAGCACATTTGACACTTTTCTACAGCGAGACTCTCTTTGCTCTCATTTTTCGTTCTAACGAGACTCGCAGAAGCACAACGCTCCATGTTCTTGCGCTGGAATCTGGAACTTTTCGATTACAATGTGAATCCGGATTGCCACTCTCGTACGGAGACATCTCCTCACTTCGCTTTCTCAGCATTATCACTGAGTGATAAGTTTAACGTGCGTTCCACGGCTATTCGGCTCGTCCCGATTTCTGTTCGCTGTTCGTTTTTTCGATTGCTGTCAGTTAATAAAATGTATAAATGGAAACTTTTGGAACCCTCTTGTGTCTGGAGATTTATACGTCAAGCTTTGAATCAGTCCGTGCTTATGTGGGATGGTCACTGTTAATAAGCTTTGGGGTGCGGTAGCTCAGTGGTCAGGATGTTGGGCTATCAATCAGAAGGTTGGGGGTCCAAATCCCAGGTCCACTGAAGGTACCAATGTGGGTCCTTGGGAAAGCCTTAACCCTCATTGCTCCAGGGATGCTGTGATTAACCCTGTGTTCTGACCCTGTGTTCATCCGGGAAACCGGAGAACCCGGAGGAAACCCACGCGGACACGGGGAGAACATGGAAACTCCACCCAGATGGGGATTCGAACCGGGAATCCCTAGTGCTAAAAGGAGAACGTGCCAACCACTAAGCCACCGTGCCGCCTATTTTTAATTTAAATATTACATAAAAAATAATAAATAAATAAAATAAAATAAAAAACATTTTATATAATATAGTAGCATTATAATAACAATGGAAATCCTTCCATCCATCTACTATCTCTCGCTTTATCCTCTATTAGGGTCGCGGGGGGGTTCCCCATGCCCATCCAGGGGAGAACGTTTTGGGCGCTGGGCAGATAGACCCAGGACAGGGGGTCAATCTATCACTGGACACACACTCACTCACACAGACACACTCTATATGGGGCAATTTGGAGAATTCAATTGACCTGATCCATGTTTTTGGACTGTGGGAGGAAACCGGAGAACACGGAGGAAACCCACGCGGACACTGGGAGAACATGGAAACTCCACCCAGATTGGGATTCGAACCGGGAATCCCTAGTGCTGAGAGGAGAACATGCCAACCACTGAACCATGTGTCTAGTATATATATATATATATATATATATATATATATATATATATATATATATATATATATATATATATATATATATATATATACTACAGGGAAGCCAGACAGTAAAAACATTTAGTTCTAGGTTCTAGGGATACATTCATCCATCCATTATCTTCCACTTTATCCTCCACTAGGGTCACAGTGGGGTTCCCCATGTCCATCCGGGGGAGAATGTTTCAAGTCCAAGTCATTTATTTATATAGCGCTTTTTACAATAGTATGTTGTCACAAAGCAGCTTTACAGCGTTGTAAGCCTATATATATATATATATATATATATATATATTTTTTTTTTTTTTTTTTTTTGCAATTTCTGCAGGAAAAAACTAAAAGAAGTCAAATAAAAACTGTGATGTTCAGAACCAGAACAATGCCTGTGCTTCATATCGACACCGAGACTTCGGCAAAGTGAGCGGTGTGGCCACAAGACCCGAACACTTTATCATTGGTACATAAAAAGCAATCAAAGCAGACCATAATGGGCGAAAGAAAAATCCCACAGGGTATATTGGACCAGTGTTACTGGAAATGATCAGTGACAACAGAACTTTTGGTAATCGTCTGCTGAAAACACCATTAAATAAACCGCCGAACTGTGTGGGCGCGGAACCATGAATGACCGAATAAAAACACCGCCGTTATCGCATGCTTTCGGCTCATGGAAAACCCACGGAACTTCTGAGATCGGCCGTGTTTAAAAACACAAACGAGGGTCCCGAATTAGCACGGCGGGGTGGCAACTAAGGGGTCGTCACGGTGACGTTGGCATCTTTGGTTTTGGGGTCATTGGCGACATTGGCGCCTTCATCGCAGGGCAGGTTGATCGGGTTCGAGTGACCTTAGATCACCCCAAAGAGCGTTCGCTGACTACCAGAAGCTCCTGGCTTGGAGAGAAAGTCGCTTTGTACTCTGGCCACCCGCCAGTCCTCGTTCCCTGCCATGGGGCCATTCATTTCAAGAGCAGCTTACAGTGGCGTCCTCTGGTTTGAATTCAGTGCCAGTCAGCCAATCTCCTAATTGAAGCCATTATTCGCTCAATTGCTCGCTTTTAACCCTTTCTACCCTCTAGGTTTTGAAGCTGGATGTCGTTAAACAAAGGATTTGCAGCATTATGAGTTTTAGAAGAGCTACAGGGGGTCGAAAACCCAAGGCCCGTGTCTAACGACTTGTTGCGTATATATTTATATATATATATAGTACTGACGTCAATCCTATTAATTTAATTTGTTATAGTTTGTTTAAAAAAACTATTCAGAAGCAATAAAATAATAAAGCAATTTGGGAGAAAAGGAATAAATATTATATTCATTCATTCATTATCTCCCGCTTTATCCTCTATTAAGGTCGCGGTGGGGTTCCCCATGCCCATCCAGGGGAGAACGTCTCGGGCGCCGGGCAGACAGCTCACTCGCTGGACACACACTCACTCACACAGACACACTCTATATGGGGCAATTTGGAGAATTCAATCGACTTGATCCATGTTTTTGGACTGTGGGAGGAAACCGGAGAACCCGGAGGAAACCCACGCGGACACGGGGAGAACATGGAAACTCCACCCAGATGGGGATTCGAACCGGGAATCCCTAGCGCTGAGAGGAGAACGTGCCAACAACTAAGTCACCGTGCCGCCTTTAATTATTATATATTATATAAATATAATAAGGGCGGCATGGTGACTTAGTGGTTAGCATGTTCTCCTCTCAGCGCTGGGGATCCAGGTTCGAATTCCATGTTCTCCCCGTGTCCGTGTGGGTTTCCTTCGGGTTCTCCGGTTTCCTCCCACAGTCCAAAAACATGGATCAAGTCAATTGAGTTCTCCAAATTGACCCATATAGAGTGTGTCTGTGTGAGTGAGTGTGTGTCCAGTGATAGATTGGCGTCCTGTCCTGGGTGTATCCGCCCAGTGCCCGAGACGTTCTCCCCTGGATGGGCATGGGGAACCCACGTCCACTGGGCACACACTCACTCACACAGACACACACAAACACATTCTATATGGGCCATGTTTTTGGACTGTGGGAGGAAACCGGAGAACCCGGAGGAAACCCACACGGACACGGGGAGAACATGGAAACTCCACCCAGATGGGGATTCGAACCTGAATCCCTAGTGCTGAGAGGAGAACGTGCTAACCACTAAGCCACCATGCCGCCTCTTTATATATAAATGGTATAAAACATAAATGAATAATAATGTATTGTATATCACATATTAATATGAATGTGACGCGGTCAGAGGTGTGCCTTATTGTCAGTAATGTCACAGCTGGAAAAAGGGCTCAGCCAATCGGATTTAAGGAGCGGAACTGCCTGTTTTATTCATTTATTAACTCCTTATTATCCTCTACCAGGGTCCCAGGGGGGTTCCCATCACGAAGAAAACATTTCGGGCGGATTCACCCAGGACAGGGTGCCAATCTCTCACTGGGCACACAGTGACTATATGGGGCAATTCAATTGATCCATGTTTTTGGACCGTGGGAGGAAACCGGAGAACCCGGATTGCTTCGAACCTTGATCTGCAGTGCTGAGAGTGTTATCCAGTGTATGATGGTGTCCATTCTCCCGAAAACATATATATTTGTAAAAAATATGAATAATATGAGCAAATAATTGGTTTCTTATTATTATTATTCATATCTTAATTCCCCGACCAGCCGTCGCACACAAACTGGGTTTGGGTTTCCAGAACATAGCCATATACGAGTTCCAAAAACCGTCATTCAAGTCTTCACGCCTCGATACGTCGCAAACTTACGTTTGTTTTTGGATCGACGCGGCGTGATGGACATCGACCAGGACCCGAGATTGACAGCCTTTTGGCAGGGGAGCAGGGGCAGCTGCCAGGGCACTGCTGCTGGGGTATTAGGGCCTGATGGCGGCATGATTAGGGGCCATTAGAGGTGAGAGCAAGAGGGCGGCGAGGGACGCAGGTGCACCAGTGCCAGTGATTACCCAGAATTCAGTTGGGGAGCCCACAAACACACACCTGTGCTCTCCAGTTGGCACGCTGGCTCTGTGCACTCCACACATTAATATACACACTAATAAACCCACTAATACCCCGTGCCCTCGCTGGGATCGCGTCGTGCGTTCTATTAATAGTCATCTCGTTGTTCTCTGCGTAAAATAGCAGATGTAGTTTCATCTGTACTGCAGAAACATAATCATAGAACCATAAATATTTATATTAATAAGAGCTACAGGGGCATTTCTTCAAGAGGACGAGAGTGTGATAGCATGCGTATAACAAAACCGTACGGTGAATGAGGTCGGGGGCACGAAAGTGGGCGTGGCCTGTTAGGAGGGTGTGGTTAGAACGAGGGGGAGACATGCAAGATTTGAAGAGTGATGAGAATTTTCATTTAGAATGCATTTATTCGTTCCCCATGCCCATCCAGGGGAGAACGTTTCGGGCGCTGGGCAGATACACCCAGGACAGGGGGGCAATCTATCACTGGGTACACACTCACTCACACAAACACACGCTACAGTATATGGGGCAATTTGGAGAATGTAATCGACCTTGAGCCATGTTTTTGGACTGTGGGAGGAAAGCGGAGAACCCGGAGGAAACCCACATGGACACGGGGAGGACATGGAAACTCCACCCAGATTGGGATTCATGCTAACCACTAAGCCACCATAACCGCCATATATATATATATATATATATATATGTTCTCCTCTCAGCGCTAGGGATTCCCGGTTGGAATCCCAATCTGCGTGGAGTTTGCATGTTCTCCCCGTGTCCGCGTGGGTTTCCTCCGGGTTCTCCGGTTTCCTCCCACAGTCCAAAAACATGGATGAAGTCAATTGAATTCTCCAAATTGCTCCATATAGAGTGTGTCTGTGTGAGTGAGTGTGTGTCCAGTGATATATTGGCGTCCTGTCCTGGGTGTGTCTGCCCAGCGCCCGAAACGTTCTGCCCTGGATGAGCATGGGGAACCCCCCCCCCCTCCCCTCCCCACGACCCTAATAGAGGATAAAGCGGAAGATAATGGATGGATGAATGACATATGTATATATATATATATATATATATATATATATATATATATATATATATATATATATATATATATAGTGGTTTAGCATGTTCTCCTCTCAATTCTAGGGATTCCCGCTTCTAATCCCCATCTGCGTGGAGTTTCCATGTCCTCCCCGTGTCCGCGTGGGTTTCCTCCGGGTTCTCCGGTTTCCTCCCACAGTCCAAAAACATGGATCAAGTCAACTGAATTCTCCAAATTGCTCCATATAGAGCGTGTCTGTGTGAGTGAGTGTGTGTACCAGTAATATATTGGCGTCCTGTCCTGGGTGTATCTGCCCGCCCGAAACGTTCTACCCTGGATGAGCATGGGGAAAAACCCCCCCCCCCCCCCCGACCCTAATAGACCGCGCACGGTGGCTTAGTGCTTAGCAGTATTCTAGGGCTGCGTAATGTTCTCCCCTGTGTCCGCGTGGGTTTCCTCCGGGTTCTCCGGGAAGATAATGGATGAGTTCTCCAAATTGCCCCATATATGTTTACACTAAATATCCAGTAATTTTGGCGTCCCCAGCATGCCGTGCCACCGTGTAACGAATACTACATGTTATCTTGTTCTTAACACACTTACACGGCAGCGTGAGCATGCAGTGTCTTATCCCGCCGTGAGTTATCCTGCATTTATATATTTAGAAACGTTATTAATGTGATCTGTAGCAATAAATCCCTGTTCTGGGATCAGTAGCTCCGCCCGTGCACTCTATTAAAGCCAGAAAGCTGACAGACTGCAATGGATGGAAATGTGAGCAGCGCTGATAACCTCCCATGAGACACCGGGCTAAAGCAGGGCATCTGTCCCGGGCCTGTGTGAGTACTACACTGTGGTATTTATGCAGCAAACAATACTAACACTCATATGAATACTCAAGCAGCAAGTGTTCAGTTAGTGTAAACCTGCAGATTTAATGTATAATGTATACTCTTATCCATCCATCCATTATCTTCCGCTTTATCCTCTATTAGGGTAGCGGGGGGGTTCCCCATGCCCATCCAGGGGAGAACGTCTCGGGCGCTGGGCAGATACTCCCAGGACAGGACGCCGATCCATCGCTGGGCACACACTCACTCACACAGACACACGCAATTTGTATATGGGGCAATTTGGAGAATTCCGTTGACCTTGATCCATGTTTTTGGACTGTGGGAGGAAAGCGGAGAACCCGGAGGAAACCCACGTGGACACGGGGAGCACATGGAAGCTCCATCCAGATGGGGATTCGAACCGGGAATCCCTAGAGAACATACCAACCTCTGAGAGGAGAGGGTTCTAACCGTTTGGGGGCATTCTAGTCACCAGCTCTAAATTGCGGCCACCGTGGGTTAGCATGCCGCTCATCAATAGGGATAATAATAACCTGGGTGGAGTTTAATAATAATCATCATGATAATAATCCTCATAATTCATTCTTTCCTCCCACAGTCCAAAAACATGGATCAAGATCAACGAACTTTATTCCACATATTAGTGGTCTGTGTGGGGAGTGGGGCGGAGGGGTACCCCCATGCCCATCCAGGGGAGAACGTTTCGGGCGCTGGGCAGATACACCCAGGACACACTCACTCCCACAAACACACTCTACAGTATATGGGGCAATTTTGGAGAATTCACTTGACATTGATCCCTGTTTTTGGACTGTGGGAGAAAACCGGAGAACCCGGAGGAAACCCACGCAGACACGGGGAGAACATGGAAACTCCACCCAGATAGGGATTCGAACCGGGAATCCCTAGTGCTGAGAGGAGAACATGCTAACCACTAAGCCACCGTGCCGCCCATGTGATATTCATTCATTCATTCATTATCTCCCGCTTTATCCTCTATCAGGGTCGCGGTGGGGTTCCCCATGCCCATCCAGGGGAGAACGTCTCGGGCGCTGGGCAGATACACCCAGGACAGGGCGCCAATCCATCGCTGGGCACACACTCACACACTCAAACACATTCTATATGGGGCAATTTAGAGAACTCAATTGACTTGATCCATGTATTTGGACTGTGGGAGGAAACCGGAGAACCCGGAGGAAACCCACACGGACACGGGGAGAACATGGAAACTCCACCCAGATAGGGATTCGAACCGGGAATCCCTAGCGCTGAGAGGAGAACATGCTGACCACTAAGCCACCGTGCCGTCCATGTGATATTAATGATAGTAAAATTCCAAATAAATAAATGAAAAATAAAAAATAAAAATAAAAATAGAAAAAAACTTGAAGGTCTCCACGATCGTCACAAGGCTGTTGGTTATTTAACATTAACTCTTAGTAATCTGAAATTTTCAATCTTTTTTTTTTTTTAAACATACAAGAACACTTGAGTGCTATAGTCTAGAACCAAGGATGGAAGTTTCCCGAAGGTTAAAACTTGTAGAAACTGGCTGCAGCTGGTTTAGGTGTGCGGGGAATAAATCATTTGCAGCAAATACAGCAACTCAGTGGCCTGAGTTTGATTTGTCTAATTTAATCAGTATCAAGTGTTGAGCACAATATTCAATAAAGAGGCCAAACAGCTGCCGCGATTAAAAATATATCACTCGCTGCGTTTTTCTAAATCCTGGAATACATAATCACCTCTGCAACATGAAAAATGCAGCAGGCGGAATGTAATGATTTTATCATTTTATCCCAAGAAAAAACTTTAAACATCAGGCGGCTGGGGGGTGCGTTATCCATCCATTATCTTCCGCTTTATCCTCTATTAGGGTCGAGAACGTTTCAGGCGCTGGGCAGATACACCCAGGACAGGACGCCAATCTATCACTGGACACACACTCACTCACACAGACACACTCTATATGGGGCAAATTAGAGAATTCATCAGACCTTAATCCATGTTTTTGGACTGTGGGAGGAAACCGGAGAACCCGGAGGAAACCCACGCGGACACGGGGAGAACATGGAAACTCCACCCAGATTGGGATTCGAACCGGGAATCCCTAGAGCTGAGAGGAGAACATGCTAACCACTAAGCCACCATGTGGCCTTAATCCTTTAGACTCCATCTATCCATCCATCCATTATCCTCCGCTTTATCCTCTATTAGGGTCGCAGGGGGGGGGGGGGGTTCCCCATGCCCATCCAGGGGAGAACGTTTCGGGCGCTGGGCAGATACACCCAGGATAGGGGGGCAATCTATAACTGGGCACACACTCACTCACACACACACTCTATATGGGGCAATTTGGAGAACTCAATTGACTTGATCCATGTTTTTGGTCTGTGGGAGGAAACCGGAGAACCCGGAGGAAACCCCCGCAGACACGGGGAGAACATGGAAACTCCACCCAGATTGGGGATTCGATTTCCTCCCACCCAGATTGTGGGAGGAAACCGGAGAACCCGGAGGAAACCCACGCGGACACGGGGAGAACATGGAAACTCCACCCAGATTGGGATTCGAACCGGGAATCCCTAGAGCTGAGAGGAGAACATGCTAACCACTAAGCCACCATGTGGCCTTAATCCTTTAGACTCCATCTATCCATCCATCCATTATCCTCCGCTTTATCCTCTATTAGGGTCGCAGGGGGGGGGGGGGTTCCCCATGCCCATCCAGGGGAGAACGTTTCGGGCGCTGGGCAGATACACCCAGGATAGGGGGGCAATCTATAACTGGGCACACACTCACTCACACACACACTCTATATGGGGCAATTTGGAGAACTCAATTGACATGATCCATGTTTTTGGTCTGTGGGAGGAAACCGGAGAACCCGGAGGAAACCCCCGCAGACACGGGGAGAACATGGAAACTCCACCCAGATTGGGGATTCGATTTCCTCCCACCCAGATTGTGGGAGGAAACCGGAGAACCCGGAGGAAACCCACGAGGACACAGGGAGAACATGGAAACTCCACCCAGATTGGGGATTCGAACGGCAATCCCTAGCGCTGAGAGGAGAACATGCTAACCACTAAGCCACCATGTGGCCTTAATCCTTTAGACTCCATCCAGCCATTATCTTCTGCTTTATCCTCTATTAGGGTCGCAGGGGGGGGGGGTTCCCCATGCCCATCCAGGGGAGAATGTTTCGGGCGCTGGGCAGATACACCCAGGATAGGGGGGCAATCTATAACTGGGCACACACTCACTCACACACACACTCTATATGGGGCAATTTGGAGAACTCAATTGACTTGATCCATGTTTTTGGTCTGTGGGAGGAAACCGGAGAACCCAGAGGAAACCCACGCAGACACGGGGAGAACATGAAAACTCCACCCAGATGGGGATTCGAATCTACGAAGAAATATACTGGACAGGGTGGCTTAGTGTTTAGCACGTTCACTGGGGATCCAGCTTTAAACCCTAATCTGGTAAAAATGTTCTCTCCAAATCCATGTGGGTTTCCTCCGGGTTCTCCGGTTTCCTCCCAAAAACATGGATTCAAGGTCAATTGAATTCTCCCAATTGCCCCATATAGAGTGTGTCTGTGTGAGTGAGTATGTCCAGTGATAGATTGGCGTCCTGTCCTGGGTCTATCTGCCCAGCGCCCGAAACGTTCTCCCCTGGATGGGCATGGGGAACCCCCTTCGCGACCCTAATAGAGGACTCACTTTAATGTAGATATTAATATATTAAAGGCCTAAATGTATAACATTACATGCCCTTCGATGCAAAGTAAGGCATTTTGAAACCTTTAAAAGGTATTAGAACTATTTTTCTAATTATAAAGGCACTAGAACTTGCCCCATGGATGAGAACGTTCCCAGTTGTTCCTTTGTACTCATTAAATGTCCCTCTCTTCTAATTTAACGTCAAAAAATGCACTGGCACATTTCCTACAAATGATTGACTGTCTCAGGCGGGACGGTGGGTGGACCTGGCCTTTGTCCTGGACATTAACGGCTCAGCGTGACTCGAAGAAGCCGAGTGTCATCACTTATTTGCCGTACACCGGTGGTCTCGGTAAACACTGTTCCAGGCTGAGAACACGCCCCTCTGTTCTATCTGCTATTAAACCGAAAACCATATTTCGAGGAGCCAAGTTAGCGACGCCGTTTGGAATATTCAGCATACAGAAATAGGTCATGTATATAAATTAATCATTAAAGGTCCCAATAACAGACCAACGTGAACCATTAAACCAAAAAAATGGTCTCTACGGAGTTTACAACGGGTTCTATATCACAAATACATTCATTCATACGTTATAAGTGATATACATTATGGGGGGGTTCCACATGTCCATCTAGTGGACAACGTTATGGATGCTGGGCAGATACAACCAGGACAGTGTGCCAAATTATCACTGGACACACTATGTCATACACATATACTATATATGGGGCAATTTAGAGCAGTCAGTTGACCTTAAATCTATATTGTTGGACTGTAGGAGGAAACGAGAATTCGATGGGAACCCAACGAAGGAACGTTTTGGGTGCTGGGCAGATCCAAATTATCACTAGACACACTCACTTACACACAGACTATACTCTATATGGGGCAATTTAGAGAATTTGATTCACCTTGAATGCATGTTTTCGGACTGTAGGAGGAAACGAGAACCCGATGGGAACCCAACGAAGGAACGTTTTGGGTGCTGGGCAGATACACCCAGCACAGGGTGCCAAATTATCACTGGACACACTCAGTCATACACATATACTATATATGGGGCAATTTAGAGCAGTCAGTTGACCTTAAATCTATATTGTTGGACTGTAGGAGGAAACGAGAACCCGATGGGAACCCAACGAAGGAACGTTTTGGGTGCTGGGCAGATACACCCAGGACAGGGCACCAAATTATCACTAGACACACTCACTTACACACAGACTATACTCTATATGGGGCAATTTAGAGCATTTGATTCACCTTGAATGCATGTTTTTGGACTGTGGGAGGAAACGAGAACCCGATGGGAACCCAACGAAGGAACGTTTTGGGTGCTGGGCAGATACACCCAGGATAAGACACCAATCTATCACTGGACACACTCACTCACACACAGATACTAACTATGGGGCAATTTGGAGCAGTCAATTGACCTTAAATCCATATTTTTGGACTCTGGGATTCATTGTCTTCCCTTTAATCCTCTACTAGGGCCGGGTGGGGGGGCAATCTATTGCTGGGCACACTCACTCACACAGACACACACATACACGCAAACTCACACTCTATATGGGGCAATTTGGAGCATTCAATTGACCTTAAATCCATGTTTTTGGACTGTGGGAGGACAGCAGACAACCCGCAAGAAACCCACACAGACACGGGGACAAATGGGGCAATTTAGAGCTCTGCTGACTAGAATGCCCCCAAACCAGGTTAAGCTGATCAGAACCCTCAATTTAGTACTGGGGGCGGCACGCTGGCTTAGTGGTTGGTATGTTCTCCTCTCAGTTCTGGGATTCCCGGTTCGAATCCTGTAATGCTGTACGAACGTTCCCCTATAAATCATACGATACACTAAACCTCATTATCTTACATTTAATCCACACACACTATATGGGGCAATTTAGAGCATTCCATTTACCTTGAACCATGTTTTTGGACTGTGGGAGGAAACCGGAGAACCCGGAGGAAACCCACACGGACACGGGGAGGACATGGAAACTCCACCCAGATTGGGATTCGAACCGGGAATCCCAGAGCTGGGAGGAGAACATACCAACCACTAAGCCAGCGTGCCGCCCCCAGTACTAAATTGAGGGTTTAACCTGGTTTGGGGGCATTCTAGTCAGCAGAGCTCTAAATTGCCCCATTTGTCCCCGTGTCTGTGTGGGTTTCTTGCGGGTTGTCAATTATCTTCCATTTAATCCACACACACTATATGGGGCAATTTAGGGCATTCCATTTACCTTGAACCACGTTTTTGGACTGTGGGAGGAAACCGGAGAACCCGGAGGAAACCCACACGGACACGGGGAAGACATGGAAACTCTACGCTTAACTGGTTTGGGGGCATTCTAGTCAGCAGAGCTCTAAATTGCCCCATTTGTCCCCGTCTCTGTGTGGGTTTCTTGCGGGTTGTCAATTATCTTACATTTAATCCACACTCACTATATGGGGCAATTTAGAGCATTTCACTCCAAAACCTCTTTTCCACCCTTATCAGCCCCCGAAACGAGCATTTGATTCACCTTGAATGCATGTTTTTGGACTGTGGGAGGAAACGAGAACCCGATGGGAACCCAACGAAGGAACGTTTTGGGTGCTGGGCAGATACACCCAGGACAGGGCACCAATTTATCACTGGACACACTCACTTACACACAGACTATACTGTATAGGGGCAATTTAGAGCATTTGATTCACCTTGAATGCATGTTTTTGGACTGTGGGAGGAAACGAGAACCCGAAGGGAACCCAACGAAGGAACGTTTTGGGTGCTGGGCAGATACACCCAGGACAGGGCACCAATTTATCACTGGACACACTAACTCACGCATACATACTATATATGGGGCAATTTAGACCAGTCAGTTGACCTTAAATCTATATTGTTGGACTGTAGGAGGGAACGAGAACCTGATGGGAACCCAACGAACCCTCAATTTAGTACTGGGAGTGGCACTCTGGCTTAGAGGTTGGTATGTTCTCCTCCCAGCTCTGGGATTCCCGGTTCGAATCCCAATCTGGGTGGAGTTTCCATGTCCTCCCAGTGTCCGTGTGGGTTTCCTCCGGGTTCTCCGGTTTCCTCCCACAGTCCAAAAACATGGTTCAAGGTAAATGGAATGCTTTAAATTGCCCCATATAGTGTGTGTGGATTAAATGTAAGATAATTGACAACCCGCAAGAAACCCACACAGAGACGGGGACAAATGGGGCAATTTAGAGCTCTGCTGACTAGAATGCCCCCAAACCAGGTCAAGCTGATCAGAACCCTCAATTTAGTACTGGGGGCGGCACGCTGGCTTAGTGGTTGGTATGTTCTCCTCTCAGCCCTAGGGAATCCTGGTTCGAATCCCAATCTGGGTGGATGTCCTCCCAGTGTCCGTGTGGGTTTCCTCCGGGTTCTCCGGTTTCCTCCCATAGTCGAAAAACATGGTTCAAGGTAAATGGAATGCTCTAAATTGCCCCATATAGTGTGTGTGGATTAAATGTAAGATAATGAGGTTTAGTGTATCGTATGATTTATAGGGGAACGTTCGTACAGCATTACAGGATTCGAACCGGGAATCCCAAAACTGAGAGGAGAACATACCAACCACTAAGCCGCCCCCAGTACTAAATTGAGGGTTCTGATCAGCTTAACCTGGTTTGGGGGCATTCTAGTCAGCAGAGCTCTAAATTGCCCCATTTGTCCCCGTCTCTGTGTGGGTTTCTTGCGGGTTGTCAATTATCTTCCATTTAATCCACACTCACTATATGGGGCAATTTAGAGCATTTCACTCCAAAACCTCTTTTCCACCCTTATCAGCCTCCGAAACGAGCATTTGATTCACCTTGAATGCATGTTTTTGGACTGTGGGAGGAAACGAGAACCCGATGGGAACCCAACGAAGGAACGTTTTGGGTGCTGGGCAGATACACCCAGGACAGGGCGCCAAATTATCACTAGACACACTCACTTACACACAGACTATACTGTATAGGGGCAATTTAGAGCATTTGATTCACCTTGAATGCATGTTTTTGGACTGATCCAAATTATCACTAGACACACTCACTTACACACAGACTATACTCTATATGGGGCAATTTAGAGCATTTGATTCACCTTGAATGCATGTTTTTGGAATGTAGGAGGGAACGAGAACCTGATGGGAACCCAACGAAGGAACGTTTTGGGTGCTGGGCAGATACACCCAGGACAGAGCGCCAAATTATCACTGGACACACTAACTCACACACATATACTATATATGGGGCAATTTAGAGCAGTCAGTTGCCCTTAAATCTATATTGTTGGACTGTAGGAGGAAACGAGAACCCGAAGGGAACCCAACGAAGGAACGTTTTGGGTGCTGGGCAGATACACCCAGGACAGGGCACCAAATTATCACTGGACACACTCACTTACACACAGACTATACTGTATAGGGGCAATTTAGAGCATTTGATTCACCTTGAATGCATGTTTTTGGACTGTGGGAGGAAACGAGAACCCGAAGGGAACCCAACGAAGAAACGTTTTGGGTGCTGGGCAGATACACCCAGGACAGGGCACCAATTTATCACTGGACACACTAACTCACGCATACATACTATATATGGGGCAATTTAGACCAGTCAGTTGACCTTAAATCTATATTGTTGGACTGTAGGAGGGAACGAGAACCTGATGGGAACCCAACGAATCCTCAATTTAGTACTGGGAGTGGCACTCTGGCTTAGAGGTTGGTATGTTCTCCTCCCAGCTCTGGGATTCCCGGTTCGAATCCCAATCTGGGTGGAGTTTCCATGTCCTCCCAGTGTCCGTGTGGGTTTCCTCCGGGTTCTCCGGTTTCCTCCCACAGTCCAAAAACGTGGTTCAAGGTAAATGGAATGCTCTAAATTGCCCCATATAGTGAGTGTGGATTAAATGGAAGATAATTGACAACCCGCAAGAAACCCACACAGAGACGTGGACAAATGGGGCAATTTAGAGCTCTGCTGACTAGAATGCCCCCAAACCAGGTTAAGCTGATCAGAACCCTCAATTTAGTACTGGGGGCGGCACGCTGGCTTAGTGGTTGGTATGTTCTCCTCTCAGCCCTAGGGATTCCTGGTTCGAATCCCAATCTGGGTGGATGTCCTCCCAGTGTCCGTGTGGGTTTCCTCCGGGTTCTCCGGTTTCCTCCCACAGTCGAAAAACATGGTTCAAGGTAAATTGAATGCTCTAAATTGCCCCATATAGTGTGTATGGATTAAATGGAAGATAATTGACAACCCGCAAGAAACCCACACAGAGACGTGGACAAATGGGGCAATTTAGAGCTCTGCTGACTAGAATGCCCCCAAACCAGGTTAAGTTGATCAGAACCCTCAATTTAGTACTGGGGGCGTCACGCTGGCTTAGTGGTTGGTATGTTCTCCTCTCAGCCTTAGGGATTCCTGGTTCGAATCCCAATCTGGGTGGATGTCCTCCCAGTGTCCGTGTGGGTTTCCTCCGGGTTCTCCGGTTTCCTCCCACAGTCGATGTCGAGGGCGGCACGCTGGCTTAGTGGTTGGTATGTTAACCTCTCAGTTCTGGGATTCCCGGTTCGAATCCCAATCTGGGTGGAGTTTCCATGTTCTCCCCGTGTCCGTGTGGGTTTCCTCCGGGTTCTCCAGTTTCCTCCCACAGTCGAAAAACATGGTTCAAGGTAAATGGAATGCTCTAAATTGCCCCATATAGTGTGTGTGGATTAAATGTAAGATAATGAGGTTTAGTGTATTGTATGATTTATAGGGGAACGTTCGTACAGCATTTTCACTCCAAAACCTCTTCTCCACCCTTATCGGCCCCCGAAACGCCCCCGAACTGCCCCCACACCCCACTCTGCACATATAGTTTGTATTATTAAGCAACGTGTCATCGAATAAGCCTTTTTATTCTCTATGTTTACATGCTGACAATGCACGCCCAGAGCCTTTCCACAGCTCTAGCCTTCCTTCAGCCAACTAAGCCACCGAGGAATGACGGTTTCGGGGGCTTTTGGGTCGCCCATCTATGTATTTCGGTCGCAAACATTGCCTGCAAGGCCACGTTTATGTGGACAGTTGTGGCCAATCATGCTTTTTACAAACTATGGGTCTCGGTGATTGTTGGTCACTACCGACGGGCAGAAATAGAAAATAATGATGGCCTTGAAGCTTATTGTGCCTCTTTATGGTATTAAAGGTTTGAGCAGCGCAAAGGAACGGGAGAGAGTTCTTGTAAAAAAAAATATATATATATAAAAAAAAAAGGGAATAACCTCAGAGCTTCTGGTCAACTTAACAATGCTTTCCCAGTTATGAGGAAACGCCTTTTCTAACACGCTGGGTGAGAAGTTGAAGCTCGTTGGGTTTGCAGGATGGAAATGAGAACGGATTAACCTTTAACATGCTTTATTCCAAGGCACATTGATATGAAATACAATACACACAGCTATATGTGGACACAACAATGACAGTAGTGGCGTAGTGGTTAGCACGTTCTCCGCTCAGCGCTAGGGATCCTCCTTGTTCTCCCTGGGTCCGGGTAAATTGAGGTCTCCAAATTGCCCCGTATAGAGTGTGTCTGTGTGAGTGAGTGTGTGTCCAGGGATGGATCGGCGTCCTGTCCTGGGTCTATCTGCCCAGCGCCCGAAACGTTCTCCCCTGGATGGGCGTGGGGAACATTGGGAACATTGGGAACATTGGGAACCTGCTCACCCCCGCCCTACGACCCGAATGGAGGATTAAGCTGAAGATAAATAATGAATGAATGAATATGCCGCCCTAAATTATTATTATACTACATTATTACTATAATATACTTTATAGTTCTTTATAGAGTAATTTGTATAGTTGGTACATGTACTATATATATATATATATATATATATATATATATATATATATATATATATATATATATATATATATATATATACACATATGCTATATATTGTATATACACTATATACTATGTGTATATATATCCAGCCATTATCTTCCGCTTTATCCTCTATTAGGGTCACGGGGGTGGGGGGGGCTTCCCCATGCCCATCCAGGGGAGAACGTCTCGGGCGCTGGGCAAATACACCCAGGACAGGGCGCCAATCCATCGCTGGGCACACACTCACTCACACACACACTCTATATGGGGCAATTTGGAGAATTCAATTGACTTGATCCATATTTTTGGACTGTGGGAGGAAACCGGAGAACCCGGAGGAAACCCACGCGGACACGGGGAGAACGTAGAAACTCCACCCAGATTGGGATTCGAACCGGGAATGCCTAGTGCTGAGAGGAG
>JAFMOC010000265.1:0-292500 GCA_019802505.1 Corydoras sp. C115
GAATGAATGCTCATGGCATGCTTTCGCGTTAAATTGTATCAATTTAATTCATACATGGGGCACTAAGATGACTTTGTGGTTAGCACGTTTGCTTCTCAACACTGGGGCTCCAGGTTCGAATTCAAATCCTTGAGTTTCCATGCTCTCCCTGTGGGTTTCCTCCAAATTCTCCGGTTACCTTCCACAGTCTACAAAACATGGATTGAGGTCAATTGAACGCTCTAAATTGCCTCATATGTGTGTCTGTGTGAGTGCATGTGCCCAGCGATAGATTGGCACTCTGTACTGGGCACCCTGGATGGGCATGGGGAATCCCTAAATCCCTTAGAGGATTTAATGGAACATAATGAATAAAAGAGTTTGCATATGCCCCCCCCCCTTGCCTCACATACCCAAAATAATTTTTTTCCCGCCTTTACAGTTCATCCATGTATCCTTACGCAAACATTACATGCTTTTAGTGTACAATAGCAGTAATGTATTTTCTTATTCAGTCCTGTAAATTTATTGTGCAGTCTAAACTGGTTTGCTTTGCATTTTAACTCTGACCTGATATTTACCACTTAAAACTGAGCAGTCTGGTTTATTTTTTGTGTGAAATGCTTATTGATTTTTATTAAAGTCTAAAATACAGCTTTTATTTTCTAAAATACAGCTTTAATTTCAGACGATAATACCATGCTGTCATCGATCGATCACGCTGCTGGAGTGACTTGACCAATGCTGCATTGCACTTGTGAGCCGGACTGAAGCTGTGGAGATCGCGGAGGAGGTAGGGACATAGTAGCCGGGAACGCCGAGCGGTGACGTCACCTAGGGATCGCGATCCTGCAGAGATCCAACACTTGAGCAAAACAAAGTAGCGCAGTGGGCGAAGCAGCGGCACGCCGAATACTGGCATGCTCAGAGAATGCGGGAAACACCTGTTCGTGAACAGCAACAACAACCACAAAACTCGCTGCAGAGGAGTCCGGGACGGCGGCTCAAGTAGTCTCTCCAGCCGAGGGGCACACCTGAAACTAATAATCTGGAGAGGGTGATCGGTCCCGAGCGGAATGTGCAACAGGTGTGTGAGTGGGCGTGTGTGTGAGTGGGCATGTGCGGAGCAGCGCGTGGCGGCGAGGGGCGTGTCTGTGTACATGAGGAAGTGGGTGTGTGCGGAGCGGAGAGAGAAGACACGGGGCGTGAGTGAGTATGTGTAACATCACCCCCCCCAGAAAAAGGTAGCTCACCCCAAGAGGGACCCCGTCAAGACCTGGTCCGACGACTTTGGCGGGGCGGCCGACCCCTAGGGCGGGCCAGTCAGGGTGAGTCCGGAGGAATTCTCGGATCAAATTTGGGTCCAAGATGTCTTCCGCAGGAATCCAGCTCCTCTCCTCAGGTACGAACTCCTCCCAGTCCACCAAATACTGCACCTTGCCCTGGCGCCGGCGGGAATCCAACAGAGAAGCCACCAAGTAGAAGCCACCGAGTAGTAGAGCTGAAGGCGTACGGCAACCTCATTAATGACGGCCTCCACCCGGTATGGGCCCAAAAACCGGGGAAGGAGCTTACGTGTACCCCGACGAAACCTGATATCCCGGGTACTGAGCCAGACTATATCACCCACTCTAAACCGTGGAGCGTCACCCCGCAAGCAGTCCGCGAACCATTTGTACCGCCGTATCACTGCTTCAACCTGCTGATGGACCTGGGCCCATACCTCCTCGCTGCGCCGAAACCAGGCATCCACAGCCGGTGCGTCCGACTCCTCCCCATCCCAGGGCGCAAAGGGCGGCTGATAACCCAGAATGCACTGGAATGGGGTGAGGCCGGTGGCAGAGTGACACAGCGAGTTCTGGGCGATCTCTGCCCAGGGGAGGTATCGGGACCAATCAGAGGGATTACAATGGGCATAGATGCGTAGGAATTTATTTGTCTCCTGGTGGGAACGTTTGCAGGCCCCATTAGTTTGGGGGTGGAACCCCGAGGAGAGACTGACAGAGGAACCCAGTCTCTCGCAAAACGCCTTCCATACGGCTGACGTGAACTGGGAACCTCTGTCTAAGAGGATGACCTCTGGTGTACCGAATGAGGTGAACACTCTCGCGAATAGAAGCTCGGCCGTCTGGAACGCTGAGGGCAGCCTCTTAAGGGGAAAGAGCTTGATTGCCCGGGAGAACCGATTAAGGACCGAGAGGATGGTGGTGAACCCATTGGAGGATGAAAGACCATCACTAAGTCTAGGGCTATGTGGGACGACGGCCTCTCTGGCACCGGCAGTGGGCAGAGCTTGCCCGCTGGAAGCACTCGAGGGGTCTTGCAGGTGGCACAGTTGGAACATGATCGTACAAATGATTCTATGTCTGCCCGCAAGGACTCCCACCAGTACTTCCGCAGAATAAGCTGGATTGTCCGCAACACGCCCGGATGACCAGTGCTCAGTGAGGTGTGGGCCCATGTGATGAGGCGGGAACGGAAGGGGAGAGGGACATAATTGACCCCCTCGGGAAAATTTGGAGGAACCATAGAGTGGCTCGCCGCCTCTTGTAGCTGGGTATCCAGCTCCCATTGTATGCGGCCCAGAAACCTGTGAGCGGGAATGATGAGGCTCCCCCGATCCGGTCAGAAACCGATGGCCCGTTGAGCCGGGACAGGGCATCGGCCCAGCTATTCTCCGAGCCCGGATGGAAGGAGATCTGTAAGTTAAATTGATTGAAAAAAAGTGACCAACGGGCTTGGTGGGCATTGAGGCAGCGAGCGCTCTTGATAAACTCAAGGTTTTTTTGATCAGTGAGGATAAGGACTGGGTGTGGAGACCCCATGAGCCAGTGCCTCCACTCCTCCAAGGCTAGCTTAATCGCTAATAGCTCTCGGTCCCCGATCCCGTAATTACACTCGGCCGGGATGAATTTGCGCGAGTAGTACGCAATCGGCCACGCGTTAGTGAGGCCCCCTGTAGACTGGGACAAGATGGCACCGACCCCACTACAGGACGCGTCCACCTCTACGATGAACTGGCGCCCGGGGTCTGGATGGGCCAGGACTGGTTTGGACGTGAACAGTCTCTTGAGGGTGTTAAAGGCTCGATCCGCCTCTGGGCTCCAGCGCAGCGCAGAGGGGGCTCCTTAAAGACAGGAGGTTAAAGGGAGCGCTACCTTACTAAAGTTAGGGATGAAACGACTGTAAAGTTGGCGAACCCCAAGAACCGTTGGAGATCCCGTGGTGAGGCCGGTGTCGGCCAGTCCAGGACCGACCAGACCTTGCTGGGGTCCATTTCGATCCCCTTAGGGGAGATGATAAACCCCAAAAACGCGATGGTCTCCCGGTGAAACTCGCACTTCTCCCCCTTAATAAACAACCCATTGGAGAGGAGATGAGTTAGTACCTGCTGAACTTGGGCGACATGGGAGGCCAGATCCCCGGAAAACACCAGTACATCGTTAAGATACACGATCACCCCTTGATATAAAAACTCCCGCAGCACGTCATTAATGAAGGCCTGGAAGAGCGCGGGGGCGTTAGTAAGGCCGAAGAGCAATTACGCGATATGCGTAATGCCCCGAGGTGGTAATGAACGCGGTCTTCCACTCGTCTCCCTTTCGAATCCGTACCAGATTGTATGCGTTGCGCAGGTCTAATTTGGTGAACACACGCGCACCGTGGAGCAGTTCCAGAGTAGCCGGTACCAGCAGGAAGGGGTACGAGAACCGCTTGGTGGATTTATTCAGCTCCCTGAAATCAATACACGGTCGCAGTTCTCCCCCTTGTTTGGGTACAAAGAAGAACCCAGAGGCGATTTCGAGGGGCGAATAAATCCATTCCGCAGAGCCTCTTCAATGTTGGCCTGCATCTCGGCCACCGAGAGGGGGTACGGGCGCGCGTGTGGCAATTTGGACCCCGTCACCAGGTCAATGGCGCAGTCGTTGTGACGATGGGGGGGTAGTGTATCGCCGTGGGGCATGCTAAATACCTCAGCTAGGTCGGAATACACCTCTGGAACCCGAGAAGGCAGCTGGATCCTGGGGAACACCCGGGAAGAGGAGAACAGCTGGCAGGAAGACGAGCGTGTGCACTCCTGACTACACCGGGATGACCAAGACTGGACTCGCAACTGGGCCCAGAAAATGGAGGGGTGGTGTCGCCTCAGCCATGGCAGCCCTAAAACCAGAGGAACAGTAGGAGAGGAGATGATCAAAAATTCGAGCTGTTCAAAATACTCCTCTCCCACCCCCATCCAAAGGGGGGGTGTAGAACTTTTGGGCCCCCCCGAGGGCAGAGGGCTGCCGTCGACGGCCTGAATAGAAATGGTGGTCTCGAGGGTCCTCTCAGGGATGCCCCAACGGCTGCAGAAGACCCTGTCGATAAAATTACCATCCGCCCTGGAGTCCACCAGCGCAGAGGTCGTCACCGTGGCATCCTTCAAATAGTGTGCTCCGGAAATAGTGTGCGCACTGCATGAGGGAGCAGCGGCAGGAGCGCAGTGGGCGAAGCAGCGGCACGCCGAATACTGGCGTGCTCGAAGAACGCGGGGAACACCCGTTCGTGAACAACAACAACAACCACAAAACTCTGTGCCGAGGTGTTCGGGACGGCGGCTCAAGTAGTCTCTCCAGCCGAGGGGCACACTAATAATCTGGAGAGGGTGATCGGTCCCAAGCAGAATGTGCAACAGGTGTGTGAGTGGGCGTGTGTGGAGCGGCGCTTGGAGGAGAGGGGTGTGTTTGTGTACATGGGAATGTGGGTGTGTGCGGAGCGGTGCGTGGCGGCGAGGGGCATGTCTGTGTACATGAGGAAGTGAGTGTGTGCGGAGCGGAGAGAGAAGACGCGGGGCGTGAGTGAGTATGTGTAACACATGCACATCATTTAGGATACTCCTAATTTCCCAGAACTCACCTGTTCTTTATTTGGGAGGTGGTCAGGGTGGGGTGGGCGGATCATCGACTGCTTCATTTCCTGGCTGAGTAACAGAGAAGTAACTGTACCCTTTATTTAGTAGATAAAACCATGGAGTTAATGCCGGATTACTTCTGCTTTAGTGCATGGTTTGGTGTGTGTGTGTGTGTGTGTGTGTGTGTGTGAGGGTCACTTCCTGCCACGCAGTCAGTGTGTAGATGCATACATGCGCTGTCTAGCTCTGTTAAGCTTAACTACTAAATTAAGTGTTATTTAGTTATATAGTTACTTTTAGATACTTTTTTACATTCTCTTGACTGTTCAGCTACCTCATCGTTATAACATAGCATTTATTCCGCTTTTTGTCCCTCACTACTCTCCAAATCGCGGTGTAGTTGCTAGGGTTTTTAGCCGCTAACACTAGCACTTCCTGCTTACTATCGCGTCGTTTGCTGCCCACACCGCTGCATTTATTACCTGCTTCGTTTATAAATATTAGCCTATATTTATAAAAGAGCCATCTCCTGATCTGTGTCGCCGGATTCAACTGTTCGGATTTTCGGATCGGATTTTATTGGTCTCGACGCTGATCTACACACACCGCATTGTGAGAACCTTCAGGACTCAACCTCCATTCGATGCTAATACAGACAGATTTACTAAGAGTTGGATCTCCACCAGCTGCTGTCGCTGCTTTGTTTCATCATCAGCTGTAACAGCGGGAAATAACCTTACATCTCTACCCAACTGAAGATAAGTTTATTTCTTCATTTATATATAAACTTTACAATGGCACTTTCCCCTCTGGTTGCGTGCCCTCAGTGCAGTATGTATAGACAGTCTTCCTCCGTCATTACTGATAATTCAGCCTGTGAGAAGTGTAGCCTAGTCCTTAGTTTGACGGAGAAGATTTCAGTGCTAGAAGAGCGCATTCGGGTTTTAGAACAGGGTCATGCTAGTAAAGATGTGTCAGGGACCAGTTTAGCCAGCCCGAATGCCACAGGATCAGGTCCAAAATCTCCGGCTTTAGAGCCCTCATGTTCGTCTCAAGCAGTCAGAGATTACTAAGGCTAACGTTAAAGAGGTGTGTGGAACCGCTGCAATGATGTCTGATGAAGTAGTTGTCTCTGGTCCCCTACCAATTAGGCATGGCAACGAAACCTACAGCAGGTTATGGTCGCTGCATTGCTGGATGTTTAAGTGGTGGACAGAAAACAACATTACCTTTATTGATAATTGGTCTACTTTTGAGGGAAGGCCTGGCCTTTTGAAATGGGACGGCATCCATCCTTCCCGGGAGGGTGCTGCGCTCATGTCACATAACATAGCCGATGGGGTTTTTTCTACAGATAGGAATAAAAATTGACAATTCAGAGCCAAGGCCAGGCAGCAGACAGAATGGCCTAACCAACTGCCTGCGAACTGCCAGGAGTCGTTACCCACAATAACTAGGTTCCATACCATTAAGACAGTTATCAAGTATCGCAGTGAGCAAAAAACAAAAAGAGTCCAAAAAGTGTGCCAAAAAAAATCTCATTAATATCAATACAACCTCAAGTAATGTAAGAAACACTTTTAAGTTAAAAATTTGGGTTATTAAACATTGGGTCACTTTCATCAAAATCAGCTCTAGTTCAAGAAATAATAACTGATAACTTCCTAAATGTCTTTTGTCTCACAAAGACCTGGATTAGGGCTAATGAATACCTAGCATTAAATGATGCCTCTCCACCTGGTTATACTTATGCTCATAAACCACGTCTTAGTGGACGAGGAGGTGGAGTGGCTATGATCTATAAAGAAAACATAAATGTAACACTTAATAATAAGTATGAGTCAAAATCCGTCGAATCCAACATAAGCAGCTCATCTGCATTGAAAAATAAATACAATCTAATGCAACTTATTACCATATACCGCCCTCCCGGCCCATATAAAGAGTTTATTAAAGAATTTGGTGAATTTCTCTCTAACATAGTAATCTCATCAGACAAGGCCTTAATAGTCGGTGACTTCAATGTTCACTTTGAAAACCCACTAGACTCATTTAAATGACTCCATCCTAGATTCCATGGGCATTACTCAAAGTGTAGTTTGTAAAACACATCGCTGTAAACATACCTCAAGGTTAGATTATTGTAATTCACTTCTGACAGGATGTTCTAATAAATCATTACATAAATTACAACTTGTACAAAATGCTGCAGCTAGAGTTTTAACTAAAACCAGAAAGTTTGATCATATCAGTCCTGTGTTATCAAACTTGCACTGGCTACCAGTTAAGTTTTGGTATTGAGTACAAAATTTTATTGATAACATATAAAATTCTACATAATCAGGCTCCACAGTATCTGAGTGAGCTGATTCAATCGTACAAGCCAACACGTGAGCTCCGATCTCAAGGTGCTGGTCTACTTTTAGCTCCTAGAATAAATAAAATTACTGCTGGTGGAAGAGCGTTCTCCCACAAGGCTCCTCAACTTTGGAATAGCCTTCCAGTTACTGTTCGTGATTCTGAATCACTATTAATCTTTAAAAATAAATTAAAAACACATTTATTTAATCTTGCGTTTAATTAATCCCCTGTAGATAAAGATGTAGATCTCAAGCTTGGCTGTGTTGGGGGGGTAATCTGTGATCAGTGTATGCTGGCGTTTCACCTCTTCACCCACCTCATCATTAATGCGGGGGTGTGGCGCTGAAATGATGCTGTTCTGGGGCGCCATCTCAAATATGTAGAGTCTGCAGTATCTGCCTCTTTTAGTTATACTGCTCTAGTCAGTGATGCCGGAGTCACATACTGCACTGTGTCAATAAATTACTTATTAATTAAATGCCGTGCTTTATTATCAGCTCTAACTGCCTTCCTTTGTCTGTTTCTTTTGAGGTGTGACCGGCTTCCTGGAGATCTTCATCCATGGCTCTTCTGACGAATACTAGATGGAACCTGAATATCAATTGGACTGGCGGTCTTGCAGGACACCCTTAATGGACTCACATATAGTTTTCCAGTTGTTAGTTTTTCCATTTGTTTAATATCTGTACATAGCTGTCCTACATTGTTGTTGCTGCCTGGCCGCTCAAGGAGGATCAGTCCCCCACTGAGTCTTGGTCCTCCCAAGGTTTCTTCCTTGAATAACAACATAAAATGGAGTTTTTTCTTGTCACTGTCACTTCGGCTTGCTCTTTGGGGGTTTAAAGGCTTTTCATTCTGTAAAACTGCTTTGTGACAATGTACTGTTGTAAAAAGCACAATATAAATAAATAACTTGAACTTGAACTTATGTGTGTGTGTGTTTAATTAATCCCCTGTAGATAAATATGTAGATCTCAAGCTTGGCCGTGTGGTGTGTGTAATGAGAAGTGGAAGACAACTTTTTGATGTGTTTCTGCAGGCAGTGAAACTCTCTTATAGGCACTGTATGTAATTATCTGCTTGACTGTCTCTTATTTCCATGTTTTAGAACAAGATCCTGAACAGGACTGGCTGCTGCCCTGTCTGCACAGAGAGTAAGTGGCTTCGTCTGTCCATCAATGTCACTTTTACTAAAACTTAAATCTCCCTCTGTAAGAATTAAGTCTTACTGTGTGACAGATAAAGTCTGGTCTGTATTAACTAAGCACAGCTACAGCTGCACTCCACACTTTGCATGATACCCAAAATCATGTCCACGACACCCGGAATGAAGACTTTTAAATAAACAAAACTTCAAAACTAAGGCACAAGGAAAGCATTCAATCAGCAGTGTGTCCAATCTAACCAAGCAGGATCATTTCAACCAACGTTTAGAGGTTGTGCCCTCATCCTATCCTATTGTAACACACTGCTTGCTGGTCTCCCATCTTGCACAATCAGGCCTCTACAACTGATTCAATACTCGACAGCCCGATCTATCTCTGGATTTGCCAACTCATTCACTTCACTCTAGTGATGAACGTCGCCTGGTGCTTCAATCTCACCGTGGTCCTAATTCACACTTCGTAGTGTTCACCACTGAAAATGGTGGAACCATCATCTCAACTTTGTCTGTAAGGTTCAGTACTACTGATTTCTGTTGTTCTCATTTGTAAGTCACTTTGGATAAAAGCGTTAGCTAAATGACTAAATGTGATTTTTATGCATAACAAAGTATTTATAGTTTAAGTTCTCTTGATGATGAATACGAGTCACAAACAGCATACTAAAATCTTTGACTGATTGCATGATTTACACAAACCAAACTCCAGATGAAAATTTATATGACATCATATTGAATTAAAATATGAATTAAAAATTAAAATAGACATTTTTCTCTTTCTAAGAGCCTGGTGTCTGCACCGTTTTTGGGGACCCCCACTACAATACCTTTGACGGACGCACCTTCAACTTCCAGGGCACATGCCAGTATGTACTTACGAAAGACTGCTCAGCAGCTGGGAGCTTTACTGTGGTTGTAAAAAACGATGCACGGCGCACACGATCCTTCTCCTGGACCAAATCAGTGGAGCTGCGCATGCCTGCGCTCACTGTCAGCCTTCATCAACACTTAACAGTGCGCCAGAACGGCACACGTGTCGCCCTGCCCTTTCATAGCACAGGAGTCCATATTGACCTTGATGGCTACCTTCTTAAACTTACAACTATCGTAGGTAAGGATCATCACTGCACCTGATTGTATCCTCAGTGTGTTTCATTCATTATTTTTAATTAGCTTAATTAGATGACTAGGCGGCACGGAGGCTTAGTGGTTAGCACGTTCGCCTCTCAGCGCTAGGGATTCCTGGTTCGAATCCCCATCTGGGTGGAGCTTCCATGTTCTCCCCGTGTCTGCGTGGGTTTCCTCCGGGTTCTCCGGTTTCCTCCCACAGTCCAAAAACATGGATCAAGTCAATTGAATTCTCCAAGTTGCCCCATATAGAGTGTGTCTGTGTGAGTGAGTGTGTGCCCAGCGATGGATTGGCGCCCTGTCCTGGGTCTATCTGCCCAGCGCCCGAGATGTTCTCCACTGGATGGGCATAGGGAACTCCACCGCGACCCTAATAGAGGATAAAGCGGGAGATAATGAATGAATGAATGAATGAATGAATTAGAGGACTAATAGTTCCCCATGCCAATCCAATTTGAACAATTCACTGGGTAGATAAACCCAGGACAGGGCACCAATCATTTGCTGGGCACACTCACTCACACAGGCGCACACTCTCTCTCTCTCTCTCTCTCTCTCTCTCTCTCTCTCTCTCTCTCTCTCTCTCTCTCTATATATATATATATATATATATATATATATATATATATACTGCACTGTACACCATTGTATGATCAGTATACTCTATAGCACTGTTCAGTACTGTATATACAGTATAGTATATACAGTAATGTGCAGTACATCAGTGTGTACGTACTAAACTGTATACTGTCTGCTCAGAGAATAAGTAGTTTAGCAAATGTGCTTAATGTACTGCACACGCCAAACATACTGTACCCTTTATTATACCCAGTAAACTGCACACAACTGTACTTTACTACTATTTACTAAATGTACTACGTTCCAAATTACACCAAGTGCACTGTATTCTACTCTATTCTATTCTTAATGTCCACTGCACTTATCACTCTCATATATATATATATATATATATATATATATATATATATATATATATATATATATATATATATATATATATATTTTTTTTTTTTTTTTTTTATTTATTCTGTATAGCGCAATATTTCACAATCAGGTAGTGTATACCTCTATATACCCAATTTACTTTATATGAGGGATGTGGTAGCTCAGTGATTGGGTTATCAATCCAAAGGTTTAGGGCAGTGATTCTCAATTATTTTCTGTTAAGCCCCCCCTAGGAAGAAGAAAACATTTTGCCCCCCCCCCCACCCCCCACACACACACACACACGCACACTCACCTCACCCCCCCACATAATTTATCCCCCAAATTTATCAAAAATGGGATAAATGATTTTTACACGCCCACTGTAGTATAATTTGTCTATAAATTTGTTATAAGTTCACCTCTTTTATAACAATGTATCCTTATTAACAATAAAGAAAACAAAAAAGAAATATAGATCAACTTAGAACATAGAATCATTTTATTAACTTAGTTTTTTAGTTTGTAACAGAAACGATTGAAATCCTTATTTAAACTAGAAACATTTTTAATCTGACTGGCATTTGATACTGAAAAATGAAATGAAATAAAATCAATAAATAATAATAAATTCAAATTGATTATCAACATTAATTCAGGAGCACAATTTAATAACAATTTAACCTACGAAACAAAAATGAATACAACAATTTGTGCTGTTTTTTTTTGAGGAGGTCAGAACTGATGTCTCCAACGCGTCCAACTACAGCTTTTCTGAAGTCGTTTTCATAAAGCGTTATGATTGCTGGTTATACACGTCACGTTTACGATTTAAAAACTCAAGCGGTTATCAGCGTGATCGGGGTGGAATGTCTTTAAGTGACGCCTTCATTTATTTGGCTTCATGCTTTCCGCTGCCAACATTAAAGACACAGCAGACACACCGGTCTTTCTTCGTCTCCACCTCAGTTACAGTGAAGTTACAGTTACAGTGAAGTTACAGTTACAGTGAAGTTACAGTGAAGCCAGGCACTACATTCGCTTCGACATTTAGTTTTCGGTTGACTTTTGTTGCTCTCGTTATCTTCGTCTCTCTCCTCATCTCTGTTAAATATTTTTCCATGTTGTCTCTTGAGGGTTTGTTCAGTAAACTTAATATCACTTGCTCTGTGATTTCTTGTTATGCGCCCCCCCCATGCACCGCACTGCGCCCCCCACTATTTGAGAAACACTGGTTTAGGGTCAAATCCCATTATCACTGAAGTTACCAATATGGGCCCTTGAGCAAGGCCTCGTACCCTCATTGCTTCAGAGGTGCCGTCCCTATGTTTTGACCCCAGCCATCAAGTTGGGTACTTTACCCAGTAAAATGTACATGCATGTATATCTTCTGCAATGTTGATTTTACATTATATGCACTATATGGACACTTCCGTATACCACTGTTTCTTTCTGCACCCCACACTATTGTATACACCCAGCACTACTCCATACCTTCTATATTTGACATCATTATATGTATTGCACAGTGCACTACTACTGCACTATATGCCAGTCTATCCCTGCCCTATTCATTACTTCATATCCAGTGGAATGTATGCTCCTATACTGTACAGCATTGTATTACTACTATAATGTACACCACTGGATACCCCCTGCACAATTTACCACCTCATGCACGGCATAACAATATATTTCCACTGCACAATGCATCACATTATACCAACTGCAATTTACGCAAATGTAATTCAATTGCATTAGATACTTTAGACCATTATCTACCTACTGCTCTATATACACAAACAGTACACTAAACCCATTTTGTATATACTTTTGTAAAGCCATGGCATTATACTATACTAACTATGCAGCATACCAGTCTTAGTGTTACACTGTACTTTACATGGCTGTATGTGCTCTGCACTGTAAAACCACTACATTGTACCCCTCTATATACCCATTACAGTATAACTGCTGCATTGTACTTTTCTGTTTACTTACTGCATTGTATACTACTGTTCATACTTATTACACTCTGTATGTGTGTGTAAGGTTTGGAGATCACATGGGATGGTGACAGCCTCGTTGAAGTTGTAGCTGCTCCTCACTTGAAGGCCCGTCTCTGTGGTCTTTGTGGAAACTATAACGGGCAGAAGCGAGACGACACAGTCGGGGGAGATGGCCTGCTCAAGTTTGATGTGGACGAATTTGCCGAGTCCTGGCGCATCAATGGAAACGAGGTCTGCGAACAGCCTCTTCGCAGGCCTACCCCATCTTTTTGCCCTGGGTCGTTCAAGGTTAAGCTCCGTGCTCACCGAGCCTGCCACAAACTCAAATCGTGGGAGTTCCAGAAGTGTCACTCTGTCATCGACTTCACTTCATTCTACAGGTAAACATCACATCTGTTTAATAACAAGCTACAGCTGCTGTCAAGCGTTTACACACTAAATGCTGAAAACAGATTTGTGTTATCAACACTGAAGGACTGGAAAGAAACCAAAAACCTAAATAAGTAGGTCTGCTTGTGTTTCACTTTAAATTAATACGTAAGAGGAACTTGGGCAATTGGGTGTACTTCAGAATTAGTTTCTGCACCCTGAGACAGTGTCATAAACGACTCAGATTTGGTAGGAATGCAAACGAGGTAGTGGCTAATAGGATGTACCCAAATCATTTCTTCCTTTTTTATTTTTACATTTTATTTCTGGGGAAAAAAAGTCAACTTTATGAATAACAAATATACAGTAACTACAGTGCGACATGCTAAACTGTTTGAATTTTTTTTACATATACTAATGTAGCAACAATCATCCATTGTGTTTTTAGTATAAAGTCCTGCAAATTTTAGATATGTTGTTTCATTTTATAATTATTCAGATGGTCAATATTAGCATTTGTTTTAAACATGTCTATGGTGATGCATCATGAGATTATATTCATTTTGCTCACTTGATTAGAGGCCATCTGTGTGAAATGCACAATATTTTTCAGGACTTGGTTGCAATTCTAGTTACCATGGGATTTACACACTTATTTTATTTATATTGTGACAAAACCAAACAGCAAGGCAACAACTCCATTTCCAGAGGTCTTATGTGTGCACCACTATTTAAAAGTTTACAGTCCATTGCGATCACTATAGCTAATCTACCTGAAATTGAACAGAGGAAAAATTAGAAATAATAAAAAAGCATAGAAAATTATACTAAAGAGTTTAAATAAAATCCTCACTCAATCTTTGAATTTAAGCTGACCTGCAGATTTCTAAATGAAATAGGATGCTATGATTGGAGACCCAGGAGAACTCACTATTAATACATAAGCAATAATTTGATAAAAAGCAGGAATGGAGTTTACCAGAACTTTTGGAAGCCACAGTCTGTTGGGAAGAATGCATTTTTGTTCTGATGGGGCTGTGTGGTAAAGCACATTTTTGTACTTTTTACAAATAATTGAATAATTATAAATCAAAATAAATTATTATATAGGGGAACATCAGAATCAGAATACTTTATAAATCCCCATGGAGAGAGTTTCATAACTGCAAAAGGTTGCAATTACAGCTCGAACATGTACATTATGATCTCTCAATATTAAAGGACGTGTACAGTGTTGTTTGCAAAGATCTCTCCACAGGGGTTCTATAAGAATCACGTTATTCAGAACTATCCAGTGCTTTTTCCTGAACCACTTATTTAAGTATGCTTTGGGCCATTGTCCTGCTGAAAGACCCATTATGCTGAGCCATACAGAGTTCTCCAAATTATTTTGATATTTGATACTGATACTATGCACATAGTCAAGGTATCCAGTGTCAGGAGCACCAAAAACAACCTTAAACCATATCTGACACGTTATGACATCATGCTAATATTGGCTACCTGAATAGCTTAAAAACAAAACAACATATTACTAAACTGTAGGAGATTTTAGTAAATACACACTGGATGAAAGTTGGTATATTGATGGTTCAAAGTATCAGATACAATACAGAGGATCAGATAACATAACTTAACATGTCTCTATGGTTACATATTATAGATGTTAAAATATGCTGTAAAGGTTGTTTTTGATACTGACTCTGGATGCCTTGACTGTGTGCATGGTATCAACACCTAAATAATAATAAAAATGGAGAACCATGTAGATGTGTCTTTTAGCAGGACAGTGACTCAAAGCCTACTTAAATAAGTGGTTCAGGACAAGGCACTGGGTAGTTCTGAATAAGGTGATTCTTATAGAACCCCTGAGGTGAGATCCCTGCAAGTGACATTGCAGGCACCATTTAATTTGAGACACCTGTGTTGTAATTGTAACAATGTTTCGAAAGAAGTACAGCAACTTTATACACTTACCTAATAGTCAGGATCTCAGTGGATCTCAGGATCTCAGTGGATGATTTTTAGCACTACAGTGACACTGATATGGTGGTGGTGCTGTTATTGTAGGCTGTCACAAATGGATCAGACACAGCAGTGCTGCTGGAGGTTTAAAGCATTATGCACCCTCAGTGTGCACTCTATTTTAGACCAAAAAGTTTTGGTTGGTAAATAATTTTTAGTCCAGACACACATATACATTGCTAATAATCATTCACCCAAATGACACCTGTTAGTGATAGTTCTGAGCACCAGAGAAACAGAGTAATGGCACTAACAGAGTGGAATACAACTAACAAACTACATTTATTAATTTATTTCTTTGTCAGGGACCATGCACATTAATCAACTTTTCAATTTGCATTTTAATATAAATGTGCCAGAGTAAGCTTTTACAGGTTGTGACACAAAATACACCAACCAATAAACATAACATATATAACACAACATATAATAAGAACGCGGCACGGTGGCTTAGTGGTTAGCACGTTCGCCTCTCAGCGCTAGGGATTCCCGGTTCGAATCCCCATCTGGGTGGAGTTTCCATGTTCTCCCCGTGTCCGCGTGGGTTTCCTCCGGGTTCTCCGGTTTCCTCCCACAGTCCAAAAACATGGATCAAGTTAATTGAGTTCTCTAAATTGCCCCATATAGAGTGTGTTTGAGTGTGTGAGTGTGTACCCAGCGATGGATTGGCGCCCTGTCCTGGGTGTATCTGCCCAGCGCCTGAGACTTTCTCCCCTGGATGGGCATGGGGAACCACACCGCGACCCTAATAGAGGATAAAGCGGGAGATAATGAATGAATGAATAATAAGAACATGAAGAAAGAGACCAAGGTGTTAACTATGGTTACATGTTTTTTTTATTTTTTATTTTAAGTCATATCTTAAATTTATATTTAAAGACTTTTAAAATTTGTACTTTCACAAATAGTAAAAGGTTTACTCCTTAAGTTTACTACGTCTATATTGCACAACAGTCTCCTCTGGTGGTTGCTCTAGTTGTTCTGCCTCTGTTGCCCTTCTGTTATATGAACACATTCAGTGGTGGGGGTGCAAGCCCGAGCAAAATCTTAAAAATTAGACACACGTCTGCAAAACATTTTAAACTATCAAAACGAAATAAATTATACTTTTGTAGAATATAACACTGATGATAACTTTCATTTTTGGGCGAATACTTTAAATACAAGAATATAATACAAGGCGAATACATCATGTATGAACCACACTTAACTCAGGAAAGCTGTTTGGATTTTGTTTATGTAAACCTGTAACGTATATACTGTATGATGTTTTGAGTAAAATAGCAATATTTTTGTGTAGGTCATGCGTTACAGACATGTGTGAGTGTCCGGTGCATAAAAACTGCTACTGCGAGTCCTTCATTGCCTACAGTCGAGCATGTGAAAGGGAGGGAGTGCCAGTCCTCTGGAGGCCTGAACAGTCCTGCATGAGTAAGTGTCTTTTGTGAGTCCTTTTGGAATTTGGGCACACACTCTGTGTCATGGCCTGACCTTCACCAGGTACTAATTAGAGCAAATTGCATTCTAGGATCAACATGCCACTAATTTAGTTCCGAATTTCTCATTTCAGAAACCTACTAGGTCTATAATAAAGTGGGGCAATAAATATATGGCTAATAAATATAAGGCTTTGTTTTGCATGGTAGCTCAGTGTCTACCAATAGCTTAGCCATCGATCAGAGGGTGGGGGATCAAGTCCAGTGTCCACTGAATTACCAATGTGGGCTGTTAAGCAAGGCCCTTAAATCTCATTTTTCCAGGGATACTGTATTATTGCTGACCCTGTGTTCTTAGCCCAGCTAACAAGTTGGGATGAAGAGGTGATTACACTCTCTTTGCAGTCAATCAAAGCAGCACTAGTCAACCAATGCATCAATTAATTCATGTATACAGAGGAGAGTCCAAGAATGTCCTCCTCCCTTGATGTTACTTAAACAGATGTTACTAAAACATGCAAAATACAAAGCTTGTGATATCTGGAGTATAGTGTAGAGATGCCTAATGGATAGTAATAAGACTGGTCCTAGTAAGAATTCCTAGTCCTCATTTGTGCCCACCCCTCGTTACATTGTCCTATGTAGCATCTTGATCCTAGAGGTTGTTTCGCTGGGTACTGAACACAAATCAGTAACTTTTAGTGACTAGATTTGTTTTATAATCAGCAATTCAAAGTCTGTGTTCTATTTAACACTCCTTTGGCTAAAGCTGCATACTTTTATGCCGTGCACTCATGCTAATGCGGTAATTTACACTAACGCGTCACAGAAAGTCTAACAGCTGAATTTATATACCCTGACAAGTTTCAGGCTGCAGACCAGAAAGCAGGTTTTCAACTGAATTATGTACTAAATCAGCACATAATCATTATTATTCATTATGTGCACGCTGGTTTAGGTTTTTGCTGTGAATAAAATGTTTATTTTTAAAAGTAATACTCTAAACAGGAGCCAAAAAATACAAAAACATACATGCTTATAAATAGCTACATAAGTAGCAGGTGGTGTTCGTTGTTTCTAATCCATGTGTCGGTGAAACGTAAAGTTCTGTAAAAGGAAGGTGAAAATGAAAATACTTCCAACACATAAAGCCAGTGTGGAACTATAATGCATAATCATTCCTTCATGGAGCATGTTGTTGAGCATGCAACGGACCTAATCAGCACGTGCAGTCTCTAAACTTAATTTTAATTATAGTGATTAAACTGGCTGTGCAGTCATGCTGAAGCAGAAATGTGCCAAAGTTCTATCTCAAAAGTTTTAACAGTTTTACAAAGTTCAGAGTCATTTCCGTTTACACTATGTGACTATCATTTCTCCATCTGTCTTTGTAGCCACACAGTGTAAACACGGCGCTGTGTATGACACCTGTGGCCCCGGCTGCACCAAAACCTGCGAGAACTGGAACGAGATCGGCCCCTGTCACAAACCCTGTGTTGCAGGCTGTCACTGTCCAGCCAACCTGGTCTTGCATCAAGGTCAGTGCATAATACCTATGTCCTGCCCTGGCCGGTGACCCCGAGACACCCACGACCAGCCCACCCTTAGCCTGTGCTGGAGGACAGAGATGTTTGATAAAGATCTTGCGATGGGACGACGCAGCGATCCGAGGTCATCACAATCAGGCAATTGACTCATGGATCCATGAACATGTCAAACAGATGCCCACCACACAGAGACTAAAATCAGACTTGAGAGAACAAAAGCTAAATCTATTAACTCTGACTTAAAGGGAATTATTTATGTAATTACTTTATTTTATTTTATTTTTGTTGCTGCACCCAATATGTGACTTTACAGTACTGTATTGTTAAACTGTAGCGTGCGTGTGTGTGTGTGCGTGTGTGTGTGTGTAAGAAAGAGTTTGTGTGCAATTGCGTGAGTGTAATATCTGTATATCTATTTTGTATTTTCAGTCATTATTTATGAAACTGAATATTTAGGTGTGTATAATGAGTCTGGTTTATGCGGAGGTGTGTTCAGACTCAACAGAAGGAGAATATAGGGCAAAGACTCAGAGTTTGCCCCTATGGTGGCAGTAATTGCCAAATTGTCATAATTGGCTTTATTTAAAAAAACAATTGAGTATTTAATGATCTTTATGTGTATGTTATGTTAAATAAAAGAGCTGTTTTAGAATATTTTGCAGCAAAGTAAACCTAAAGAAAATTTGCACAAGTTAGGTATCGGTCAAACTAATGATGTGCAGGACTGATGGCACTAGTTCTTTACATCATTGTACAATAAACTAAATTCTGATTAGTTAAAGAGACTAGTCACAGCTATAAAAAGCTACAGTTGTGAAAACCTTGGCAGATTTACTTTAGTGCTATTCCAATGTACTTACTTGATTTCTAGTCGATGTTACTTTCCTTTCACTCCACTACAATTTTAAGAGAAATATGTATTCATTCATTCATTCTCTTTGGTTTAAATCTCTACTAGGGTTGTGGAAAGTGTTCCCCATGCCCATCGAGGGGAGAATGTTTCGGGCGCTGGGCAGATACACCCAGGACAGGGCACCAATCTATCGCTGGGCACACACCCTCACACAGACACACACTATATGGGGCAATTTAGAGCATTCAATTTACAATCACATTGATTTGTGTTTTTTTTTATGACTGTGGGAAGAAACCTATGCGGACACGGGGAGAACATGGAAACTCCATCCAGATTGGGATTCGAACCTGGATCTCCAGCTAACCACTAAGCTGCCCGAGAAATATTGTTTATACTTTTTTTATACTTGCTTTGTTTGATGCTGCTGGTCAAATGTGGCCCTCATATTAAAACATTTATATGGCTCACGTCCCAAAACACACCTCATCCACATATGCCACTTTTATCTGTATGTGAGTTGAAAGTGGCCCACATATTAAAAAAAAAAAAAAACTCATGGTCCACATGTTCTATAACATAACTGGGTCACATCTGGTAAATATTTGACCTCACTACCTACATGTGAGCAACTTTTGACTGACACTCTAATCTGATTCATGTGGCCCACATCTCGCAACTTGGCTATCAATCCATGCAGCCAGTTCAAATTGGAGGTTGTGGGTCAGATCTGGGCCATAATAATTCTGTAACAATGATAAGGAACAGATCAATAGAGAACAGACAATGAGCCGGGAAGCCATTTTAGCAGGTACGACATTTTATTGAAACAGTCATTGCACTTACACAACGTCTTCTCTCCTTCTCTCTCTTGACACTCACTTGCTCCACCTATAATCCCACACCACAAGGCATGCCAGGGAACCATCCCCATTGGCAGGACAACCTGCCAACCTGCACTTTGGCGCCTAAACATGGCACCCCCAAGACCTCCCCCGTGGTGTGGATGGCACGAAACGCCACATTTGTTTTACCCTCTGTTACAGGTAAACTTTACCTTTAAAAAACATTGTGAATATGTGGATTTAAGTATGGTTTTTATGTATTTTAACAAATAAACTACATTGAATACATGGTTTTTGGATTCGCCAGGAAATCACCAAGGATAACACGGTAACAACAGTATAGCTTAACAGTGTGTCCTATAGTAAGTATATCATATTAACATGGTATGTTCAAGTTATTTATTTATATAGCGCTTTTTACAACAGTACATTGTCACAAAGCAGTTTTACAGAATGAAAAGCCTTTAAACCCCCAAAGAGCAAGCTTAAGCAACAGTGGCAAGAAAAAAACTCCCTTTTATGTAGTTATTTAAGGAAGAAACCTTGGGAGGACCAAGACTCAGTTGGGGACTCATCCTCCTTGAGCAGCCAGGCAGCCACAACAGTGTAGGACAGCCATGTACAGATATTTAACAAATAGAAAAACTCTAACAACTGGAAAACTATATGTGAGTCCATTAAGGGCGTCCTGCAGGACCGCCAGTCCAATTAATATTCAGGTTCCATGGATGAAGATCTCCAGGAAGCCGGTCACACCTCAAAAGAAACAACAAGGAAGGCAGTTAGAGCTAATAATAAAACTTTATATTTTGTCAAAATTCCCGGTGAGTTGATTTATCCGAATAAATCGTCCAATATAGCCGGAATGGCAGCTGCAGCGTTAGGTGAGAGCAAGGGACCGTCTATAAAATCCAGTCATTGCGGAAATACCGAAAAACATTACTGATATAAGGATCATGCTGGTGATAATTAAAAACACTTAACCCCCCCCCCCCCCCCCAAAAAAAAAAACAATATAATGAGAAAATTATAACTAGACATGAAAAAATCTTTAGTGTTGAATGATGATTTTAAAATTCCATGTTATACAAAATTAACTTCAACTGTAAAATATTAATATTGCAATTAAATATAATCTCACTTGTAGTTTACAGAAAGGCACATGAAAAATATACTGCAACTTTCAGTTTGGCAATATATCCATCTGCTAGTTTTTGGTTCATTTTTTAAAGTTACAAATTCATCCTGTGAAACAGCAGAATGACATAATAATAAAAAAGCACATGTGGTTCACAGAGGAACAGCCAGGGAACATACTACAACCTTCAGTTTGGGAATATATCCATCTGCTGGTTTTTGGTTCATTTTTTTAAAGTTACAAATTCATTCTGTGAAACAGCAAATTGACATAATAATAAAAAAGCACATGTAGTTCACAGTGGAACAGCCGGGGAACATACTACAACCTTCAGTTTGGGAAAATATTCTTTGGTTCATTTTTGGTTCATTTTTTAAAGTTACAAGTTCCTCCTGTGAACCAGCAAAATAGTATAATAATATAAAAGCACTTGTAGTTCACAGAGGAACAGCTAGGGAACATACTACAACCTTCTGTTTGTGAAAATATCCATCTGCTGATTTTTGGTTCATTTTTTAAAGTTACAAATTCCTCCTGTGAACCAGCAAAATAGTATAATAATATAAAAGCACTTGTAGTTCATAGGGGAACAGCTAGGGAACATACTACAACCTTCAGTTTGGGAAAAAAATCTTTGGTTGATTTTTGGTTAATTTTTTAAAGTTACAAATTCCTCCTGCGAAAATGCAAAATTACATAATAATATAAAAACACTTGTAGTTCACAGAGACACAGCTAGAGAACATGCTACAACCTTCAGTTTGGGAAAATATTCTTCGGTTGATTTTTGGTTAAAATTTTAAAGGTCCAAATTCCTCCTGTGAAACAGCAAAATGGTATAATAATATAAAAGCACTTGTAGTTCATAGAGACACAGCTAGGGAACATGCAACAACCTTCTATATTCTTCAGTTGATTTTTGGTTAAAATTTTAATGTTACAAATTCCTCCTGTGAAACAGTGAAATGGCATACAGTTTTTCTCAGTCGATTTGGTTCATTTTTCAGATCAGAATTGAAATTCTCAAAATTGTTCATTCAATCTCCACATCTCCTTGTCACTTGTGCACATCATAATTGCATTTCTCATTGTGTTTCACATTTTGCAAATGCTTTTGTATATTTTGCAAATGGTCATAGAAAATTGTCTGTTGTTTTTTACACTATCTGTTGCTTATGTCATGTTTATCAAAATGTGTTGTACTGATTGTCTGTTGAATTGTCTTACGCTTCAAAACATTTAGGTCTTATGTCATCGCCTAGGTCATGATATGCAAAAGTGCTGAACATGTTGTCATAATCTCTCAGGCATAATTTGTACATTTATTTTCCACTTTTTAAAAACTTTTATGTTAAATTTTGGTAATTTGTCCTAAATTGATTAAATTGTTCTCATTTGAATCTTGGCTTTCTGTTAAGGGAATTTGTGAACATTTCGATCATCCAGTGGTCTCAAACATGGGTCAGAGTTCATCTCATGAACCTGTAATTGGCAAACATATTTATGCAGACACAAAACACTGCAGTGTAAATGAAGCCTCACAATGGAAAGGCAAGGCCGTGAACAGCCAAGAGGAGGGGTAAGACTGCGTGGTGGAAGGCTGAGGGGACAAAACAGAGGAAGGGTCCATGCAAATAGTTTGTCCCATATGAAATAAGGGCAACAATTATGGACCATGTTTTAAACCATGGTCTCACAATGGCTGAAGCTTGTCGCCGGGTGCAGCTGAATGTTGGAAGAACAACGGTGTCTTCAATGGAGTTGGAGTTGATGATGATGGAGTTCCTCCCACCCTATTTCCTATTCCTGAACCCTATTGAGGAGTTCTTCTCAGCCTGGAGATGGAAGGTATACTATCACCAGCCACACGTCCAGATGAACCTGCTGACTGCTATGGATGCAGCTTGTGAGGATATCACAGCAGATGCCTGCAAAGGCTGGATTAGACACTCTAGAGGATTCTTTCCATGCTGCATTTCAAGGGAAGATATCCAGTGTGATGTGGATGAAAACATGTGGCCCAACAGAGAGGAGTGTCAGGATAGAAAAGAAAGCACTACAGTAATTTGTAACAAAAAAAAAAAAGTAACAAAAAGTTGTTTTGAGTATTCAGAGTAAGTTTCTAATTTTGTAGTTTTTCCTTTTTTCCATGTAGTGCAGACAAACAGTTGTGTCGTTCCTGAACTTCAATTAGATTTTTTGTCAACAGATTGCAGTGCTGTTAGAAAATAATACAGTAAAGAATATTACTCTAAATTTGATTCCAGTCCAATTTCTTGCTGTCCATCTCCCACATACAGTCATGTGTAACTTTTGTGTTCTGTAAGTTTGTATTTGTGTGTAACCTGGATTGTTTCAATTGATATGCCACCAAATGTGCAGCGTTCTTGTAAACAAAAGCTTAGTTAGTTTCCATCAGAATATGCTTACAGTCTTCACTGTTGCACTGACAACATGACTAAGTAGTTTGACTGCCTTGTCGTTGGCAATGGCACACAGACAAGATATTTTGATGGCAATGACAAATTGATTGACCTAAATATTTGCTTTTGAGGCAAAAACAAAGAATTTTGAGTGAAGTATGTGCTTGTGCAGGTATTTCATTGAGTTTTGCTGTTTGCACTAACTGTTTTGAGAAATGCACTTGTTGTGATGCTAATGTAAACCATGATGTGAGAAATGTACCAAATCGACTGAGAAAAACTGTAATAACATAACACTTGTAGTTCACAGAGGCACAGCTGAGAAATAGTTCCAGTGGTTACATAAAAAAAAATTGTTGATTAAACTGGTTCTATTATGGCCTTTTTCTTATTAAATCTGTAATAACACATGATTTCGGAAGCACAATTTACAAAACTTTTGTGTTTTTTGGCTATGAGTATTTGCACTTATAATATAATTTAATGTTGACCCAACTATGACACCTTTTGAAGTTTTACTACAATATTTGATGTACAATATTTGATCAGTAGTGCTAAGTCGTACATTGCACAAATAAATTTGTGTACACAAATAAGACAGACAGAAATTGTGTCAGATTTGAAAGACTATTTAATGAATGCAACATCCTGGTAAAGATCAAATTAAAAAACAAAGAAGTAAATATAAAAATAATAACAAAGTTAATTTACACTAATTACAAAACATATATTTATCTCAAATATAATTCATTCATTCATTTTCTTCCGCTTTATCCTCTACTAGGGTCATGTGGTGGTGGTGGTGGGGGGGTTTCCCATGCCCATCCAGGGGGAATGTTTTGGGCGCTGGGCAGATACACCTAGGACAGGACGCCAATCTATCACTGGCACACACAGACACACACACACAAACACACTCTATATGGGGCAATTTGGAGAATTCAATTGACCTTGATCATTGTTTTTGGACTGTGGGAGGAAACCGGAGAACCCGGAGGAAACCCACTCGAACACAGGGAGAACATGTAAATTCCACCCAGATTGAGATTGAAACTGAGAATCCCTAGCATAGATCACTAAGCCAAATATGTTCCCTAGCTGTGTCTCTGTGTGTCACAAAGTGGTTGTAAGGATTGGTCTGGAGACGTGGATGCAGAACAAAACAGGTTTATTAATGAGCAAGGCAGAGGTAGGGTAGTGCAGGAGGAGGATTAGGGTAGACAAAATAACAAAACCTAAGATAGGAAGGACAGGCGTGTCAAAGGGAGTGTTAGACAAAAACCTGAAGGAAGAAAGCATGGAGAAAGTGCTCAGAGAGGTACTGTGAACTACACGGGACGAAGGACGGCTCAGAATCAGACTGAAACAAACAAGGGATGGGGAGACAGAGAAGGTGTTAATGCACAGGGAAGGAAACAATGTTAGTTCACCGAGAGAGAGAGTATTAGTAAATAGATGGGAACCGTTAGTATGTTGGGTGAACACTGAGACGCGGACGCCCTCAGGTGGTGACGCGCCAACGGAGCGAGCTAGGGTGAGCGCGAACTCCGCCCCAACCGGCCGAAGCCGAACCACCTGAGCGGACGGACAGAGACAACGCTCCCGGGACGCAGGACTCTAGGGACAGGGTGAACACTGAAAACAGAAAGAGGATTAAACAAGACACAGGGAGCGATCACAGAATCACACAGACGTTCACTCATCCGACAACAGAGACTAACCTAAACACAGAGGTGAGAGCGCGGATGCTAACAAAAAGCTAACACAAACAGACGCACACTCACCAAGACCAGATACACCACAGGACAAAACGCTGAGAGAACAGATTGAGAACAGTAGCCAAAAAATCGCTCGGTATGTATGGTAACCAGGGACAATACTTCGCGTTCGTCCCGTGTGAAGACAGAGCTTAAATAAGATAAACGACCCATCAAACAAATTAGCCTCACCTGGTGACGGAGCGAGAGCGGAACTAGAAGGCGGGGCTAAGAGAGCGGGTGACAGAGCGTGAAGGAGAGACAGACGCAGAACCCGGATTTCTTACACTGTGAACTACAAGTGTTTTTATATTATTATACCATTTTGCTGGTTCACAGGAGGAATTTGTAACATTAAACAATTAACCAAAATCAGCAGAAGGATATTTTCTTTTATATTATTATGTCATTTTGCAGTTTTGCAGTAGAAATTTGTAATTTTAAAAATTTAACCAAAAATCAACCGACGAATATATTCCCAAACAGAAGGTTGTAGTATGTTCCCTAGCTGTGTCTCTATGAACTACAAGTGTTTTTTATATTATTATACCATTTTGCTGGTTCACAGGAGGAACTTGTAACTTTAAAAAATGAACCAAAAATCAACCAAAGAATATTTTCACAAACAGAAAGTTGTAGTATGTTCTCTAGCTGTGTCTCTATGAACTACAAGTGCTTTTTTATTATTATGTCATTTTGCTGTTTCACAGTAGGAATTTGTAACTTTAAAAAATTAACCAAAAATCAGCAGATGGATATCTTCCCAAACTGAAGGTTGTAGTATGTTCCCTAGCTGTATCTTTATGAACTACAAGTGCTTTTTTATTATTATTATTATTATGTCATTCTGCTGTTTCACAGGATGAATTTTTAACTTTAGAAAATAAACCAAAAATCAACCAAAGAATATTTTCCCAAACTGAAGGTTGTAGTATGTTCCCTAGTTGTGTCTTTATGAACTACAAGTATTTTTATATTATTATACTATTTTCCTGGTTCGCAGTAGGAATTTGTAACTTTAAAAAATGAACCAAAAATCAACCAAAGATTTTTTTCCCAAACTGAAGGTTGTAGTATGTTCCCCAGCTGTGTCTCTATGAACTACAAGTGCTTTAATATTATTATACCATTTTGCTGTTTCACAGGAGGAATTTGGAACTTTAAAATTTTAACCAAAAATCAACCTAAGATTATTTTCCCAAACTGAAGGTTGTAGTATGTTCTCTAGCTATGTCTCTGTGAACTACAAGTGTTTTTATATTATTATGTAATTTTGCATTTTTGCAGGAGGAATTTGTAACTTTAAAAAATGAACCAAAAATCAACCAAAGAATATTTTCCCAAACTGAAGGTTGTAGGATGTTCCCTAGTTGTGTTTTTATGAACAAGTGCTTATTTATTATTGTGTGATTCTGCTGTTTCACAGAATGAATTTGTAACTTTAAAAAATGAACTAAAAACCAGCAGATGGATATATTTCCAAACTGAAGGTTGCAGTATATTTTTCATGTGCCCTTCTGTAAACTACAAGTGAGTTTATATTTAATTGCAATATTAATATTTTACAGTTGAAGTTAATTTTGTATAACATGGAATTTTAAAATCATCATCATTCAACACTAAATATTTTTTCATGTCCAGTTATAATTTTCACTTTATATTTTTATTTTTATTTTTTTTTTTTTAATTGGGGGGGGGGGGGATTTAAGTGTTTTTAATTATCACCAGCATGATCCTTATATCATTAATGTTTTTCGGTATTTCCGCAATGACTGTAGTTTATAGACGGTCCCTTGCTGTCACCTAACGCTGCAGCTGCCATTCCGCCTATATTGGACGATTTACTCGGATAAATCAACTCACCGGGAATTTTGACAAAATATAAAGTTTGTAGTGTGTTCTCGATTCCGTAGTGATTTATAAAATGCAATTAAAATAATTTTAGGGCTTTGATTGAAAGTGGGAGGCGGAGCAAAATGCGAATGTCTGCTGAATGTTGAATATCAAACTAATTTACCGACGTGTTATTAAGTGTTGCGCACGAGATATTATGTGAATCATAATCTGACAATAAACAGACATGAAGCGCTGTTACAACGATAGCGTTTACACTGGGACATGCGCTCTCCGACACTATGGCTGTTTGACAGATCCACAGATAAATAAATTTCACGAATATAAATAAACGTTTCTTTCTAGGAATCTTTCTAGGAATGTAACTCCGGAACGCCGTATAGTGCTGAGTTCGACCGAAACTCGTTTGCATGTTCTCCGAGTTGCTTGTTGCTTGGGAATTTCATTTTACCCCCAAAAAAGGTAAACGTGGCGATAACACGACTTGATTTCACATGTCTTATAATAATGTCTTATTTTGAAAGACAGGCCGCTGCTGTATTTGATGAGATGAAGTGTACATGTGTAGGATGAGATGAACGTAACCGGTGTTCTTTCGCAGCTACACGTATGGAAAAACGGATGTTTTCTAAGAATCACGCATGCGTTTGTGTACATGTGACTGTGTACCGCATTGTGAATGTTTTACATTTGAACCAAATCGGAAATGTGAATCAATTGACTCTCTGAAGATTCTTAGAAAACATCCGTTTTCTAGGAATCTTTCTAGGAATGTAACCCCGGAACGCCGTCTAGTGCACATACGCATGCGCAAATAGGATGTCGTGCGCACCACTTACTAACTCGAATTTTTCTTTTTGCTAATGTCCCTTTAGGGGCTCCGTAGAGAGGATATTTCGTAGCTTCAAAGTGTTACGAAGGTGAAAAAAATGCAATTCTAGTAACATTGCTAATGTGCTCTGTAAAGGAGAGATCTGAATCAATAATGACCCCGAGATTATTTACAGATGAACTGGGTCTAATTAAAGAGTGATCAAGGTTTAGCATAGTGTTAGAAGCTTTGTTAATTTTGTCCTTGGGTCCAACTATTAGAAACTCTGTTTTATCAGAATTTAGCAGTAGGAAGTTTTTTGACATCCATATTTTAATATCTTGGATGCAGTCCTCGAGCTCACTGACTGAACAAACATCATTAGGGTTAGCTGAAATGTATAACTGTGTATCATCTGCATAAGAGTGGAAACTGATTCCAATGGAAGCATATATAATGCAAATAGGAGTGGACCCAGAACTGACCCTTGTGGAACACCATATTTAACTTTAGCAAGATCAGAACATTGGTTGTTAACACAGGTGAATTGATATCGAGGTCAGGTAGGATTTGAACCACTGGAGTGCAGATCCTGTAACACCCACAGTGTTTTCTAATCTATCAACTAAGATGTTATGGTCTATAGTGTCAAAGGCTGCACTAAGATGTAATAATACAAGGAAAGAGATTTGGTTATTATCAGAGGACATTAATAAGTCATTAACAACTTTAATTAAGGCTGTCTCAGTGCTATGATGAGACCTAAAACTTGACGGAAAAAACTTCATGAACGTTATTAGCTAGAAGATGGCGATTCAGCTGGTTTGAACACAATTTTTTTCTAGGATTTTAGAGACAAAAGGAAGATTTGATATTGGTCTATATTTGGACAGTATTAGAGGATCTAAATTAGGTTTTTTAAGTAATGGTTTAATGACTACACACTACAGATTTTTGGGGACATAGCCTATTTTAAGTGATGAATTTATATCCCTTTGGGTCCGTTCGGGGGGGTGGGGTGTGCGGTTGTCCCTGCATTGGGGCCCCTGGGGGCGCGGCGCCTGGGACCTCCGCGGTGCCTTTGGCCCTGGTCTTCCTGGTGTCTGCCTCGGGCCTTGGGGTCGGGGCCGGGGGTCCCCCACGGTCACTACTACAAATTCCCATTTGGCATTCCTATGGAAGAAATCTTTCATCTACTTGCATGCTCACAACTGCACACAAACAGGTGTTCAGATCCTGGTTTCTTAAAATTGTCTTTCTTTTCGTTAATTTATAAAATCAATTAAAAGAATAGTTTAAATAAATAAATAAATATATTTATACTGGAAATTGTAATTAATTTTAGTATATGAAGGTAAATGTAGGTATGGATGTGTGTGTATTTATGTATGTGTGTATGTATGTGTATGTGTGTATATGTGTATGTGTATGTATATATGTATGTATGTATATATGTGCGTATGGGCATATATGTACTTATGTGTAGGCGCGTGTATGTGTGTGTGTGTATGTATGTGTGTATATGTGTGTATATGTATATATATGTATATATATATATATATATATATATATATATATATATATATATATATATATATATATATATATATATATTATTATTTATTTATTTATTTATTTTCTTTTCTCTTTATTTATTTATTTTTTTATTTTTTTTATTTTCTCTGTTGGTCTTTTCTTCTTTCCTCCCACCACTTTCGTATACCTCTTTTTTTTTTTTTTCTTTTTTCCTTCTTCTTTTCTGTTTCTTTTTCCATCTCCGTGGTTGCTGTACAGATATGATCCCCAAAAAAAATTTGCAATAAAGTTTTAAATATATACCAAGTGGAGCATCATGGAGAAATACCTGTATGCTCCACCTGTAAAATCAAAACTGTTGGGCCTGATTTAGACACTCAGACATCAATCCTGAGTTTCACAATGGCAGACAGGACACGGGGAAAAAAAAAAAAAAAAAAAAAAAAAAAAAAAAAAAAAAAAGTGATGAATTTATAATGTTTATAAAAGGCTCTGTAATATTTGGTAGGAGGTCTTTAAGCAGTTTTGTAGGTATTGGGTCTAACAGACAGGATATTGTCTTTGATTGTGTAATTAATGAGACAAGCTCTTTTTTTAGATATGGGGTTAAAGGTATTTAACTCTTGTATTATTTTCTCTTACACTAGATTTTTCGGAAATCATTGAGGGTTGATTATTGGTTATGCTACACGATGCATTAGATGATTTAAGTCTTATGTTTTCAATTTTATCACTAAAGAAATTCATGAAATCATTGCTGCTGAACTGTGAGTGAATCTGTGAATCTGATTCATTCATTCATTCATTCATTATCTCCCGCTTTATCCTCTTTTAGGGTCGCGGTGGGGTTCCCCATGCCCATCCAGGGGAGAACGTCTCGAGCGCTGGGCAGATAGACCCAGGACAGGGCGCCAATCCATCGCTGGGCATGAATCTGATTCAGTAGCACTTAATTTAATTTAATTTGGCAATGGTACTAAAGAGGAATCTTTGGTTGTTTTTGTTGTTCTCTATTAATTCAGAATAATATTTAGTCTTCGCTGCATTGAGTGCATGTTTGTACTCAATCATACTGTCCTTCCATGCAACCCTAAATACCTCTAATTTAGTTTGTCTCCATTTACGCTCCATGGTTCTAGTGGATTGTTTTAGGGCGCGTGTTTGATCATTAAACCATGTAACGAGTCTTTTATCTTTAATCCTTTTTAGTTTAAGTGGAGCGACACTGTCTAAGGTTGTACAAAACACATGTTTAAGGTATTCATTCATTCATTCATTCATTATCTTCCACTTTATCCTATATTAGGGTCGCGGTGGGGTTCCCCATGCCCATCCAGGGGAGAAAGTTTCGGGCGCTGGGCAGATACACCCAGGACAGGGCGCCAATCTATCGCTGGGCACACACTCACTCACACACAGACACACACACACACACACTCTATATGGGGCAATTTGGAGAACTCAATTGACTTGATCCATGTTTTTGGACTGTGGGAGGAAACCGGAGAACCCGGAGGAAACCCACGCGGACACGGGGAGAACATGGAAACTCCACCCAGATGGGGATTCGAACCGGGAATCCCTAGTGCTGAGAGGCTTAGTGGTTAGTGCTAACCACTAAGCCACCGTGCCGCCCTTGTTTAAGGTATTCAGCTGTGTTTTCAAGTTCATCGGGTCCTGATGCTGGTTTAATGTTTAATTCAGGTAAATGTTGTAGGAATGACACAGCAGTAGAGGGAATGATTGTACGCTTCATATCATATCGCGGTTTAATGACTGGATCAATATCAATTTCTAAATCGTAGGTTATCAAATAGTGATCAGAGATGACCTCACTTAGTGGAACAATAGTTAAATTATTAATGTTAATACCATGTGATAAAACTAAGTCTAATGTATGTTTACAGTGATGTGTTTCACCAACCACACTTTGAGTAATGCTGATGGAATCTAGGATGGCATCAAAGGCTAATTTAAATGAGTCTAGTGGGTTTTCAAAGTGAACATTGAAGTCACCGACTATTAAGACCTTGTCTGATGAGATTACTATGTTAGAGAGAAATTCACCAAATTCTTTAATAAACTCTGTAGATGGGCCAGGAGGGTGGTATATGGTAATAAGTTGCATTAGATTGTATTTATTCTTTAATGAAGATGAGCTGCTTATGTTGAGTACAAGAGCTTAGAAGGATTTTGACTCATACTTATTATTGTGTTACATTTATATTTTCTTTATAGATCATAGCCGCTCCACCTCCTCGTCCACTATGACGTGGTTTATGAGCATAAGTATAACCAGGTGGAGAAGCATCATTTAATGCTAAGTATTCATTGGCCCTAATCCAGATCTCTGTGAGACAAAAGACATTTAGGAAGTTATCAGTTATCATTTCTTGAACTAGAGCTGATTTTGATGAAAGTGACCTAATGTTTAATAACCCAAGTTTTAACTTAAAAGTGTTTCTTACATTACTTGAGATTGTATTGATATTAATGAAATTTTTTTGGCACACTTTTTGGACTCTTTTTGTTTTTTGCTCACTGCTATACTTGATAACTGTCTTAATGGTATGGGACCTAGTTGTTGTGGGTGATGACTCCTGGCAGTTCGCAGGCAGTTGGTTAGGTATGTTGACCATGGACCCGATATCTACTCCAAAAAGTTTTTAATTTAAGATTTTTTGACCTTCTCATGACCTACAGTAATTAATAAAGTGATCTATTATGCCTATGGTGCTTACATACAGATGAATAGGTTCTCCACGTTTAACCCATCCATGCACTGAAACACACACACATATAAACACACTGGTGAAGTGAGCACACATGCCCAGGGGGGTGGGTAAACTGCTCCTGGGGAGCAACCGAGGTTAGGTGCCTTGTTTTAAGATCACTTCAGCCATTTTAATTTGCGGGACAGGGAATCGAACTGGGGCTCTTCAGGTCACAAGGCTGTTTCGTTAATTTAAAAGCCTAATAGTAAGGAAATTTTAAAAACACAGTCGTCCCTTAAGAGGCTGACTATAGTCACTTCATGCACACTTCTCTACGTCTAAAAGTGGTGTTTGTTTTTATTAGAAAAAAAAAACAAGTCACACAAGTCCACTAGGGGGCATCACATGACCAGCTTAAAAAAATTGTGGACATGTCTTGCTTTGACGTCTGAGTGACATTAATGTCATAACCTGTATTGACCAGACCTAGGGTAGAGATAGTTTATATTTAAATTCGGTTTGTTTTATTATTATACGTGGTCTGGTATTTGTTATTTTCTTTTCAAATCATGTGAATGCTATGCAGCTCACCTTTATCTTAAAAAAAAGTGAAATTGAGACAACCACTCTAGAAAAGGTCCAGCTAAGGGATAAAGTGATATAGTGACCTATTTTGGCTACTGTGCCTACTCACAAATGAATTTGCTCTCCAAATTTAACTAATCCGTGCAATGAAACACACATCATATATATATATATATATATATATATATATATATATATATATATATATATATATATATATATATATATATATATATATATATATATATATATATATATATATATATATATATATATATATATATATATATATATATATATATATATATATATATATATATGCGGCACGGTGGCTTAGTGGTTAGCACGTTCGCCTCTCAGCGCTAGGGATTCCCGGTTCGAATCCCCATCTGGGTGGAGTTTCCATGTTCTCCCCGTGTCCGCGTGGGTTTCCTCCGGGTTCTCCGGTTTCCTCCCACGGTCCAAAAACATGGATCAAGTTAATTGAGTTCTCTAAATTGCCCCATATAGAGTGTGTTTGAGTGTGTTTGTGTACCCAGCGATGGATTGGCGCCCTGTCCTGGGTGCATCTGCCCAGCGCCCGAGACGTTCTCCCCTGGATGGGCATGGGGAACAGGACAGGGCGCCAATCCATCGCTGGGCACACGCTCACTCACTCAGACACGCACACAAACACACTCTACATGGGGCAATTTGGAGAATTCAATTAACTTGATCCATGTTTTTGGACTGTGGGAGAAAACCGGAGAACACGGAGGAAACGCAGATACGGGGAGAACATGGAAACTCCACCCAGATGGGGATTCGAACCGGGAATCCCGAGCGCTGAGAGCCGAACGTGCTAACCACTAAGCCACCTATATAAGCCTATATATATATATATATATATATATATATATATATATATATATATATATATATATACACATACACAAACACATCCATCCATAATCTTCCACTTTATCCTCTACTAGGGTCATGGGAGGGGGGGGGGGGTTCCCCATACAGATAGACCCAGAACAGGGCGCCAATCTATTGCTGGGCACACACTCACTCACAGACACACACACAAACACGTTCTATATGGGGTAATTTGGAGAATTCAATTGAACCTGATCCATGTTTTTGGACTGTGGGAGGACTGGAGAAACCCTCCCCTTTTTTTTACATCAGGTGTTTGTGAAAGAGACATGTTTTCAGTTCTTTCTTAAAGATGCCAAGTGACTCCGCATTACAGAGTTGGGAAGATGGTTCCATCATTTAGCAGTGCTGAATGCAACGGAGTGAGGATTAGCACCACGATGAGATGGAATCATCAGGCGGCAATCATCACTAGAGTGTTGTGAACGGGTTGGAGTGTATATTGGAAACATAGAGTGAAGTTAATAGGAGGCAGATCCAGAGATTATCCTGTAGGCAAGACTCAGTTCCTTGTACTGAATGCAGCAGCTACAGGGAGCCAATGGAGAGAGAGGAGTAGTGGAGTGACATAAGTTCACTTGGCCTGGTTAAACACAATTTAGGCTGTGGAGTTTTGAATTAGTTGTAGAGGCCTGATTGTGCAGGCTGGGAGACCTGCAAGCAGAGCCTTACAAATATAGCGAAGTGAGTGAACACATATGCCTGGAGCGGTGAGCAGCCTTGTATACAACAGTTCAGCCATAGCATTTGGTTGATATGGGAACCAAACCGGATCCTTTATTTCGCAAGGCTGGTTCATTCATTCATTCTCTTTCACTTAATGCTCTACTGGGGTCATGGGGAATTCCCCATACCCATCCAGGGGGGAATTTTTCGGGTGCTGGGCCGATACACCTAGGACAGGGTGCCAATCTATCGCTGAGCAGACTCACTCAAACAGACACACACACAAAACACACCCTATATGAGGCCATTTAGAGCATTTAATTTACCTTGAAACAATGTTTTTGGACTGTGGGAGGAAACCAGAGAACCCAGAGGAAACCCACGCGGAAACGGGGAGAACATGGAAACTCCACCCAGATTGGGGTGCGATCCTGGAATCCCCAGCGCTGAGAGGCGAACATGATAACCACTAAGCCACCATGCCGTCCTCTAAATTTATTGAGTTATTAAAACAATGTTTAGAGTAGTTGTTATTCAATGTTTTAAATATCTGGTGGGTGGCAGAGTTAAGAGCTAAAAACAGACCACTTCAACATTTGAACATTTTCTAACACCAAAAGCAAACCTGTAATAAAAAGTTAATTAATATTGCTTATGTTCATGTACAGAGATTCAACAAAGCAACATGCAAAACAGCACAAACATGAGACTAGGTTTACCGACACTGAGAACAAGTCAGGCTTAAACAAAATGTGCCTCATTAGTGACTACAACATACAGCAGTGTAACCACAACGCAACCCTGCACACACATTAGCCGCTCCTCTCCGAGGTAGTGCAAATGTCAAACGGCCCTTTGCTAAAATCGCACAAGGTTTCGGTACTATTGCTATGACATGATGCTTTTTCGTTTTGTTTTTTACATTTGTAAACCTTTCCAAATTCAGAGGGCTGCACCTACAATCTGTGAACACAGGACATCCACAAAGGGTTGCATCAGAGCTGAAGCTTTAGTGCAGCACCCTGATGCCCACTTGGTACACACAGGCACTTACAAGAATATGATAAGGAAAACAAAATATTATTATCCAAATCAGATTTCTGAAGGCCTGAATAACCATTACTATATCTACCTCTATCAAACGTATAGTTAGCAATATACTTCAGGCTTCAAAATATGGTGATTTTACACTTGTTGTTCTGCACTGGAAACTTTGGAAAGTCAGGTATAACAGGACTGTGCCAGCTTCAGTACAACTGATAGGGATTGTGTATGAAGCATTCCTGTGTATATTTTCACCCCAAAATACATTCAGTAGTTGAAAACATCCGCAGTTACCTTATTAAGGGATGTCCTCATACTTTTGGCTGTGTCAGGCATCATATATAAATCTATAATGCGGACATATATTTACTTGTATACTACATTACATACAAGTATAAAAATAAGTCCATGTTTTAAAACCTTCTTATCCATAATGGCAGATATTACTCCAAATATATATATATGTATATATTCTGAAATCAAACAATATATGATACCATATCAAAAATACACAATAACATGTATGATTTAAATATCTAAACTGGTTTGGTTTACAGTAACCAAAATGATATTCGAACACAAACCCCACGCGATATGTGGCGGGATGATTCATTTAGCAGATGGTGGTTAGGGAGACTTGGCTTTGAAGTGTCACGAGCCCAATTTTAAGAGTCTCTTTCCAGCAGGGGGCATCGAGACATCCCTTATAAAATCTTTTGCAGGATAGAATTAGGAACCTCCAGGGTCTCGTCCTTTACCAGCACTATATCATAAGAGTCCATGTATTTCTCCAGCAGTTCCTCCACCTGCAGAAAGAACAGATTATCAGAATACAAACTGATGGAGGAGTGAGAAGGATGGAAAAAAGAATGAGGACATTGGCAAATGAAGGCAGACCTTATCGTTTAGGAAACCGATCTTGAGAATATTCTCCACGTTGGGGACACCGTCGGCCATGGTCAGGTCTCCAAGTGAGTCTCCAAGCAGGATGATGTTGCTGTTGTCCTTCAGTTGTTTAAAGTACTCAGTGTTTCGCAGTGCTCCATCATGCTTGTTGTATACATGGATCAGCTCACCTTTAAACCCCTTTATTACACCCTGGACGAAAAATACAGCAGTTCAAATCATTCATTCATTCATTATGTTCCACACACACTCACACACTCTACTTGGGGCAATTTAGAGCATTCAATTTACCTTGAACTCAGAGGAAACCCACATGGACACAGGGAGAACATGGAAACTCCACCCAGATTGGGAGTTGAGGCAAATATGGTAACCACTAAGCCCAGCTGTTAAATTAATTCTTTAAATTACACACAAATATATTCTACAGATGGCATGGTGTCTTGGTGGTTAGCACGTTCACCTCTCCGCACTGGGTATCCAGGTTCGAATCCCAATCTTGTTGGAGTTGCCATGTTTTCACCGTGTCTGGGTTGTCCAGTTTCCTCACAGAGTCCAGTGTGTTTGTGTGAGAGTGGGAAGCGATATATTGGCATCATGTGGCACCTGGTGGGTGTATCTGTCCAGTGCATGAAAAGCTGTCCCCTGGATGGACATGGAGAACCCCCCCTCACCCATGACCCTAGTATAGGATTAAGTGAAAGATAATGAATGAACTTGCTATTCTTGTATATATCATCCATCCATCTTTATGGATGTGGATCTCTTTACTTACATTCTCATCAAAGTCCATGAAGTTGGAGACCACTTTGACGTTGGGATGATAAACTCCAGCCTGCCTGATGATCTCCTCGAGCACATCCCCCAACCCCGCTGAGAATATGAATACGGGAACACTGTGCTGATGTAGCCGATCAAAGAACTGCTCATACCCCTCGCTAAAACACAGAAACATATACAAATATCAGTATTATTAACCCGATGAGCTTCTCATAATACAAGAATAACACAATGAAGGTGCAATACAAGTGAGAAATTGTTGAATGTTTATAGAATGAAAAATAATTGGAACGAATGAACCTACCGGAGACAGACATCTGATTCTCTCACCACCTCAGGGAGTTTATCCTTTTGTAATCGCTGCTCTACCAGAATTGAGTGTGATTTAAAATACCTGAAAAATAAAAAAATATATAGGACGTATAGCAAGTAGAGTTTAATCTTTGTGAGTGTGTGTATATATATATATATATATATATATATATATATATATATATATATATATGTGTGTGTGTGTGTGTGTGTGTGTGTGTGTGTGTGTGTGTGTGTACCAGGTTATTTTCCTACAATGTGTTCCCAAAATGTTATAGTTATTCAAAGATTTCACTTTTAAACAGCCTACATCAAACTGTTTGAAAAGTGTACAAAGTGAAGAAGGGCATGTTAGCTTAGTGGTTAGGGTGTTGGGATCAATCAAAAGGTTGTGGGTTCAAATCCCGGGTCCACTGAAGTTACCATTGTATGTTCTTAAGCAAGACCCACAACCCTTGTTGCTCCAGGGATGCTGTGACCAACCCTGTGTTCTGACCCGAACCAGGATATTTGTAACTCGCTCAAATGAAATGTAAGTGCAACAGATAATTTACACTTGTATTTCCTTTTTGCTAATCTTAAAGATATAAGTGAAGAACAGGGGCTGTGCTTTCACCACGACATTGATTTGATTAATTAAACAGAGATTTCACTGGATAACGTCACCACAATGACTTAAATATACAATTTAAATATATGCAAATAGGCGGTGATGGGCATTGGGCTAGTTACTAGGCAAATGTGTGAGCATTTTTGAATGTTACTACCATTTAAGTCCTCCTGGTGAACATGATTTGTTAAGTTTTATTGTACTTTTTATAAGGTTTATACGTATTTATTCATTCATTCATTATCTCCCACATAATTCTCAACTAGGATCGTGGGGGGTTCCTCATGCCCATCCAGAGGAGAACATTTCAGGCGCTAGGATACAGCCAGGACATGGCAGAATCTATCGCTTGGCACACACTCACTCACACAGACAAACACACAACCACACACTATATGGGCCAATTTAGACAATTCAGTTTACCTTGAATCCATGTTTTTGGACTGTGGGAGGAAACTGGAGAACCCTGAGGAAACCCACACGGACACACAGAGAACATGGAAACTTCACCCAGATTGGGATTTGAACCTGGATGCCCAGCGCTGAGAGGCGAATGTGCTAACCACTAAGCCACCATGGCGCCTATTATTATTATTACTAGTAATAGTGTTTGTTTATTTACCATTCCACCATGAAGGGGTATTTCTCTTCCATGCTCAGATGTGGATCAATCTCGATAGGGTAGTAAGTGTCCTTCAGCTGAAACAGCTGGAGAAACGTCCGCAGATTAACAACTTTGCTGTGATTAAAAAATTAAATGTTAAGGAGCTATGGGATTACCTTTTTTCGGCATTCCTCAGTTACAAGCTTGCAGTTGTCAATGACGTCTGTCAAGAATTAAAAAAAGATAGGTCAATGATGTAGTGCTACTCAGGAAAACCAGCATTAATCTTCTGTACTGAGACATACTGAGAAGCTTAAACTTACTGTGGCAGGTGGGGCAGCGTTTCCCATTGATCCAAAACTTACTCAGAGTCATATCAAAATCTGTGATGATCTTAACCCAAACAGAAAAAAGGAACACACATCAATATATTTAAGGAAATGTTGTAGATTAACAGGATAATCTTTATTCGTCTTAAGTTATTAATACCTGTAGTTTGGAACCACCTCCTTTGATAAGGCTGCAGATGATCTTCTCCACTCTCTCTGGGTCCTTAATGTGAACTGTGCTTTTCTCAAACTCGGGCATCTATAGAAATCATACAGAGACATTTTTTATTCATAAAAAGTGATTTACTATGAGGGCGGCATGGTGGCTTAGTGGTTAGCTCATTCGCCTCTCAACACAAGGGATTCCTGGTTCGAATCCCAATCTGGTTGGAGTTCATGTTCTCCCCGTGGGTTTTCTCCGGGTTCTTCGGTTTCCTCTCACAGTCCAAAAACATGAAATCAAGGTCAAATGAATTATCCAAATTGCCCCATATAGAGTGTGTTTATCTGTGTGTGAGTGAGTGTGTACCTAGCGATAGATTCGCGCCCTGTCCTGGATGTATCTGCCCAGTGCCCGAAAATTTCTCCCCTGGATGGCCATGGGGAACCCCTCCACGACCCTAGTAGAGGATAAAGCGGAAGATAATGGATGAATTTACTATGAAAATTTGAGGTGTAGGTGCAGTTGAGGTGGCAGCTACACTGCAGTATAATCGAACCTGATCAGTATCCAACCTGGCTTCTATTTTTTTTACGTTTATTTTTTATTTTAAGACCAAGTGTTTGTGGAAGAGATGTGTCTTGAGATGTTGTTTTTTAAAGATGCTAAGTGGCTCAGTGTTACGGACAGAGTTGCAAAGATCGTACCATCATTTAGCAGTTGTGAACTATACGGAGTGAGAATTAGCCGTGGTGGTGAGGCAACGTTCATCACTAGAGCGAAGTGAACGTGTTGGAGTGTATTTTGGAAAAACAGAGTGAAGATAAGAGGGGGCAGATCCAGAGGTTGTCCTGTAGGCCAGAGTTAACCTTTTCTACAACTATATAATAAGACAACCAGTTAATCTCGCATGAGGCAGTAAGGCATGTGCAATATGTAGTATGATTGTTTTGTTTATTTCTTAAATTTTTAAAACAAGCTTTTTTTAAGAAGTACTATACATTTCAGTTTGAACATTAGTTTATGCATTTAAGCTGTTAAATAGAATTTCTGAAATGACCAGTAATTTGGGGCAGCACAGTGGCTTTGTGGTTAGCATTTTCGCCTCTCAGTGCTAGGGATTCCCGGGTCGAATTCCAATCTGGATGTAGTTTCCATGTTCTCCTCGTGTCTTTGTGGGTTTTCTCCGGGTTCTCCGGTTTCCTCCCACAGTCCAAAAACATGGATCAAGGTCAATTGAATTCTCCAAATTGCCCCATATAGAGTGTGTTTTTGTGTGTGTCCGTCTGAGTGCGTGTGTGTCCAATGATTGGCGCCCCGTCCTGGGTGTATCTGCCCAGTGCCCAAAACTTTCTCCCCTTGATGGGCATAGGGAACCCCCGCCCATCCCCCTCCACGACCCTAGTACACGATAAAGCGGAAGATAATGGATGGATGGATGAACCAGTAATTTGTGCATTGTTCTTTCATTTATGTGCTAAAATAAATTACTTAGGTTAGTTTTTGTTGGCTTTACTTACTTTTGTTTTTACAATAAAGGTAATATGTTTTTTTTAAAGTAAAGTGCACAGGGTGTGAGATGGGGCTTTTGCCCTGGGTTTAAGTTTCAGTTGATCCCTGCAAAAAAACGATTCCTTCATAAATCTGACCTAAAATATAAGATCCTTAAAGCTCCCAAATCAAAACAAATGACACAACCATAACTTCTCTTATACCCCCATTCCTCATTTCTATTTAAAAAAATTTTCTTTCTTTTTTTCTCATTTCATTTCTCATATAGTTCTCATTAAACTGCTTTCATCACATATCTCAACATCTTTGGAACAATCATATTTCATGAAAACTCCAGCTTAACCTTGTCTGTCATTCTGTCCATGACAAATGCAAACAAAACATGACTAAGAGCTCTGAGAGCTGACCATTCATGCAGCCCCACCTTCCCTTTAAACCCTTCTTTTTTTCCTGTACATCTCCCCATTTTGTCACACTGTCCTTTTGTATCCTGCATTAACCTCACAACCAATTTCTCTGCCACTCGTGAATTCCTCCTAAAATACTACAGCTCCTCTTTTGGCACCCTCAGGTTTTTCCTGAATTTCAGTAAGGGCGGCACGGTGGCTTTGTGGTTGGCACGTTCGCGTCTCAGTGCTAGGGATTCCCGGTTCCAATCCCCATCTGGGTGGAGTTTCCATGTTCTCCCCATGTCCTTGTGGGTTTCCTCCGGGTTCTCCGGTTTCCTCCCACAGTCCAAAAACATGGATCAAGTCAATTGAGTTTTCCAAATTGCACCATATAGAGTGTGTATGTGTGAGTGAGTGTGAGCCCAGCAATAGATTGGCACCCTGTCCTGGGTGTCTTCAGGCCCAGCGCCTGAAACGTTCTCCCCTGGATGGGCATGGGGAACCCCCCCGCGACCCTAATAGAGGATAAAGCGGAAGATAATGAATGAATGAATGAAATTCAGTAAGTGCAGTTTAAGTCCAATTGAAATTTCTTTACCTACTCAAGCTGAGTTGATGTTGAACTACATGTTGAACTAAATCCCATGTACCTCTTATTTCTGTGATTAAACTTGACTAAATATTAGGGCTGCACGATATATCGTTTCAGCATCGTCATTGCGCAATTGGCACATAATTGCCGAGCAAAAGCTTGGTCTCAAACGGTCGGTCTGTTAAAACTGAAATAAATTAAAAATATCCATACTCTACTAAAGCATAACTACAAATATAGGTGACTTTTGTGTACCGTTACACTCCTAATATTTAGGGTTTATGATAACATCACTAATATAATGAAAAACTAATTATGTTGCCTTATTTGTACATCAGCTCTGTATGTTCAGTGATGCAGTATTGAAAAGCACAACAGGGAAGTTGAGTCAAAGCTGGGAGGAGAAAGAGGAGGAGCCAACCTCATCACTGAATAACAGCTGCAGTCTGGAATCTTATATAAGGGAATCTAGTTAAACGTACACAGTGTGCTTTGGCATGCAAGAAAACTAACACATTTAAATGAGAGGGAAAAAAAGGGTTAAATGAGCGGATTTTGGAGATCCAAAAGATGTAAGTTTCAATTTCATTTCCTCCGTTTCCTCTACTAAAGTTAAACCTAAACCTGCTTTGCTGTCGTCTGTCAGTTTGGCTGAATATGTATAAATAAAAACATGACTGAAATATGACTTTTGGTCTGTTTATTTATTTATTTATTTATTATTATTTTTTAAACCTTATGTCCTTGTGCATGTAATTTATGTTGCCATGCAAAAGTCACAGAGTTTTAAAATATATCGTAACACTCATAGTAAGAAGAGAAGATCTATGTATTTTTAGAACCTGATTCTGACGGATAAGTGTGACTTGTACTTGCCCATGTCTATGAAATTTAAGAACACACAAACAAGTCTGACGTGGTAAAAATACACCAAAGTGACGTTTCACAACAAGACCACAGGCACAAAACAACTTTCAAGGTACTGCGTTGAAGTTCTGCATTTCAGTGCTGTTAAGTAAAAATCAGATAAGTACAAATCTACAAATATATGTATAAAATGTAAATGAGAAAAACAGCAAATTATATTCTCTCACACGCACAAAAAATAAGGCCTTAAATAAACTGTCTTTAGAACATAAGTCACTCATTTGCATAAATCACACACCAGGTTTTCTTTTCACTGTGAAACTTTAACAGGACTTTCTTGTATTTTAAAGTCCTGGATCAGGCTTAGTGCTCGAGCTGTTCTTACCTCTGCCGTGTGTTCTTTCAGCTTCATGAAAAACAAGAAAGAAAATTCTCTCTCTGTAACAGCAGCTTTTATAGAGCTGAGACAGAGGGGTGGCAGGCTCACTTCCAGAGATTACAGATAAGTCCCGCCCCTTCTGAGAGGCCCTGACACAAACACACACTCTGACTTCAAAATACACACTTTACATATATTTTACCTCAGACTTTGTTTTTGTTTTTATTAATGGAAATTGTGTTTCCTTTCACAGAATTTTGCTATTATACTGTGATACTGTGTGTTGTTTGGTGTAGAGAGTGTGTGTGTTTGTGTGGGTGTGTTATTGCGTTTACTTTATGGTAAGGGTTGTGTCATAGTGCTTGATTAATGGTGTGTAAACATGTATATATGTATCTTACATAGTGTGCAGTAGTGTGTGTATGTGTCTATACAAAACTCAATACAGCATAGTTTAAAGATAAATGCTCTGCTGTTAAAACTATTTTCAATTTAGTATTAGTATTTAATTAGACATCACCAAAGAATCTTGGGTTGTTTAAATAGTAAAACATTTTAGTCAGTGAATAATTTTACATTTGGATGTTAGCATTTATACTAATCTAAGTTTTAAAGCCTTTTCTGACATGTGTTTGTATTTTAAAGGCTGTGATGTAATAGTCTGAAGAGAGTCAGATTAAGTAACTAAGAATGAACTGTGTGTCTTCTGGTGATTAACAATTAATCAAGCTTGTCCTTCTGTTGCCTGCCTTCAGCTCAGGAGAGTCAAATCATTCATTCATTGCCTTCCGCCTAATCCTCTACTAGGGTCACGGGTGGATCCCAATGCCCATCCAGGGGAGAATGAAAACCAATGCGAACATGGGGAGAACATGGAAACACCACTCAAATTGGGATTCAAAGCTGGATCTTGGATAAGATGCGAATGTGCCAACCACCAAGCCACCGGTCACAATTTGAGAGCAGTCATTATACTACAGATCATTAAATTTCTAGATACCTGGCCTTTGAATTTTTTTGTTTACATAAACAGTTTTAGATAACCGATTCCCGGTCCCACCAATTGCCATGGCTGAAGTGCCCTTGGGCAAGGCACCTGACCCCAATTGCTCATTCAAGGCTGCCCACCGCTCCGGACACGTGTGCTTACTTCACCAGTGTGTGTATATGTGAGTGTTTCACTGCACGGATAGTTAAATGTGGAGGAAAAACTTTGTTTGTAAACACAGTAGGCAAAATAAATCCCTTTGTCACTTCAGTTTACTTTAACAATAGCAAGTGTTCTCACGTTCCCCCTTATACCTGGTTTTATATATATAAAATGTTTCTTTTGCAATTAAAGTTTGGCAATAAAACAAAAATTGTGCCACACATTACATTTGGCCATTTAGCAGATGCTTTTATCCAAAGTGACTTACAAGAATCCCAACATGGTGACTTCAGTAAACATTGGATTTGAACCCTTCAAGAACTTCAGATTGATAGGCCAACACCCTAACCACTGAGCTATCACATCCCTGTCACCCACAATACATGTCCCCTGTGATTTTTTATCATGAAATATAAAAGCTGGGTGCTCATCAATTAGTTTCCATCTATCCGTTAGCTTCCGCTTTATCCTATATTGGGGTCGCGGGGGGGGGGGGGGGGGTTCCCCATGCCCATCCAGGGGAGAACGTTTCGGGCACTGGGCAGATACACCCAGGACAGGGCGCCAATCTATCGCTGGGCATACACTCACACAGACACGCACACATACACATTCTATATGGCGCAATTTAGAGAACTCAATTGACTTGATCCATGTTTTTGGACTGTGGGAGGAAACCGGAGAACCCGGAGGAAACCCACGCGGACACGGGGAGAACATGGAAACTCCACCCAGATGGGGATTCGAACCGGGAATCCCTAGCTCTGAGAGGCGAACGTGCTAACCATCAAGTCACCATGCTGCCCCAATTACTTTCCAATGAATATAACATATAACACTTATTATGACACTAATGTATGGGCCAGATTCAAACTTTTCATGTAATATGCTCCAGTATGGAGCAGGATCTAAAACCTTAAGCTTTTTAAAAAGATGCAGAGTCTCTGGTTTTGATCATCCCAAATACCAGAGGTCAAAGAACAAACGGAAAAGAAAGAAAGCCAAATTCAAGAATTTAATCTTATCAAGACGCTCTAAACAGCCTTTGACTACTAATTGATTTAAGGCTGAACAGCAGACTAGATGTTATTTAGAAAGTAAGAATCCTCACCTCACAGAACACTTTACTTTTAGATTTTGTGTGGGAGTCCATTGTCAATTAGGGAAGAAAGTTATTATTCATTCACACTCTGTGGTTTTGAAGATGAAATTTACCATGTTATAGACATTTATTTATATTTTTCAAAAAAATAAGACATTTAGTTAGATACCTGACCTGTAACTGCATAATTACTTAGTATGGATACGTTTAAAGAAGAAGAGAAGCTTCATATATGAGTGATGTGAATGCAAGGCAATATGGATGCAAAGATGTGGTGCTGAGTAAAGAAAAATGTTTGAACTGTGAATGGGCATGAAATAAAATGTCACTCAAGTGGACCACATCTCAGTAATATACAGTATGTCACATCTCATCAAGGCAATGAAGCTGGGTTGACACACATAAATCTAAAACAAGTTCATCCAGCAGTCACACTGTTGCTTCCGATTCTACAACAAACTTCCTCACCGCCACAAAAACGATTAGTAATTGCAGGTATGAACCTGTAGTTCCTTCACATCTGTACTCACTGACCCGGGACATTCCACATCAGCAGTGCTGAAGCATGTTTTTCATTAATCCTGCTGAATTTTCACAAAAGTATCTGATGAAATCAGTTGTATTGATTGAGTACAGACTAAGTTTCCGGCTAGAGATAAAGGCTAACGCTGAAAGAGCAAATTCAGAAGATCTTAGCAGGACAGGGGTCACCAACAGGCACGCTTTCTCTGAATCGTCTGAACTTTATCCCATTTAAAAGATTATTTGCTTTACACCTCAAAGAGTGAATAATAAAAAGCCATGACATTAACAAGCATTACAAAAAATCCATAACAGCTGATCTTCTGAGATTTTTTAGGTACAAAATATTTTCGTATTTAAAAAAAAATGCAGTAATTAAAAGTATTGACGAGATCCGAGAATGAGCAAACTGCTGATAATTAATCACATTTGAAATATAAAACAGTGGTATAGAATCTCGGAATGAACTTGAAAGACTTTAAGCTTTAGGCAGATGGACTTCAAAAGCAGAGGTGCTAGGCAAATACACCCAGGACAGGGCGCCAATCTAGCGCTGAACACACGCTCACTGAGCAGCCAAATCACCCTGAATCCATGTTTTTTGACTGTGGGAGGAAACCCACTCAGACACAGATTGGGATCCTAGATTCTCAGAGCTGAGAGGCAAATGTACTAACCACTTAGCTACAGTGACTCCCTTTGTATTACTTTATTTTCATTCATTCATTAATTAATTCATTCATTATCTCCCGCTTTATCCTCTATTAGGGTCGCGGTGGGGTTCCCCATGCCCATCCAGGGGACAACGTCTCGGGCGTTTTTGAGAATTCAATTGACTTGATCCATGTTTTTGGACTGTGGAAGGAAACCGGAGAACCCGGAGGAAACCCACGCAGACACAGGGAGAACATGGAAACTCCACCCACATGGGGATTCGAACCGGGAATCCCTAGCGCTGAGAGGCGAACGTACTAACCACTAAGTCACCGTGCCGCCTTACTTTTATTAAATAAAACATGGAATTTGACCGGGGCGCACAAACATTTGCATAATGCTGTACACAGTATTAGTAGATTAGTTGTAGAGCTTACTACAGAGCAGGTCATGCAACACAACTGACTCACCTAAAACAGAACTCCCCCACACTTGTGTAAACAATGATCTTGGCGGTTTAAATTATGTGTCATGGAGAAGAACTTTGCTTGGCTTTTATTAACCGAATGATGTCATCAGATGTCATAAGATGACAACAACAATTAAAGTCATTAGTGATAAAGTGATTTACTTTGCGTATAGTGCTTACACACAGAGGAATACCTCTTCCACATTTAACCCATCTGTGCAGTGAAACACACACAGGCGCACGCACACACACACACACACACACACACACACACACACACACACACTGGTGAAGTAAGCACATTTGCCCAGAGAGGTGGGCAGCCTTGGGTACAGCGCCCATGGAGTAATTAGTGTTAGTTGCCCTGCACAAGGGCACTCCAGCCATAGTACTTGATAGGACCAGGAATCGAACTGTAGATCATCCCCTGAATGATAAGTTTCAACTTCTTACTTCAGGTTCTCAATATAGATTGCCAAAGATAGGTGATGGTTGTTTCTGTTGCCTTTTATTTATTTAACATACTTTAAATTTTCTTTGTTTCTTGTGGAAATAAGTTGTGTTCCTTTAATGTGCTATTTTATTTATATATCCTTCCATTATCTTCCGCTTTATCCTATATATTAGGGTCGCAGGGGGGTTCCCCATGCCAATCCAGGGGAGAATGTTTCGGGCACTGGGCAGATACACCCAGGACAGGGCGCCAATCTATCGCTGGGCACACACTCACTCATACAGACACACTCTATATGGGGCAATTTAGAGAACTCAATTGACTTGATCCATGTTTTTGGACTGTGGGAGGAAACCGGAGAACCCAGAGAAAACCCACGCAGACACGGGGAGAACATGGAAACTCCACCCAGATGGGGATTCGAACCGGGAATACCTAGTGCACACACATATATATACACACATATACATATATATATATATATATATATATATATATATATATATATATATATATACACACATACATACATACACATATATATATATACATACACTGTATATATATATATATATATATATATATATATATATATATATATATATATATATATATATATATATATATATATATATACACATACATACATGTACACACATACACACAACACAAACACACACATATATATATTTTTTTTTGTAAATTAAATTGGTATTATTGTTCTGTCTGAGCATGTGATGTACGTATGTGATGTATGTAGTAACTACATGCAATCCAAATTTCTCAAGAGAGATAATAATAAAAACTAAACTGAACCAGGAAGCTTCAAGTGACAAGGCTGCTGGTTCCATAGACACATTTCAACGACTGTCCCATTAGATGGTTTGCTCACTGCATAATAAATAATAAAATGTGGACAGTGTAACCTTTGCACAGCTGTTTTAGGTTCACCCATCACTAGTGATCCACATATCTCGTACACAACAATTAATGAATCTACTGAGAAACCGGTTGCTTAAAATGCTCTGGTTATAGGATATACTGGTTAGTTTTGTCACGAGAACAGATACTCCCATAAAAAGACAAGCAAACATACTCTAGCAGTGGTTCTAAAACTGTGGTACATGTACAACTGGTGGTACGCAAAGTAGCACACTGTGGTAAGCTAGAAGATAGTATGGACATACAAGACATTATATTTCCCGATATATTTTTGAAACTGTGTTCTGTAATTTGGTCACTAGATTGTGGTACATCATTGTTAGAGAAATCGGAAACATGATCAGTGTTTATTTTAAAAAACGGACGATTTTGCTTTCAATAGATGCAATTATGAATCAAATCTTATTTTTTATTATTGTGTGTTTGTTACTGTTTTATAAAAGCAATAAGGCACTCGAGGTTATGTATTCCTTCATTCATTATCTTCCACTTTATCCTCTATTACGGTTCAGTGTGTGGGGGGGGATTTTGCAATTTACCTTTTATCCATGTTTTTGGACTATTGGAGGAAATCAGAAAACCCAGCGGAAACCCACGTGGACACATGAAGAATATGGAAACTCCAACCAGAATGGCGATTTAAACCTGGATCCCCAAATCTGAGAGGCAATGCTAACCACTAAGCCATCATGCCATCCAGGTCAACTATTATTGTGAATAAATCACAGAAAAAAAGGTGTAACTGTACTACGCTATGCATCGCATCCAACAATACCTCTTTTTTTGTGTGATATATTCACACTAAAGCATGGCCTCTCATATCTTATTGCTTTAATATACTTGATATTTTATATATTGATGTTTGCTGTATGTTGTTCCGTGCCCAAAAACATAGGTGGTATCTAAAAGTTTTGGTTTGATAATGACTGGTACCAAGTCTAAAAATTTTAAGAACCACTTGTCTACCACATTTCAGGGGCCACAGTCCTAAACATCAGGGAAAACTGAAAGTGCTGACTAATGTGACATTGTCTAGAAATGGTATTCACGACAGCACAAACAATGTTTGCCTTAAACAGTCAGAGATGACTACGGCTTAAATTCAAAGAGGTGTGTGCGCTCACTGGGACAATAGGCCATTGAAGCTGTGCCGGTCTTTGGTAGTCAGTTATTTCCATATTTGGAGTGCCAGCTCTAAGGAAAACTTTCAATTACAAAACTGGGTGGTTTTCTTCTGTTTATATTATATACAATATAATAAATTATCATTATATTGCTTTTTTATATTAATGAAAAGTCATTAAACAGACTAAATTAAGCCTTATTCTTGTATAGTTACATTGCTCTTTGAATACATTTGTGGTTACCTTTAAAGATGAAAGACAAATCACAAAGTGATACTGCTACCATAACCTGTCCTACTTTGATGTGGATTTCCGAAATTTAAATATTACAAGTACATTTGGTCATTTGGTCCTCTAGCAGACGCTTTTATCCAAAGCACCTTACAAATATCCCAACTCCCTGGAGCAATAAGGGTTAAGGGCCTTGCTCAAGGACCTACACACCAGTAACTTCAGTGGACCTGGAATTTGAACCCACAACCTTCTGATTGTCAGTCCAACACCATCACCACTGACTTACCACACCCATAGCACTATAGTATTATTAGAACTCTTGCACGACCTCGTAATACAGAGGATTCAGTGGTGTACAGAATAAAAACATTAATTATCAATGAAGCACAACCTACCATGTGAAGTTTTTAGTGCAAGTTTATTGAGGCATTTTACATTACATTTTTGATGAGAAGAGTAAAAGGAATATTCAGTCCCTCTAGAGCATAAGTTAAGTCAAACTCAAGGCCCGGTGGCATAATAAAATTATATCTGGCCTGTGAGATCATTTTACATTTATCTATTATTATTATTATTATTGTTATTAATGGCCTGGCGATATGTTTTTTTGGACCATGCTCGTATTTAAATTTTGTGTGATTTTTACAGGAACATTTTTATGAAGAGCAGAAATATTTAAAGTTTAAGTTTATTTTTCTAAAATGGCCCAAGAGCAATGGAAACAGAATTTTTTTTTTTTTTTTTTACTTTTGTGGGAATTTTTTCTTCATTTACTCATGTTATTTTTGCAGCATGTTCATAGCTGTAACTTTTATCAGTTTGACAAGATACATTTTTATTGAGAGCAAAGTATTTTAAGTCCTATAATATTTAAGCTTATTTATTGTGGAATAATATTTCTGTCTCTTTTTATTCCTATTCATGTTCAGAAAACATTTACTTATAGTGTGTTCAATAAATGTTTATACTCTTTGACCCGCGACCTAAAGAATGCTTTGAGTTTTGGCCCCATTGCATTGTGTTTAACAGAGTAAGTGAAAAGTGTTTAAAAACTTAAGTAGTGCGCTGCCTGTACTCCTTTAAGACTTGCGCAACACATACCAGCCAATCATCACCACATTAGCATTACTTCTCTTTCTTCATCTTTCTTCTTTTGGTTCATCCCATTAGGGGTCGCCATAGTGAACCCTGTCCTTCCTTAACAGATTTATAAACCTTTTGCATGGCCTCATCTCCTACTCTAGCCTGATACCTCCATCCTTAGCAGCTTTCTACCAATATACATTTTATGACTTATCTGCACATGCCTCAATCTTCACCTCCCATGTTCTTCATCTAATAACCAATTCCCAATCTTGTCCATTCTCCACATTGCTACTAAGATTAATAGCAGAAGGTGCAGACACAGGTACTTGGGTGCACACCTTGGTAACAACCTCACCTGGAGCAACAATGCTTCTAGATTGGTCAGGAAGGCACGTCAGCGGCACTACATCCTCAGATGGCTGAGGAGAGCCGAACGTAGGAGTTCAGTCCTCTCCTCCTTCTACAGACATGTGACAGGTATCAGTGCTTTTCTTTGTATTTTTTATAAACTGTGTTTTGTAATTTGGCCACTAGATGGCAGTATTTGAACGTAAGAGAAACCGAAAACCTGTCATTAAGCCAACAGCGTTTACTTCAAAATATGGACTATATTACATCGAGGAAGACCAGTTTATTAACGTTTATGCTTTTAATAAACACATTTATGACTCAAACCTTGTTTTTTTATTATACTCCACTATGCATCATGCATAATAACACATCTTTCCCGTGATTTATTCACAATAATGAACGCCTTCTTGTACCTTATTGCTTTATTATACAGTATGTCATCAAACAGACGCATTAATCTGTAATGGTCGAAGTACCATTTTAATAGGGGTGCAGAAATAAATTGTTTTTTCGATGAATCGCAATTAGTAGTCCAGGCGATTCGGAATCGATTTAAAATGTCCAAGAATCGAAAAAGTGTTTTTTTTAAGTTTTTTTTTTTTTACGTTTTTTTTTTATTTTTGGCGCCGCCTCCTGATCATACTGTATATCGCGTTACGGAGCCACTCGGCTGCCGTACAGCACGCTTGTTAACCTCCTATTGCTCCTATTGTAGTTTGCTAGCATGCTAGTTCATGCTAGCGGGGAGCATGGAGCAGGGGAGAGCGCAATTCGACCCCCGTCGGCTTTAAAAGCCAGCGTTTGGCTTTAAAAGCCAGGAAGAGAGAGAAATCGACATGAACAACTGTTTTCAATGAGTGTAAAATGAAATCGAGGTACTTTGGAAACATGATGAATGTGCGAGCCCATGTGGCGCGACATCACCCTGAGATAAAAAAAGTTGAAAAGCTCATTCATTTATTATCTCCCGCTTTATCCTCTATTAGGGTCGTGGTGGGGTTCACCATGCCCATCCAGGGGAGAGTATTTTGGGCGCTGGACAGATCGAGCGCTGGACAGGGCGCCAATCCATCGCTGAGCACACACTCACTTACACAGACACACTCTATATGGGGCAATTTGGAGAATTCAATTGACTTGATCCATGTTTTTGGACTGTGGGAGGAAACCGGAGAACCCGGAGGAAACCCACGCGGACACGGGGAGAACATGGAAGCTCCACCCAGATGGGGATTCGAACCGGGAATCCCTAGCGCTGAGAGGCAAACGTGCTAACCACTAAGCCACCGTGCCGCCAAGTTGAAAAGTTGAAAAATATATTTAATAATTAAAGTTAAATTTTAAAAAATGTAGTGAATTTTGTTGCAATTGTTGCTTTGTTGTTGTAGTTGTTGTTGTAGTTAAAAAATACTGAAGTATGGATTTTATTTTTAAGGTTAAGTTTTAAAGATTTGCAGAATATAAATGCACTTTGACTGTAATGTCTGTATTTTAGTTTCGATTAAAGGTTAATGCACCATGGTAAACTTTTGTATTAATATATTGTGAATTATTTTTTCATATTATTATATATATATATATTAATATATTATTCACAATCCTATTTTTGTATAAACATAAAATGATGCAAAAAGATTTGATACAGGAAGGAACCTGAAAGTATTGTTTTAAATAAATGTTCTGTTTGTTTACATCGTCGTTTCATCTCGTCAATCACATAATTTAACCAAAATTTAAAGAGCATTTGAACTGAAAAATCGTTTCTGAATCGAAAATAGTTTTTGAATCGAAAATCGATTCTGAATCGAATCGTGACCTTAAAAATCGGAATCGAATCGCCAGCCACTGAGAGATTCGCACCCCTACTTTATAAGATTATTGGTACAAATAAATTGGACAGTTACTGTAAAATATACCAAACAAAATCGCCCGAAGCGTGTATAAATGAACTAGCTATTTTGCCATATTTAAGAAAACAGATTCGGCGATAATTAATTAAAGTATTTCAAAAGCATTTAAAAGTACTAATTGCAACATTCAATTATTTAATTCTTGTACTGCATTAGCCATCTCCGATATTCAAAGACGTCTAGACAGTCATATCACATATATGTCATATATCATATGTCATATCTTGTTTAAAATCCCCGTTATAAAATATATTGGAAGTGTTTACACAGCTAAGCTAACTGACAGTACCCGGCAACCACATAGCAGATATGACCTCTACTGTGGTTTCACCGGCTCAATCTCAAACGGCATTACGTCTAACCACATAGTGCACTATACAAAAAAGACACCTTCTGTGAAACACCCTAGGTAGTACACAAGTGCAGGGACGATGGGATAATTTGGAACACAGCCATTATTTCCGGGCTCCGAAACTGTCTTACCATTTCGATGATCTTGGTTTTCTTGCCTGCTCTTTTCTTTTTAGCAACGATGTATTGGGCGAGTACAACCCCACCGAAGAGGGCACACACACTGGCACTGGCAACCGCGCCAACTTTTACCACAGCGGTTTTATCCATTACTTTACGTTAAATTTACTATTCACAAGTGTTCCGAGTATCCCTCTTTCCTGCGCTGACATGGCCCCGCCTACCATGACCTGTCAACTGTTACTAAGGCAAATAGCACCGGTTAACCCTTTTATTGCTGCTTCTCAGCTAATCGTCTTTTCATTTTATAACACTTATTTAAGCGATTGTTATACACGTGGTCATATCTGCACAAATATATGACACTTGTTGAATCGTCAGAGAAACAAAATGTGTGTTTAAATGTGTTCTTTGCACTAGCAAATTCAAATTGTTGTCAATGTCTAAGACATTTAACCCCAACTTTAAAACACACATTAAGGTGTCTGATTCATTTTCTTTCTGCAAGAGGCTATAATGAAACGGGGGTGCAAAATAATGCCCTTTAGTTTGACTTGAAGTGTTGTATTAACTTTAATCAAATAATTCAATGAATGAGCACGGTGGTTTAGTGTTTAAAACGTTCTCCTCTCAGCGCTGGGATTCAGGTTCAGATACCAATGTGGGTGTAGCTCCCTCCGATTTAAAGTCGACAGCACAAATATTCTTGCCAATACTCATTCATTCATTCATTATCTCCCGCTTTATCCTCTATTAGGGTCGCGGTGGGGTTCCCCATGCCCATCCAGGGGAGAACATCTCGGGCGCTGGGCAGATAGACCCAGGACAGGGCGCCAATCCATCGCTGTTCTTCCCAATACTGATTAGGTTTATTCTTGAGTTTGTACATAAGCTTACACCCAACCGTAAGAAATGTAACATAAATCACATAAACAAATATACAATGAGCAATTTCTACATTGTACACTCTTAATCTTCAGAATGATCCTTTGCTTGTTTAACGACATGAATTTACCTCTTGACTTAGAACCACTATTACATATCAATTCACTTTAATACAAGAAAAGGTAATAAACTTTACGTAAACACAATTAGTATCCCAACAGAACACAAACCTCATTGGCTGCATAAAATATCAAAAAGAGCTATAGCTTTATGTCTCGCTCTTCGGTTCCTTAATAAACACTTTAACCCTTAATGCTAACTTTGGAACCTTTGTAACATGGTAACCTTGGAAAATAAGGTTGTCAATGTTCTTAAAGGAACAGAAAATATAAAATTCAATTTAAATATACTTTACAACATACAACACATAAACTGCTCAAATAGGCAGTTATACTCCCACCAAAATCTATGAATTTAAGTCATGAGATGAAATAATACCAAGCAGAAATTTACACTATACTAACTTGGTCATGATCTCTTCCTCGAAAAGGAAACTGTAAAGCAAAGATGAAACTAAGGTCTTCACTCAGCTTCTAGTTATGTCACCATCTTATGGATTGGCCTCTCCAGATAAATTGGCTTGGAAACACGCTTTCCGTTCTTATCAAGGTTGGAATCAGGGGTATTTTTAGCGTTTAGAAACATCAGGGGCTTTAGCCCAGATCCCTTATTCCCCCTCTGTCCTCTTTAAATGTGCCCTTTCATGAGTGTATTTATCTGTTTTTAAACTGTTGTTAAATTCATTTAGTTTGATCATTTATTAGTTATATTGTATAAAATTAGATAACATATGAAATATGTCAGGATAGCATTTAATTAAATAATTCAATGAATGAACACGGTGGCTTAGTGGTTGCTTTGAAATACCGTATCTTTGTGACAGTTTGCGCCTACAGAAAAATTCTGACGGTTTATGAAAGCTGAGAAGCTTTGAATTGTCCCAAATAGAGTGTTTGTGTGTGTGTGTGTCAGTGTGAGTGAGTGTGTCCAGCGAAAGATTGTCCTGGGTGTATCTGTCCTGGGTGTCCTGGGTGTCCTGGGTGTATCTGCCCAGCACCTGAAATGTTCTCCCCATGATGGGCATGGGAAACCGACTGCGACCCTAGTAAAGGATTAAGCGGAAGATAATGAATAAAAGAATAAATAAATTTAACGAAGGGGCACGGTGGCTTAGTGGTTAGCATGTTTGCCTTGCAGCGCTGGGGATCCAGGTCGAATCCCAAACTGGGTGGAGTTTCCATGTTCTCCACGTGTCTGCGTGGTTTTCCTCCGGGTTCTCAAGTTTTCTCCCTTCGTCCAATATCATGGATTCAAGGTAAAATGAATACTCAAAATTGATCCATATAGTGTTTGCTTGTGCGTGTGTCAGTCTGTATTAAGTAGGTATGTGCCCAGTGATGGATCCCCCCCCCCCCCCCCCGCCCCGCAACCCTAGTAGATGGTTAAGTAGAAGATAATGAATGAATGAATTTAACAAATGGAACTCATGTGTCTTATTGCTTTATATTATCTCACATGTAAATGTGTTTACATTTATCTTACCTGAACTTATTTGTGTAATCTTAAATTATCTTCTGACAATTTGCAGGAGCATTCTGTAACTCACTTTCACATTCCTTTAGTTTTATCGCTCTGACGACCACCACTCTCATCGTGTTATTGAGGTTTTTGAGGAATGTTTCACTAAACTCTGTGGACAGTAGATGATTTATAAAACCTACAAAGTTGTAGTATAAATTGAAAAATAATGAGATGAGATGAGAAAATAAAATTGCATAAAATGCAATGACACTAAATTCATGTAGGACAGGACATACGTAAATAAAACATTTTTATTTCCAGACATTAGAGTGTCACTTTTTTCTTATGACTGATGTGTGCTCCCTCGTCAGTATATCCTTCTATGGTGTTATAACATGAAAAATATTACCTTTTGGCTGTAGTAATGATGATATAATGTTGGGTATTATAATGCATTGTTAGAAGGTAAACAAAATGAAGACATAATGGAATTTGAAAAATTCATAATTATCTAATTTTTAAATCATTTTTAAAAATGATTACTTAGCACATCGCGCAAACCTGCACATAATATAAAGCATCAGAATATCTAAATGCACAATAAATGCTTAGTCTAATATACAATAAGGAACACAAAACTGCATGTAGTGGAATCTTAAATGTTGCAAAAATAAGGGTTAATTTTGAATTGCTCCATTTGCTGCTAACTTTATTCATTTAATCTACAAGACTTTTTATCTACGAGACTATAGTGTAACTATTGGAATTTAAGCTTTTTCAGTGAAAACATGCACAAGTCAGATACTCATTTCTTTTACATAAGCTGGCTAGAAGATGGGCTTGCAAATAATATAAAATTTTTCAAACATCTTTATATTAAACAAAACATATTAGTATTACTATAAACCTGTACAAGTTTTAAGGTATTTATTTTTAATTGTATTTTAATATGGCAGCTTAGTGGTTAGCAGGTTTGCCTCTCAGCATTGAGGATACAGGTTCGTTAACATAAAATAACAGAAAATAGTTATATTAATAACAAGAAAAGTTTAGTAATGCACAAGGTTGCAGTCACATGAGAAATATCTGTTGCAATAAAATGAGGCTGGGTTCATCAGACAGTTGTCTAGGTCTTCCTCACATCTACAACAAGAATAAAAAGATCATTGTACAATGATGAAAGTTTGTCAGGTTTAACTTTTCAATTATTGATTATAAAATCAAAACCCTTGAAAAGGTTGGTACCATAACAATTTGTTATTTTACTCTCTATGTATTTGTTTTACCTTAATTTAGGTTGCTAATATTTTGGTAAATATGCCTTTAATTTTTTGTGTGAGACATTAGTCTTTGGTTCTGGATTTAGCGACTGAGACAAGCTCTATTGGGGATTTCACTAACCCACAGCACTCCTAAGAGATTTAAGGCTCATTTATGCTCAACGTTAAATACGGAGACGGATACGGACGGAGCCTTTTGTCCGTACTCTGCGTTCATTTTGTACGTAATTTGCACGTTTTCTGAAAGCTTGCGGATGCGGACAGGACGGAGCAATACCACTGGAAACCGTGGGGGCAGTGCATGATGCGACCACTTCCATATGTACACGAAGAAGAATAAAAACATGGTGGAACTTTTTGAAGACCGGTTATACGAGTGTGTGCGCAATTTTAATCATTTATATGATGTTACTTCGCCGGGGCACAGGGACAAACAGTTGTTACAAAGCAAAGCAAGTTATCGAATGCCCTGGCAGACATCCGGAAGTATTGGAAATGACGTTCGTCATCAATTTCCCTCATTGGGCGGACAAGTGAATAAAATTCTCCATCCAAATGTCGCGACCTGTTCAGTGGCCTCACAGACCACCGCTGTCTAGAACGCTGCCTTTTTTTCGTTTTTGTAGTATGTACAAAATCAAAAGTTCCTCCGCCGTCGCCATGTTTGATTTTTACTCTAAACTGCCCTCTAACGGATGTAGTGTTCAACAACCATATCAACGGAGCTGACGCAAGGAAGTATGTGGGCAGTAACTGTTATAACGCATGAAGCGCACGCACACATTTTCGTACGCAGAGGGAGTATAAATGAGGCTTTACTGGGCAGATTAAAACTAGATCTAACTAGAGTAGGGTGAAGCTTTAGTGGAAAAACCACTACATTCATTCATTCATTCATACCTTTCGCCGCATGGGGAGGGTTCCCTATGCCCATCCAGGGGAGAACATTTTGGGTGCTGGGAAGATACTCCCAGGACAGGGCACCATTCCATTGCTTTGCACTGTCACTCACACAAACACACTCTATATAGGGCAATTTAGAGCATTGAATTTAAATTGAATACATGTTATTGGAATTTGGGAGGAAACCGGAGAACCCGGAGGAACCCCAAATGGTGGAGGGGTGTGGTAGCATAGTGTTTAGGGTGCTGGTCTATCAATCTGAAGATTGTGGGTTCAAATCCCAGGTCCACTGAAGTTACAAATGTGAGTCCTTGAGCAATGCCCTTAACTCTCATTGCTCCAGGGGGCACTGTAACATCCCCTGTGTTTAGATGCCAACCATAAAGTTGGGATACTGTAAGTCGCTTTGGATAAAAGCATCTGCTAAATGAACCAATGTCCACCCAATGTCCACAGACACACTCTATATGGGGCAATTTGGAGCAATAAATTTAACTTGAACCAATGATTTGCACTGTTGGAGGAAACCAGAGAACCCGGAGGAAACCCACGTGGACACGTGGAGACCATGGAATCTACCCAGATTGGGAATCGAACCTGGAATGCCCAGTGCTGAAAGCCAAACGTGCTAACCACTAAGCCACCATGTTACCCACAAAGTAATACAAATTATTATTATTATTATTATTATTATTATTATTATTAGAGTATGGCAGCACGGTGGCTTAGTGGTTAGTACGTTCACCTCTCAGCACTAGGGATTCCCGGTTCGAATCCCTATCTGGGTGGAGTTTCCATGTTCTCCCATGTTTCTCACAGTCCAAAAACATGGATTCAGGGTAAATTAAATGCTCTAAAGTACCCCAATGAAGTCTGCGTGTCTGTGTGAGTGTGTAGCCAGCGATAGATTGACGCCCTGTCCTGGGTGTGCCCCAGGGCGTGCAAAACGTTCTCCCTTGTATGGTCATGGGGAACCAGAACCAACTCCCTGCCCATGACCCTAGTAGAGCATTAAGCAAAAAAGAATGAATATATGAATTAATCACTCACTAATTTACTGCTGTTTACATTATCAATTTCGTAACGGTGGAATAGTGGTTAACACTTCTGCCTCTCAGTGCTGGGGATCCAGTTTCGAATCCTGATCTAAGTGGAAATTACAGGTTCTCCCCATGTCCATGTGGGTTTCCACTGGGTTCTCTGGTTTCCTCCCACAGTCCAAAAACATGGGTTAATTTTAACCCTAAATGTTCCCATTTAGATAAGCATGGGGAACCCCCCCTGCGACACTAGTCCTAGTATATGATTAGCATTAAGATAATGAGATGAGAAATTATAATTGATTTGTTTACCAATACCTTGCGTGAGTGCAATAAACGTAAGAGATGTTTAATTTTTTTTATATTTTAAAACATACCATTAAAACCAGGTGGTGGCACACATGAGCACAGGCTGCTTCTCCAACCTGAATGCTCAGTATTGCATGAGCATGAATAATCTTCTTGTGCTTCCACCTCTTCCTTTAGTATTTGACAAGATAAGGGAAGAGATGCTTTCAGACTTTCTTCTCCACCATCATCAATCCTGTTTTGTAAATCCAAATGCTCTTCCTGTTCCTGCTGCTCTCTGAATAGTCCATAATTGTCTTCGGTGACATGACCTACAGGGGGTTAAAATGTGCTTATTCCCACCAACTTATATACTATGACAAAAGATTTAAAATGATAGCAACTCCATAACAAAAAACAGACTGTGGTAGTTATGTCTGGGGTTTTACTCCCTTATTTATGCCTTCATCAACTGACCATTGCTGCAAAGACAGTAACCTTACATAGTCATAATAACATGATGAACTGTAACATAACATGCAATGTTTCTGTTTCCGTGCACAAAGCTCTGGCACCAGGTGCCATTAAAGGTACAGAGCTTTTTGTGTGAAGACCTTTTACCCAAGAAACCCTTATCAGGGCTATCGTGCATTAGCTGCAGCTTCCTTATTTAAAGGAGCTGCTCTGTAGCTGGTTGTTGCGGCAGTCTTGATTTTGCTACAGTATGGCTCACACTGCTCACTTCAGGGCTAGAAGATACGACTGGGCCCGTTCAGAGGGGTCAGCCATGGTATCGTCGGGAGGTTATTTCAACTCCTTTCAATGTAAGAAAACTATTTTACTGCTGGAGTTGTTGGGACCTCGTTAGACTGAAGCCTACTATATCCATGACATGTTACACGAGTCTGCTCCTTAGCCCTTCTGGTGATCTCTTCAGTTGACGGGTCCTTCTATGGTGGCGATTGTGTTTAAATGCTCACCACTGACTCCACACACCCGGGTTCTAAACCAGGTGACCAAAAATATTGAAATTGTTTCCCCCACTATATTTAATTGCTGTTTTCCCCTTCCTCTCTTCCTCTACGTTATGCAGATAGGGGAGTAGGTACACCTTTGAGTGGAGTACAGCATTCCTGTCCTTCCCTTACAGTGTGGAGCCTGATAAGCTTGCCCTTATTTAATTCCCTGCTGGTGCAGCATTAACTATCTGGATAAATATACTGTATTTAATCTAGATTTTTAAGATGAAATAAAGATCCATGTACTTAATTAAAACTGTTACAACTGTTAATCTTTAATCTAGGTCATTGTTACGAATTGTCCGTTCTTCCCCGGAAGAAGGGCGGCTAACGCGGAGATGTAGCGTTCAGCCGCTCGCGCCTTGTGAGCGCTCCCGGGTATCGACCACGCGGAGAAAAATGCATGCGTCGGTCCACGGCGAACGCTCCCACGGTATACGACCCACGCGGGGAAGGTGCGCAGCGCCGTACCGTGGTTGAACGCGGAAGGAGAGTCCAAAACACTGGGATAAAAGCCAAAATGTAAATTTAATAAAAGTTGGTGATGGGACACCAACAGAAAGGGGGAACAAACAAACAAAGTAACGAAGGGCATAATACCACAAACAAAGACGTGCGCAAAAGAGATGGAAAACTTAGAATAAATACAAAAGGAACTAAACATGTGAACAAAACAAACCAATCACCCAACTGAAACAATTAAGGACCAAACGAGGGACAGGTGCCACAGGCACCTGTGACATACCCCCACCCCAAGGGTCGCGCAAAAAGGAAAAGCGGCCCTAAAACAAAAGAAAATAAGAATAACAAACAGTACTGGAAAAACAAAAAACGGGGGGGGTAACGGTCCCTCCGGCGCTGAAGCCCGTTGGCTGCATCCGCTGACAGCGCAGAGCACGGCATCTCGCTGTGGAGCGCGGATCGGCGTCCTCCTGCTGCGAGGCGAGGATAGCGCCCCTGGCTCTCGGAGTCTGCGGCTGGCGGACCCTGGTGCTCGGGGTCGATAATGGAGCGGTCCCCGACGCCCAGACTCGGCAGTAGGCGGTCCCCGATGCTCGGCTTCCTCAGCGGTGCAGCCCCTGGTCCTCCAAATCAGCGGTGGGTGACCCCTGGTGTCCGGAACTCTCCAGATATATTTGGCACGTCTTTCTGTTACGAATTGTCCGTTCTTCCCCGGAAGAAGGGCGGCTAACGCGGAGATGTAGCGTTCAGCCGCTCGCGCCTTGTGAGCGCTCCCGGGTATCGACCACGCGGAGAAAAATGCATGCGTCGGTCCACGGCGAACGCTCCCACGGTATACGACCCACGCGGGGAAGGTGCGCAGCGCCGTACCGTGGTTGAACGCGGAAGGAGAGTCCAAAACACTGGGATAAAAGCCAAAATGTAAATTTAATAAAAGTTGGTGATGGGACACCAACAGAAAGGGGGAACAAACAAACAAAGTAACGAAGGGCATAATACCACAAACAAAGACGTGCGCAAAAGAGATGGAAAACTTAGAATAAATACAAAAGGAACTAAACATGTGAACAAAACAAACCAATCACCCAACTGAAACAATTAAGGACCAAACGAGGGACAGGTGCCACAGGCACCTGTGACAGTCATGAGTTCATGAGTCATGTTAATGCAAACAAATCTATTTAGACAGCAGGAAACATTACATAGTAAGGGAAATAATAAAAAAATATTAGAAATAATAGAAAATGAGAAGGACATATGGGAAAGAGTATTGCTATGTTGCACAATGACCTCATCCTACATGGCAATGAACCAGTGGACATGCTGAGAGCGGTTATGGCATTGCCATGTTGCTTTTCCGCTTGTGGGGGCAGAAAGGAAATTGTGGGCAGAGATTTATTTACCAAAGATAAACTTATTAGAAGAGTTAAATAAAATTAAATAAAATGTTCTATTACTGTTTCTTACTTAATAAACATGTGTTTATTACTGTTAATCCCGCTGGGATTAACGGTAAACAAAAACAGAAATAGTCAATAGTCAGTTAACTGTTGTTTTCCCCACAAGCCTTGGAATGCCGCAGCTCACATCAAAGCCGTTTGTGAGCGGCGTGGAATGCAGACGAGGGGGGGCGGGGGCGTGCGCAGCGAAGTCCCCGATGTTCTTACTTCACCTGAGGACGACCCTGAGAAGAGGTAGCGAGTCAGCAAAAAGAGGAAAAAGCCTCAGCCGGTCTCGACAGAAGAAGAGCAGGATGTTCTGGACAGGAATACGAATACAACGGGTTACGCCCGCTGCGCGCACGAGCGTGGTGAACCAAAAAACTGCGCCGATGGATCCGGATCGGCGGCTTAAGAGGAAGCTGTCATCAGAGAAGCACACCTGCACCTAATAATCTGGAGAGGGTGATCTGTGATTATTAGGATGAGGATCAGGTGTGGAGATGGGTGTGTGAGGTGCGGAGTGTGCAGCAGAAGGAAGTGGGTGTGTCGGTGAAGTGGGTGTGTGCGGAGGAGAGGGCGAAACAGCGGGGCGTGAACGGGAATGTGTAACATCACCCCCCCAGAAAAAGGCGGTCCCACCTGGGAACTACTCCCTCGAGACCCGGTCTGTGGAACTCGGCGAGGCAGCCGACCCCTAGGCCGAGGCGGTCGGGGTGATCCCGGTGGAACTCCTGGATGATGCTCGGATCCAAGATGTCCTCGGCAGCAACCCAGCTCCTCTCCTCAGGACTGAACCAATCCACCAGATACTGCACCTTGCCCCGGCCCCGGCGGGAGTCCAACAGAGAAGACACAGTGTAGATGTTGGAGTCGTTTTCCTCCTGTGTCTTTTTATTGGACTCTGTCCAATTAGCATCGAGTGGACCTGGAACAAACGGTTTAAGAAGGGAGACGTGAAAGGTCGGGTGCACCCGCAAATGGAGCTTAAGCCGGACCGTGACCTCATTAATGATGGCTTCCACCCGGAATGGTCCCAGAAACCGGGGCAGGAGTTTATAAGTACCCTGACGACACCGGATGTCCCGGGTACTGAGCCACTCCATATCACCTACGCTGTAATGAGGCGCGTCACCCCGAGAGCGATCCGCGAAGCGTTTGTATCTCCGGATTACTGCTTCTACCCGCTGGTGGACCTGGGCCCAGACTTCCTCGCTGCGCTGGAACCAGGCGTCCACAGCCGGCGCTTCCGACTCCCCCCCGCTCCAGGGCGCAAAGGGTGGCTGGTATCCCAGCACGCACTGAAACGGGGTGAGACCGGTGGCCGAGTGGTGCAGCGAGTTCTGGGCAATTTCCGCCCAGGGGAGGTACCGCGACCAATCGGATGGATTGCGGTGTGCATAAATCCGGAGGAACTTGTCTGTCTCTTGATGCGAGCGTTCACAAGCCCCATTAGTCTGGGGGTGGAACCCCGAGGAGAGACTGATGGAGGCCCCCAGCTTCTCACAAAACGCTCTCCAGATGGCTGACGTAAACTGGGGACCTCTATCTGAGAGAATAACCTCCGGGATCCCAAAGGAAGTGAACACTCGCGAAAACAGAAGTTCAGCCGTCTCGAACGTCGAGGGCAGCCCCCTAAGGGGGAAAAGTTTCACCGCCCGGGAGAACCTATCGAGGACCGAGAGGATAGTATTGTAGCTATTGGAGGAGGGGAGACCGGTCACGAAGTCCAAAGCGATGTGGGCCCAAGGCCGCTCTGGCACTGGCAGCGGGCACAGCTTGCCCGCTGGAAGCTCCCGGGGGGTCTTACAGGTGGCGCAGACGGCACAGGAGCGCACAAAGGACTGAAAGTCCGTCTGTAAGTACTCCCAAAAGTACCTCCGTTGGACAAGCTGGATGGTACGAAGGACGCCCGGATGACCAGTGCACAGAGAGGAATGGGCCCATGTGATGATATGGGCGCTAAATGGGGCAGGGATGTACGTCATACCCTCCGGACAGTTCGTAATAGTGCGCAGCGCCTCCTGACTCTGGGTGTCAATATCCCAACGGATTAGACCCAGAAACCTGCTAGCAGGTATAATCGATGTCCCAAGGTCTGGATCGGATTGAGAGGGGCCATGAAGTCTGGAAAGGGCATCGGCCTGGTTGTTCTCCGACCCTGGACGGAAAGAAATTTGTAAGTCAAATTGATTAAAAAATAGAGCCCACCGGGCTTGACGGGCATTGAGGCGCCGCGCACTTTTGACATACTCCAGGTTTTTATGATCAGTGAGGATGAGCACGGGAAGGGAGGACCCCATGAGCCAATGTCTCCACTCCTCCAGGGCCAATTTGATGGCCAAAAGCTCTCGGTCCCCGATCCCGTAGTTACATTCGGCCGGCAGGAACTTGCGGGAGAAGTACGCTATGGGGCGCGCTTGCGCTAAACCCCCCGTGGACTGGGACAGCACGGCACCGGACCCACTACAGGAGGCGTCCACCTCCACGATGAACTGGCGACCGGGGTCAGGATGGGCCAGAACCGGTTTCGTGGTGAAACGTTGTTTAAGCAAATTAAAGGCCCGATCCGCCTCTGGACTCCAGCGCAACGTGGAGGGAGCACCCCTGTGGCTAGAAGTGAGTGGCAGCACAATACGACTGAAAAATATAAAAATTAGCGAGCCCCAGGAACCGTTGCAGTTCCCGGGGTGAGTTCGGTGTCGGCCAGTCCACGACCGCTTGCACCTTGCCGGGGTCCATCTCGATCATCTTATGGGAGATGATGAAGCCCAAAAAGGAGACCGAGTTTCGGTGGAAAACGCACTTCTCCCCCTTAACGAACAGCCCATTCGCGAGGAGGCGCGATAGCACCCGCCGAACCAAGGCGACATGGGAGGACAGATCCCTCGAGAAAACCAGCACGTCGTCAAGGTAGACGATCACCCCCTGGTGGAGAAACTCCCGAAGCACATCATTAATGAAGACCTGGAAGACCTGGAAGGGGCGTTGGTGAGGCCAAAGGGCATCACCCGATACTCATAATGCCCCGAGGTGGTGATGAATGCGGTCTTCCATTCGTCTCCCTTCCTAATCCGCACTAGATTGTATGCGTTCCGGAGGTCCAATTTCGAGAACACGCGCGCCCCGTGCCCAAATTAGACGGGACCAGTAGGAACGGGTACGGATAGCGTTTGGTGGCTTTGTTGAGCTCACGGAAATCGATACAAGGGCGCAATTCCCCTCCCTGTTTGGGTACAAAAAAAAACCCCCAACGCTGCAGGCGATTTAGAAGGGAGGATGAAGCCATTACGTAAGGCCTCTTCAATATATTTTTGCATAGCCCGCGTCTCAGCTACTGAGAGGGGGTAGGGGCGCGCGTGCGGTAATTTAGCCCCCGGCACCAGGTCAATAGCGCAGTCATAATGGCGATGGGGAGGAAGTGTGTTAGCATACGATTTACTAAAAACCTGCGCGAGGTCTGTGTATACCTCAGGTACCTGAGGAGGAAGCTGGAACTCCGGTGGCACCCTGGAAGCCGAGCACAGCTGGTGCGGAGGATGTTGAGTGCAGCTCTGTCGACACCGAGATGATCACGACCGCACCTGCAGCTCGTCCCAGGAGATAACTGGATCGTGCCACCTCAGCCAGGGCAACCCTAAAATGATGGGGACAAAGTGAGAGGAGATAATGAAGAAGCTAATCTCCTCGAAATGATCCTCTCCGATCCCCATCCGGAGGGGGGGAGTAGAGCTTTTGGCCCCCCCTGAAGGCAAAGGGCTGCCATCCACGGCCTGGATAGCAAACGTGGTCTCGAGGGGAACCTCAGGAATGCCCCACCGATGACAGAAGCCTCGGTCAATAAAGTTGCCGTCCGCTCCGGAAACCACCAGCGCAGCAGCCGTCCGAGAAGAACCTTCAAAAAATAAAACAGAACTTAAACACAGGGATTGCTGACTCACTACCCCAGATACTCTTACCACGACAGTGGGTATTTCACCTGGCGACATGGAGCGAGTGGGTGAAGAGCGGCCGCGGCGAACCTCACAGTCCTGTAGGGAGTGAGCGGGGCTCTCACAGTACATACAGAGTCCTTGACGAATCCGGCGACGACGTTCCTGTGGAGTGAACGTCCTAGCTGCATCGGCTCAGGATCCTGGGGACGCTGTGGTGGCGGTGAGGCGGCATCCCTCCTTCCAGGTGGACCCGCAGATGGACGAGCGGGGTTGCGAACCGGCGGAATAGTGGTGAGGTGCTGCTCCATCAGGATGGCGAGGCGGATGAGGTCGTCCAGGGAGGCCCCGAAGTCACGTCCGGCGATCTCCCTGAAACGCCTGATGAAACGAAAAAAAGACTGGCATTCGGGACCCTGTGCCTCCCAGATTGCAGGAAGGAATGCAGACGAGGGGGGAGCGGGGGCGTGCGCAGCGAAGTCCCCGATGTTCTTACTTCACCCGAGGAGAGCGATCCTGAGAAGAGGTAGCGAGTCAGCAAAAAGAGGTAAAAGCCTCAGCCGAAGCACACCTGCACCTAATAATCTGGAGAGGGTGATCTGTGATTATTAGGATGAGGATCAGGTGTGGAGATGGGTGTGTGAGGTGCGGAGCGTGCAGCAGAAGGTAGTGGGTGTGTCGGTGAAGTGGGTGTGTGCAGAGGAGAGGGCGAAACAGCGGGGCGTGAACGGGAATGTGTAACAGTAACTTACAATTTCTCCCACATTAAAAGCATTTAGCAGACGCTTTTATCCAAAGCAACTTACAAGTAGGGTTGGTACAGCCTCCCTGGAGCAATGAGGGTTAAGGGTCTTGCTAAAGAACCCACATTGGTAACTTCAGTGGACCTGGGATTTGAACCCACAAGCTTCAGACTGATAGCCCAATACCCTAACCTGCTGTTAGAAATGAATTCATTTCACTAGTGTCACTTGATTGGATAATTATACTTACAAAAAAAAGTGGATGTCTTATAAACACAATGATTCTAGATTTAATTATGCAGAAGAATCAATTATAAATAACAAATATATCTTTTAATTTAATATTTGCATAATATTCATGGGCATCATGTAAGCCCATACAGTTTTCCAGGAAGTCACAGCCCCTTGGTTAGAAAAACCAAAAAAAAAAAAAAAGTACAGCTGTGGTAAAGAACACTAAGTCAGTTCACTGGAAAATTGTAGCCTATAATAACATAGGAAATTATAATGTTTAACTGTAAAATGATTACTTAACACTTAAGTAGTATTAATTCTACATTCCTATACAAAATATTGATTGACAGGTGAATTTAACCAACCAGTTTCTTTGTCCCACCTCTTGGATCCCACCATAGCAGGCAGGTTATTTGGACTTTTTAACCAACCCTATTCTTTGTCCCTCCACCGGAACCTCCACACAGCCTTTTTTTTGACCCACCCCTCCCCTATGCTTTTAATTTTTTTTAACCCTAACCCTTTTTCAGTAGATGACATTTACATTTAGTAATATATGATATTAGAATATTTTCATATATATATATATATATATATATATATATATATATATATATATATATATATATATATATATATATATCTTCAAATAAACATGTTGTTTTCAAATATTGCAACTGTTAGTGTTAGTGTTTGTCATTTGAGCAAAAATAAGTGTTTCTAAATGTATGCAAAAGCAACTTTATCCTAACACTTTATTAACAAGTATTCAAAAATAATAATCTTTGACAATGTTTTGAAAAAAAAAAAAAAAAAAAAAGTTTATAAACTTATTAAATAAGTTTATAAACCCGTATAATGTGTTAGACTTTTTCTCAGATGTGTTTTAAACCATATCATTTAGTAATATATGATATTAGAATATTTTCATATATATATATATATATTTATATATATATATATATATATATATATATATATATATATATATATATATATATATATATATATATATATATATATCTTCAAATAAACATGTTGTTTTCAAATATTGCAACTGTTAGTGTTAGTGTTTGTCATTTGAGCAAAAATAAGTGTTTTTAAATGTATGCAAAAGCAACTTTATCCTAACAATTTATTAACAAGTATTCAAAAATAATAATCTTTGACAATGTTTTAAAAAAAAAAAAAAAAGTTTATAAACTTGTTAAATAAGTTTATAAACCCGTATAATGTGTTAGACTTTTTCTCAGATGTGTTTTAAACCATATCATTATTAGAATCCGTTCTAATAGATGATATTAATAGATGATCTATATTAGATGAGAAATATAATCTGAGTTCCGACTTTTACGATGTTTAAGTTCGAACTGAATTTGAAAAAAAAAAAAAAAAAAAAAAAAAAATCTTTTTAACTATTTTTATTATTAACCCTTAGTAACAAGTTTTATTTGACCAAAATAACAATTTGGGTTTAAATGTATTTTTATTCTATCACTTTACAACCCATCCATCCATTATCTTCCGCTTTGTCCTCTGCTAAGGTCGTTTGGGGTTTCCCATGCCCATCCAGTGGAGAACATTTCCACTCACTCACACAGACACACTCTACTGTATATGGGGTAATGTGGAAAGAGAACTGGAGAACCCGGAGGAAACCCACGCGGACACCATGGAAACTCCACGCAGATTGGGATTCGAACCGGGAATCCCTAGTGCTGAGAGGCGAATGTACTAACCGCTAAGCCACCGTGCCGCCCTATTTTACAACCCAGTTTTCCAAAATAACACACTTGTTTATATAACATTGTTTTAAAACATTTTATTTCTAAAACACTTATTATAAAGATGCAAAATGCTAGCATTTTTTACCACAGCCTATAAAAGGAGAAATATATTCTGAGGTCTGAACTTATTTCATGAACAAAATTAACTTAGTTTAGTTTTCAAATAATTCTAGATTAACTCTAAGTGACTGGTTTTTATTTGAGTAAAAAAAAAAAACAGTTTTGAATGTAACTTATTTCTAACAACCAAGCAACCAAGCTTTCAAAAAGCTCAAGGTTTAACAAAGTTTAATAAATTTGATTTCTATAACACTTATTACAAACACAAACAAAATGCTACCTATTCAGTAAAAGTGTGTTGTATGATGTTTAATATATATATTTTATTTATAACACTTTACAACCAAGCTTGGAAAATAACATTCTAGTTTTAAATGTAGGTTAAACATTTTCAAAATGACACATTGGTTTAAAATGTGGGTAAAACCACCAAGTTTTCAAAACACAATGGTTTAAAATGTCTGTAAAACCAACACGTTTTCAAAAACACTGTCAGTGGTTATCGGTAAAACCACTTACACTTTATAATGTTTTATTTTTTTATTTTTTTATTTTAGATTCAACATTGGGTGGCATGGTGGCTTATTGGTTTGCACGTTTGCCTCTCAGCACTAGATATTCCCGGTATGAATCCCAATCTGGGTGGAGTTTCCATGTTCTCCCCGTGTCTGCGTTGGTTTCCTCCAGATTCTCCGGTTTCCTCCCACAGTCCAATAACATGGATTAAGGTCAATTGAATTTGCCAAATTACCCCATATAGAGTGTGTGTGTGTCTGTGTGAGTGAGTGTGTGCCCAGCGATAGATTGGCGCCCTGTCCTGGGTGTATTTGCCCAGCGCCCGAAACGTACTCCCCTGGATGGGCATAGTGTCACTTGAAAGGCCAAAGATGGGTGAGGGTCTGTTGATCCCAGATATGCCCAGATCAGGGAGATGCCGACGCTATGGAATTAATATGGACAGTATCTTAGGATCAGACAGCTGTCCATTTCACCGGTCCATCAGTCTGTCTGTCTGAGAGCAACTGTTTAAAGAACCCAGTTTGACTGAAGCTGAACTGCTGTAAGCATTAAAATCACGTTACACAGATTAATTAATGGCATTTAGGTTTTAAAACAATTTAAATAGGGTAAAAGGTAAATAAATAAATAACTTAATACATTTGGGTATAAAAATACTAGTATTTGTTTTACAATTCTAAATAAAATAGGTAATTTATTGTTGAAAAGTAAACATATTTCTCATAGGTTCTGGCTGCACTCTGTTCTTATCTGTTTTAACATTCTGTGAGTATGTGTGTGAGTGGGGTGTCTGGGTCTGTGTGTTTGTTATGAGGTGGAGACTCTTGGAGCAAGGCCTGGTCTCAAGGAGGGCAGCAAAGAAGCCACTTCTCTCCAGAAAAAACATCAGGGACAGACTGATATTCTGCAAAAGGTACAGGGAGTGGACTGCTGAGGACTGGTATAAAGTCATTTTCTCTGATGAATCCCCTTTCCGATTGTTTGGGACATCTGGAAAACAGCTTATTCGGAGAAGACGAGATGATCGCTACCACCGGTCTTGTCTCATGCCAACTGTAAAGCATCCTGAAACCATTCATGTGTGGGGTTGCTTCTCAGCCAAGGGAATTGGCTCTCTCACAGTCTTGCCTAAAAACACAGCCATGAATAAAGTGTTCATGAAAAATACCTGAATGTCCTCCGAGAGCAACTTCTCCCAACCATCCAAGAGCAGTTTGGTGATCAACAATGCCTTTTCCAGCATGATGGAGCACCTTGCCATAAAGCAAAGGTGACAACTACATGGCTCAGGGAACAAAACAGAGATTTTGGGTCCATGGCCTGGAACCTCCCCAGATCTTAATTCCATTGAGAACTTGTGGTCAATCATCAAGAGACGGGTGGACAAACAAAAACCTACACATTCTGACAAAATGCAAGCATTGATTGTGCAAGAATGGACTGCTATCAGTCAGTATTTGGTCCAGAAGTTGATTGAGAGCATGCCAGGGAGAATTGCAGAGGTCCTGAAGAAGAAGGGTCAACACTGCAAATATTGACTTGCTGCATTAACTCATTCTAATCGTCAATAAAAGCTTTTGTTACTCATAATATGATTGCAATTATATAAGTCATATATATAAGTCATAGTGATTTAAAGTCAACTAATTTCACAAACAAAATCAAGTTTAGTTTTCAACTAATAAAGAAAAAAAGTTAAAAAAAAAAAGAAAAAAAAAAAAAAAAAAAAAAAAACACAGTCTTGAATGTTACTTATTTCTAACAACCAAGCAACCAAGCTTTCAAAAAGCTCAAGGTTTAACAAAGTTTAATAAGTTTTATTTCTTTAATACTTATTACAAACACAAACAAAATGCTACCCATTCAGTAAAAGTGTGTTGTACGATGTTTAATATCCATCCATCCATTATGTTCTGCTTTATCCTCTATTAGGGTCGCGGTGGGGTTCCCCATGCCCATCCAGACGAGAACGTAATTTGGAGAACTCCATTGACTTGACTCCATGTTTTTGAACTGTGGGAGGAAACCGGAGAACCCAGAGGAAAACCACGCGGACACGGGGAGAACATGGAAACTCCACCCAGATTGGGATTCGAACCGGGAATCCCTAGCACTGAGAGGCGAAGTCACTGAGATGTTTAATATATATTTTTTATTTATAACACTTTACAACCAAGCTTGGAAAATAACATTCTTACAGTTTTTCAAAATAACACATTGCTTAAAAATGTGGGTAAAACCACCAAGTTTTCAAAACACAGTGGTTTAAATGTAGGTTAAACCACATTTATTCTTACACTTTTTCAAAATAACACACTGCTTTAAAATGTGGGTTAAACCACCAAGTTTTCAAAACACAATGGTTTAAATGTTGGTAAAACCACTTACATTTTACAATCATTTTTTGTAAAAATGTGGGTTTCCTCCGGGTTCTCTGGTTTTCTCCCACAGTCCAAAAACATGAATCAAGGTCAATTAAATAATCCAAATTACCCCATATAGAGTGTGTTTCTGTGTGTGTGTGTTCTGGTAATCATTACGTTGCGGGGACATTTGTCTGTTTACATAGTCATCTCATGAGGACCTCTTGCGGTGTGGGGAACAAAAGTCCGGTCCCCAAACGGGAAACCATTTTAAATGATTAAAAAAGGTTTTCTGATAGTGCTTATGAAGTTTTAAGCTTTGGCCCATACCGCATGATTTTCTGTGTGTGTGTGTGTGTGTGTGTGTGTGTGTGTGGCGGAGTTCAGTTTCTTCCCCTATAGTTTATGAGTGGTATTACATGTTACACACTACAGGTACAGTTAGAAGAGTACGGGAGGAAGTTTGAACTATTTGAACTAAGTCGGACAGATATGGAGGAGCAAGGTTATGAATAATCTTAAAAGTTACAAGAAGAGTTTTGTAATCTAAGTGGAACTTAATTGGTAACCAGTGAAACTGCTGCAAGACGTGGACTGCTGCAAGACGTGGATTCGTCCAGAGAATTCCGCGACACCAGCTGCCCTTTCAACTAATTTCCACTTCTCTCACTCTCCTTGTATTGGCAAAAGAGGAGGTGGCACAGGTTTGCTTATTACCCACAGATGGAAATTCTCTCCTCTTACACTTTTATCAAACACTGTCTCATTCGAATTCCATGCACTGACAATCACTGAACCGGCTAAATGTCATTTTCTATCTATCGTCCCCCAGGTCAACTAGATAACTTCGTCGAGGAATTCGATATGCTATTATCATCTCTCCCAGATGATGGTTGTCCTCTTGTTGTCCTCGGCGATTTCTACATTCACTTAGACCGACCGTACGCCGCTGAGTTCCTCGATCTCATCTCCAGCCTGGACCTCCATCTACTCCGCACCTCAGCTACCCACCGGGCTGGCAACCAGCTCGACCTCATCATGACGCGCTCATGTCTCTCTTCTGACATACACATCACTCCACTTCATGAATCAGACCACTTCTTCATACAGTTCTCTGTCTCTCTTCCACCTTCTCCCGTGATCATCAGTAAAACATCTCAGGTACGTCACAATCTTAGTGTCCTCTCTAACACACTCTTTGCCGACTTGGTTACAGATACCCTTCCTAGCATCAGTAACTTCTTAACCCTTGACACCAACACTGCATCAAGCACATTCTGCTCCACCTTGGCTTCATGTCTTGATCAGGTCTGTCCAAAATCCACCAGGAAAACACATAGTTCTCCGTCCAGTCCCTGGCTCACGGAGACGCTTCGGAAGCAACGTACTTCTCTTCGTTCTGCCGATCTGGTCTGTCTTCAGACTTAGAAACTTACCAGTCTTCACTTGCCACTTTCTCCAAGGATGTAACTGCTGCGAAATCCTTGTTCTTCCAGTCCAAGGTAACATGCATCTCAGATGCCCGCACCTTATTCTGTACTTTCAACTCCCTACTAACTCCTCCCTCTCCCCCTCCTAACACTTCTCTGTCAGCTGATGTCTTTGCAACTTTTTTCACAGAAAAAATTGAGGGCATCAGCAAACTCTTTCATACTCACCATTTCCACAACACTACATCTCACACATCCAGCCATCCAACCCTCTCCTCCTTCTCTCCTGTCACAGAATCTGACATCTCCAAAATTCTTCTTGCCAGTAACCCAACTACTTGCCCCCTTGATTCCATCCCATCCCACCTTCTTCAATCCATTGCCTCCTCCATCACACCAGCTCTCACACACATCATTAACTCCTCTCTCACGTCAGGGACTTTTCCAAATTGTTTTAAACAAGCCATAGTCAAACCCCTACTCAAAAAACCTACGCTCAACCCAAATTTGGTCGAGAGCTACAGACCTGTTTCTCTTTTACCTTTCCTGTCTAAAACACTTGAACGGGTGGTATCCACACAGCTCTCCAAATTTCTTAATCAGAATAATCTCCTTGATCCCAATCAATCTGGTTTTAGATGTGGTCACTCCACGGAGACAGCATTGCTCTCTGTGATTGACTCACTTAAATCTGCCAAAGCCAAATCTCAATCCTCGGTCCTCATTTTGTTAGACCTTTCTGCAGCTTTTGATACAGTAAATCATCAGATTCTACTGTCCACTCTAGCTGAATTAGGCTTTTCTGATACGACACTTGAATGGTTTCGATCCTATCTCACAGGAAGGACCTTCAAAGTGTCATGGAATGGGGAGATCTCTAACTCTCACCAAGTACGCACTGGTGTGCCTCAGGGCTCTGTACTTGGTCCTCTCCTCTTCTCTCTTTACATGACATCACTGAGCACAGTCATCCAGGCGCATGGTTTCTCTTACCACTGCTATGCTGATGACACTCAACTTCATCTGTCTTTTGCCCCTGATGACACCACCATCTCAAATCGGGTATCTGCATGCCTCTCCGACATATCTGTCTGGATGAAGGCCCGTCATCTCAAATTAAACTTAGAAAAAACAGAGCTTCTCATTATCCCAGCTAAACCCTCAATCCATCACAACCTGACCTTCCAAATTGATGGCTCCACAATCTCCCCAACTGATTCGGTCCGGAACCTTGGGTTCACAATAGACTCCCACATTAAACTCTCTGATCATGTTATCAAAACCGCCCGTTCTTGTAGATTCCTTCTTTATAACATAAGGAAGATCAGACCCTTTTTGACAGAACATGCTACCCAACTGCTTGTTCAAGCCCTAGTCTTATCCCGGCTTGATTATTGTAATGCACTACTTGCCGGTATCCCAACTTCCACCATCAGACCTCTTCAACTAATTCAAAACTCTGCAGCCCGACTCGTGTTTAACCAGCCCAAGCGAACTCATGTCACTCCATTACTCACTTCCATCCATTGGCTTCCTGTAGCTGCTCGCATTCAGTACAAGTCGCTGACTCTGGCATACAGAACCATTTCTGGATCTTCCCCCTCTTACCTTCACTCTATCTTTTCAAAATACACTCCGACTCGTTCACTTCGCTCCAGTGATGATTGCCACCTGGCGATTCCACCTCACCGAGGAGCTAATTCTCATTCTGTGGCGTTCACCACTGCAAAATGGTGGAACGATCTTCCCAACTCTGTCCGTAAGGCAGAATCTCTAAACAGTTTTATGAAACTACTTAAGACGCATCTATTTAACAAATACCTGTTATAAAAAAAATAAAATAAAATAAAAAAAAGGGGGGGGGGGGCGCAGCTTCGAATAACAATCAGGTTTGATGAACTTACAGTATAGTTGGTTTTCTCCATGGCTTCTGACTTGTGGTGTTCTCATTTGTAAGTCGCTTTGGATAAAAGCGTCTGCTAAATGACTAAATGTAAATGTAAATGTAAGACCAGAGTGATCATCAAAGAAAATATTTGTGCAGAGGATCAACAGGCAAACAAAAGGTAAGCACATTTATATACATATCTCTCAAATTATTTTACTTAGCTCCACTTAGTTTGCAGAATAGTGAGCAAGTTTATACATGAAGTGTACAAGTGTATATTATCTAATTTATTTATTTATATATATATATATATAACTTACTTTTTAGTTAGATATACTTTCTTAGTAATACTTGTTGTTAGGATTAATAAATAAATACCTAAATAATGCAATTTCTCCTTTTATCCAAAGCTTCCGGTATGGGACATTTATTTTGAAACCGCGTCCAATTTAACGCCATCATTAGTGCTAACAGATCGTTTTCAGGTGTAGAAACAGGTGTAGTTGTTAAATTGGGCAACACGGTTCACCATAAGAAACTGTAATGTTGATGTGTGAAAGGTCCCCCTGAAGGTGTTATTATTCAAGAGGTGTGAACACAAGTTTTTCTGCGCAGGATGAAATCTTTCATTATTCTTAAAATACTATTTTCATGGATTAAACTATGATGTAAATTGTTATATTGCTTTATTTACAGATTGTGACAGAGTTTCAAGAGGAATTAGACATTTCTGTACCAAGACCGAGGAGGACTAAAAGTATCATAGTAAGTACTTAATTAAGCATATAAACATAATTGTAGCTAGTAAGTATCATATAAAATTATACTAGTTCCATAAAATATATTTTTTGAAATGTATAAAATGTAAGTGGGTATAACATGTGAAGTTCAGCAAAGTGACTAAAACATACAAAGAAAACTGAAATGTTGGCATCACTTTTCTTAAAGGCAGAGGACCAATTTTGCTGTGTGCAAACATAGTTTCAAATAGATCACTTTCACTTTTCACTCTCACTTTTGTCATAATGTGAACATTAAAAAGGAGTAACATTTGAAAACTCTTGTTTTTTATATTTAGATGAAAGACACAAACCTTGAAGATTCTGGTGAACTATTTGATTCTACATCAGAGAGTGCAGATGATCACATTCCAGATACCTCCAGTGATAGCGAAGGTGATGCTAGTCTTGAACTAAACCTGTCAGCAAAACGTAAGCAAAATGTGGATGTCTCTGGCTTAGGGAATTCCCCGGTTTTTAATACTACATCAGACAGAATCACCATTGACCAGCACAGCTGTACATCTGAAGCAGAAGAGCCCAGTTCAAGTCAGAACATAACTGACAGCATAGTTGTTAGTGCAAGCAAAACAATAGGTGGACAAAGAGTGTATGACAAGAAACATTATTGCTTGTATTGCTCTAAACCTTATTCTAAGATGGCAACACATCTTCAACATGTACATGAGAATCAATCTGATGTGGCCAAAGCTCTAAGCTTTCCAAAGGCTTCCAAGGAAAGAAAGAACCTGCTAGATTATATTCGCAACAGAGGAAACTATGCTCACAATGCTGCTGTTATGGAGTCTGGAAAGGGGACACTTGTTCCATTTAAACGACCACGTGAAGAAGTACAGGGAAATGATTTCATGCACTGTGCATATTGTCAAGCACTATTTAGAAGAAAGGTCCTGTGGCGACACGTGCGTAACTGTCAACTTAGACCTGGATCGGTTGGCCCCAAACCTGGAAAAAAACGTGTTCAGTCTTTGTGTACGTACACTGGGCCTGTGCCTTCACATGTGAGTAAAGAACTATGGGGAGTAATCAGTGCAATGAATCCTGACCCAGTCACAGATTTAATAAAAAATGACCAAGTCATTATTAATGTTGGGCAACACTTGCTGAACAAAGGTGGGAGATCAGCTAAGAATCAACAGCATGTGCGAGAGAAGATGCGAGAAATGAGAAGGCTTATTCACAATACCAGAAAAGCCACCAGCTTGAAAAAAATGGAAGATCTCATTAATCCTAACAAGTACATGGAGACGATCCAAGCTGTTAAGATTACATGTGGGTATGACTATGAAACAAACACGTTTTTGACCCCATCATTAGCAACCTAACTTGGGAATACTCTGGTTAAGGTAAGCAAACTCTTAAAAGCTCAGGGTTTAATCTCAAACAACACAGAACTTGTGAAGAATGCAAATGAGTTTCAAGAGATCCATCAGGAAAAGTGGAATGAGCTGATCTCTGCTACAGCATTGAGGAACATTAGGGAAGGAAAGTGGAATGTACCTACTCTCATGCCTTTCACCGAAGATGTCCAAAAAATGCATGCATATCTTTGTCATGTGCAAGATGATTTTTTCAATTTACTTACTGAAAATCCCTCTGCCAAAGCCTGGACAGATCTGGCGAAGGTGTGCCTGGCACAGATCATTCTATTTAATTGACGCAGGGAACGAGAGGTTGCTAGCATGCCTTTATCTGCGTTTTTATCAAGAGACACTTCTGATCACCATGAGGATGTGGACTGGGCACTCTCTGAAGTGGAAAAAAACTCTGTAGACACTTCTCAAGGGTTGTCATCAGGGGAAAGCGTGGTCGCCCGGTTCCAATTCTTCTGACTTCAAAAATGCAGCATGCATTAGAACTGCTTGTTAAGCAGAGAGAAACTTGTGGGGTTCAAAAAGACAATAGCTATATGTTTGCAAGACCAGAAGCCATGACACATTTCCGAGGATCAGACTGCCTTCGCAACTTTGCAAAGATGTGTGGTGCAAAATGTCCTGAGTCTCTGACATCTACCAGATTAAGAAAGCATGCTGCTACTCTTTCAACTGTGCTAAATATGACAGACACAGAGATGGACCAGCTGGCTAACTTTCTTGGACATGATATAAGGATCCATTGAGAGTTCTATCGACTGCCTGAGAAGACCCTACAACTCGCCAAGATTAGCAAAGTTCTAATGGCGCTTGAGCAAGGAAGATTAGCTGAGTTTCATGGCAAGAACTTGGATGAAATTGGGCTAGATCCTGATGGTATGATATTTTATTTTTACTTTTTTTTACTATATATTTCTTTTTGTTTGATCTCATAGTTAAGCTGTAATTTGTATGACTTCCATAGAAAGAGCTGTGGACAGTGATGAAGAGCACAGGAGCATACAGGAGGGAAGCTGTTCATCTGCAGTTAGTGGTATGTCAGTAAATTGCTGTTAAAAGACTATAGTTTTCCCTTTTTGTAATAAATTTACTTTCATGTATTTGTTGAGGTCATAATGTACAATAAGAACTTTATTGATCTCTATTTTTTAATAATTTTCCACAGAGCAATCGGCAGAAATGACACTTTCTTCTAGCTTGAGCAATGAAATGCTGTCACCACAGCCCAAACAACGCAAACAGTCATCAGACAATGAGATGTCATCAGAAGTTAGTGCTATAAGGCCTTCCTTCAAAGGTGATCTTATTTTTCATTTCTACTTCCTATGTCAGTGATGATTGTCTTTTATTTCTTAAGAAATGTTCAGACAATGTAATACTTCAGCTTATACACATTTTAATTTCAAATGTATTTTTCTGACCACTTTAAGGTAATGCTACCAAGAAGAAGAAAACACCCTGGAAGCAGACAGAGGTGCAAGCTGTGGAAAGGCACATGAGTAGATTTATCACCTCATGTATTGTACCAGCAAAGCACGACTGTGAGAGGTGTTTAAGAGCTGAACCAGAAGTTCTTAAGAACCTGGACTTGAAGAATTAAAAATTTTATGTTTATAATAGAATCACAGCTTATAAAAGAAAATTGCAACGTAAATAACATATAAAATAAAAAAAATCCATTGTTATACTAAGTGAACAAGTGTTCAATTTTTTTTTGTTGTTGAACTGAGTTGAGTTTTATCCTATTACCTGCTGTGGTATGCAGTCCCCATTAGCCATGTTTATTAGATTTTTCACAAGTCCCCATATAAGACGATCAAGACATTACTTCGTCTTTTGGGATGTTTAAAAGCGTGTATAAGCTAATGGAACATTGGTTATTGTGCCTGATTTTTTTTGAACCTCTGAAACCTTTAGAAAGGGTGGTCCCCACAGTTGATGATCAGAATGTTGGTCCCCGTCTAACATGAAAACCAGTGTGTGTGTACAGTTGTGATCAAATTTATTCAACCCCCACTGAAATAAAGTGTTTTGGCCAGTTTGACATTGATTTGGATCATTTCAGTCATCTTATTTACAATTATATCAAAGAGGCACTTATAAATTAGACAAATATAACATAATATTTATGATGGAATAACCACAAATGTCTTTACTGTGCTCACATCATTATCAGTTTTATTCAACCCCCTAGTGACATTATTTTTCAGTACTTAGTACAACATCCTTTTCCAGTTATGACAGCTTTCAAGCATGAAGCATAGCTTGACACAAGTGTCTTGCAGCGACCTATGGGTATCTTAGCCCATTCTTCATGGGCAAAAGCCTCCAGTTCAGTCACATTCTTAGGCTTGCGCACTGCAACTGCCTTCTTTAGGTCCCACCAGAGGTTCTCAATTGGATTTAAGTCTGGTGATTGCGATGGCCACTCTAGAATGTTCCAGCCTTTCATGTTCAACCATGCTCTAGTGGACTTGGATGTGTGCTTCGGATCATTGTCCTGTTGGAAGGTCCAACGTCTCCCAAGCCGCAGGTTTGTGACTGACTCCATCACATTTTCCTCCAAGATCTCCTGGTACTGAAGGGAATTCATGGTACCCTGCACACGTTGAAGCTTTCCTGTACCATTAGAAGCAAAACAGCCCCAAAGCATAATTGACCCCCCGCCATGCTTCACAGTAGGCAAGGTGTTCTTTTGTTCATAAGCCTGGTTCTTCCTCCTCCAAACATAGCGCTGGTCCATTGTCCCAAACAGTTCTAATTTAGTTTCATCTGACCACAGTACACTGTCGCAAAACCTTTGTGGCTTGTCCACATGACTTTTGGCATACTGCAGTCGACTTTTCTTGTTCTTTGGAGTCAGCAAGGGGGTGCGCCTGGGAGTTCTGGCATGGAGGTCTTCGTTATGCAGTGCGCGCCTTATTGTCTGAGCTGAAACTTCAGTGCCCACATCTGACAGGTCTTTTTTCAGTTCCTTAGCAGTCACGCGGGGATTTTTCTCCACATTACGCTTCAGGTAGCGCACAGCAGTCGCGGTCAGGATCTTCTTTCTGCCACGACCAGGTAACGTTTCCACTGTGCCCTTTAACTTGAACTTGCGAATGATACTTCCGATAGTGTCTCTTGGAATATTTAACAACTTCGCAATCTTTTTATATCCATTGCCATTCTAGTGAAGAGCAATAACCTCTTCTCTTGTCTTCTGGGACCATTCTCTTGCCTTCACCATGCTTGTAAACACACCAGTAGATGTCTAGAAGGAGCTGAGTATCACAGTCCTTTTAAATCTGCCTAATTGGTGCTTATCATGCTTGATTGCTGCTCGTTGACATCCACAGGTGTTTTCAATACCTGATTGAAAACACTGGAATGAACCTCTGTTCTTATGAGTGGTAGTTGTAAAGGGGTTGAATAATTGTGTCAATGAAGAAATCACAAAAAGGCCATTTAATACTTTATGACAAAAACAATTGATGCTATCTTAGTTGCATTTAGTTCTTTAACAAGTCCTTGTAAGATTTCATTATGAACACAATTACAAATGTGCACTGAATTCCATAAAACCCTTCGCAGCATTGGGGGTTGAATAAATTTGATCACAACTGTATGTGTGTGTGCCCAGCGATAGATTGACGCTCTGACCTGGGTGTATCTGCCCAGCACATGAAACACTCTCTCCCCTGGATGGGCATGGGGAACCCCCTCCCCCTCAAGCAGAAGATAATGGATGGATGGACATCGTAAGTCAAACCAATGACTTGTATCTTAAAATAACTATTTACTATCTCAAAATATTAACTTAGTATCTCGAAATAATGACTTAGTATCTCAAAATAATGAGAAAGCAATTTACTTTATACATTTTTTTAATTTAGTGGCAGTTTTACTTCTATGAATGCAGAAATAGTAATAATAAAATATGACTTAGTATCTCGAAATAATGACGTAGTATCTAAAAATAACGACTTAGTACTTCAACATAATGACGTAGTATCTTCAAATAATGACTTGATTCATTCATTCATTATCTCCTGCTTTATCCTCTATTAGGGTCTCGGTGGGGTTCCCCATGCCCATCCAGGGGAGAACGTTCGGGCGCTGGGCAGATATACCCAGGACAGGGCGCCAATCCATCGCTGGGCACACACTCACTCACACAAACATACTCTATATGGGGGAATTTTGAGAATTCAATTGACTTGATCCATGTTTTTGGACTGTGGGAGGAAACCGGAGAATCCGGAGGAAACCCACGCAGAAACCCACGCAGACACGGGGAGAACATGGAAACTCCACCCAGATGGGGATTCGAACTGGGAATCCCTAGCGCTGAGAGGCGAACGTGCTAACCACTAAGCCACCGTGCCGCTGAAATAATGACTTAGTATCTCAAAATAATGACTTAGTATCTCAAAATGATGAGAAAGCAATCTACTTTATAATGACCTTTTTTTATTTTAGTGGTGGTTTTACTTCCGTGAGTGCATTGCATTGCATTTGCATTTGGTCATTTAGCAGACGCGACTTACAAAGCAAGCACATGGTTGGCCACAGCATCCCTGGAGCAATGAGTGTTAAAGGTCTTGCTCAAGGACCCATATTGGTAACATCAGTGGACCTGGGATATTTTGTAAGAACACACTGCTTTAACTTGGTTTGTCATAAATAGACCGCTGACTTCAAATAATTCCGAAAGCAACTGCATTGTGGTTTTTGACGCCTTCAGGAAAGATACACCCGTGAAATTGAGATTTCCTAACAGAAACTTATGTGCCAGAACAGAACGTTATACCTCATTTACCTTATGTGGAGATGTCAGGACTGAATTTCACTGCTGGCTGTACCATGTATATCTACACATGTGACAAATAAACCTGATTTGATTTCATTTGATTTGAGAAGAGATTTCCTTCAGAACCCACAACCTTCAGATTTATAGTCCAACACCTTAACCAGTGAGCTACCACATCCTTTAGCTTAATGTACAGCAATAATAATACTTTAAAAAAGTGGAAATAATGAGAAAGCAATTTACTTTATAATGACATTTTTAAGTGGAGGTTTTTACTTCCGTGAGTGCAGAAATAATAAAAAAAAAAATCACAACTCAGGGGGCGCGGTTTGTTCGGATTACGGATAGGAGGAGGACAAAAGCGTCCGTTTGTAAGACACTCCTATTGCGGAAGAGGGTGTGGCGGAATTAAAACTTGTTTCCTTTAAATAAACTTGACAAAGCTTTTCGAAATATTCCACCGACGACGCTTGAAAAATGAGCTTTCCAGGGTACGGAGCACCAGCACAGGGCTTTCCAGGAGGAGCACCACCACAGGGCTTTCCAGGAGGAGCGGTAAATAAACCATTTTGTTGATTACTTTCCTTTCGTCGAATACACCAGCGTTTGTTGCCTAAACGATTTACAATTCAGAAAGATTCCATATGCTGGTAATCTCGCCAGAATAAACTCAGATCGGTTTTTAAACCCGGGATTACGTTTAAACCTAACATGTTTTCGTCGAGTATTGCTGCAGATGATGTACACTGTGTACGGAATTTGTATTTACACCATTACTCCATTTTCTAAAGTGTGTTTACGTTTAAGATTAGGCTTGAACCTTCATTCATTCGGTCGTTTTCTTCCGCTTAACCCTTTAACGTCCTCACCAAGAAAAAAGCAAAGGAAAAATTATTTCTTTCTTTTTTTTATATGTTTGGGGCATTAATAAAAACAATTGGTGTTTTTTTTTTTTTAAATAGACCCCCCAGTTTTCAAAATACACACCTCTACCAAACGGTTGAGATGGCAGTCTATGGTAAAACTAAGAACAAGAATCATAACTTGCAATGACTTGTTTTTTTTTTTTTTTTTTACTTTTTAGAGAAGTGGGATGTGTCCAAAGTTGTCATCTATTATCTGGTTGTGAGAGCTTTGGGATTTAATGTTCCTTCTGAGACATATTTGTAGTAAAATCAGAACATCCATCCATTATCTTCCTCTTTATTCTATATTAGGGTCAGGGGGGGTTCCCCATGCCCATCCAGGGGAGAACGTTTCGGGCGCTGAGCAGATACAGCCAGGACAGGGGGGCAATCTATCACTGGGCACACACTCACTCACACAGACATACACACAAACACACTCTATATGGGGCAATTTGGAGAACTCAATTGACCTTGATCCATGTTTTTGGACTCTGGGAGGAAACTGCAGAACCTGGAAGAAACCCACGTGGACACAGGGACAACATGGAAACTCCACCCAGATTGGGGATTTGAACCAGGAATCCCTAGCGCTGAAAGGAGAACATGCTAAACCACTAAGCCACTGTCCCAAAATCAGAAAATTTTAACAATAATAACAATAAAACATTAACAAATAGTAACAACGACAATAAAAAGCAATAATAAAGTGCAATAACATGCTAACTTTGTTGACTTTTGTGCCTTTTTTGAAATACTCTTGTGTGATGTACAACAGCACTAATGGTTTTTCAGCATTGAATCCAGTTTATTTCTTGTGGTATGCTATGAAGCATTGCTGGTATGCATTAAGACATTGCATTAGCTTTGCCAAATGCTCTTCGATCTCTTGTGGACTAGTTTTGATTGGTTCCCTTAACTCTTGAGCAGAATACAGATTTGTCTTTTGCGCAATATGTTCAATCAGATTGTCAGTGAAGAGTGTTTTGAATTACTGGAGTGGTGTCTTCACAGCATCAGGGGGCTCAATTCTTGAATCAGGAACCTGGAATGTCCCAATGTCTTCATGTTTCTAGATTTCCTCCCTGCCTTTGTTTAGGCCTATGGGTGAAGTAGGGTTACTTGTGTCCTCTGGCTCCTCTAGGGAAATTATTTTCAGGGAGTTTTTCCTCTTTCATCTTTTTCTTACGAGGTAGCGGTTTAGAAGATGAACTTGTGGAGACTATGTCCTCATCATCCATTGACTCAAAAGATTTATCTCAAGATTCTACTGTTTGGATAGGCTAAAAAACATAGATAATCTAGATCCTCTATTTTATTATTGTCATCACTCAGATCAACATCAGACTCAACATCAGACAGAATGTGGTCTTGGACCTTTAAATATTTTTGTGTCCATCTATTATTTGTAAAAAAATTAATAAATAATTTAAAAATAATAATAATAATAATAAGGGATAATAAATAAGGGGAAAAAATAGCATACAATTTGTTGAAAAAAATGTAATAACAATAAATGTGTTACAAAAATGTTTTAAATGTGTTAAAAAAATATGAATGATCAGAGATTTTTCATTCAAACCAAAAAGTTGGTTCTAATTACTATAGCTAAGCATACTGTATCTACTTTTTCAATAAACGGCCATCTCAACCGTTTGGTTGAGATGGTTCTTAAAAAATGATTTGAACCTTATAAAACATATTTTTGCTGTAAAAAGTTACTTAATTCTGATAATTAAAGCCTCTCAAACTACACTATGCAAAGAAAATATGCTTATCTTTAAAAATTTGGCCAAAAAACGTCCAAATGTGTGGCTTGTTTTGCTGGTTGCCGACTTTGTCTATGGAGGTGAACTTAAACGTCATATTACTAAAAGACAGAGTGACCCCTAGTGAATTTTTCTTGCATAACATGTCTATACTGAATGGTAGATACGGCACAATCAGGTTGAATTAAGTTTAACAACGTTTTCAATAACATATAGAGACTGAAAGTGTGCTCTACCAAACGGTTGAGCAGGACGTTAAAGGGTTAATCCTCTACTAGGGTCGAGAACATCCAGGGTAGAACATTTCTGATACACCCATGACAGGGCTCCAATCTATCACTGGGCACACTCACTCACACAGACAAACACACTCTATATCGGGCAATTTAGAGCATTGAATTTACCTTGAATCCATGTTGTTGGACTGTGGGAGGAAACAGATACGGGGACAACATGGAAACTCCACCCAGATTGGGATGGAATCCCCAGAGCTGAGAGGCAAATGTGCTAACTACTAAGTCAAGTCACCTGTGCTGCCAGACTTCAACATGCTTAAGCCTTTTTTAATAAACTGACCATAATTGTACATCATATGTCATTTTGTTATATTTGTGGCAAAATTTGAGGTGTAGGTTTTGTGGTACACTTCTGTATTGGAATGTGTATAATTAATCTTAAAGTAATATAAAGCAGTAAAACACGCATTTAAGTTTAAGATTATACTTGAAAATTTATTCTTTATTATCTTCCGCTTAATCCTCTACAGGGGTTCCCACATAAATCCAGGGTAGAACGTTTCAGGTGCTGGGGGCAGATACACCCAGGACAGGGTGTCAATCTATCACTGGGCACACTCACTCACACACTACATGGGGCATTTTAGAGCATTTAATTTACCTTGTATCCATGTTTTTTGGACTGGGTGAGGAAACCGGAAAACCTGCAGGAAACCCACACAGACACAGGGAGAACATGGAAACTCCACCCAGATTGGGAATCGAACCTGCAACAGGTAGGACAGCCATGTACAGATCTAACAAATGGAAAAACTCTAACAACTGGCGAACTATATGTGAGTCCATTAAGGGGGTCCTGCAGAACCGCCAGTCCAATTAATATTCAGGTTCCATCCAGTATTCGTCGGCAGAGCCATGGATGAAGGTCTCACTTCACCTCCAGGAAGCCGGTCACACCTCAAAAGAAACAGACAAGGAAAGCAGTTAGAGCTAATAATAAAGCACATCATTTAATTAATAAGTGATTGATTGACACAGTGCAGCATGTGACTCTGGCATCACTGACTAGAGCAGCATAACCAAAAGAGGCAGATACTGCAGACTCTACATAGTTAAGATGGCGCCCTGGAACAGCATCATTTCAGTGCCACACCCTCCCTTTAATGATGAGGTGGGTGAAGAGGTGAAACGCCAGCACGCACTGATCGCAGATTACCACCCCAAAACAGCCAAGCCTGAGATCTACATCTTTGATGGTGATTCAGCGGGTTGAACACAATTTTTTTCTAGGATTTTAAAGACAAAAGGAAGGTTTGATATTGGTTTGACACTATTAGAGGATCTAAATCAGGTTTTTAAAGTAATGGTTTAATGACTGTCCACTTCAGATTTTTGGGGACATAGCCTATTTTAAGTGATGAAATTTTAATGTTTATAAAAGGCTCTGTAATATTTGGTAGGAGGTCTTTAAGGAGGTTTGTAGGTATTGGATGTTGTCTTTGATTGTGTAATTAATGAGACAAGCTCTTTTTTAGATATGGGGTTAAAGATATTTAACTCTTGTACTATATTATTTTCTCCAACACTAGATTTTTCAGAGATCGTTGAGGTTGATTATTGATTACGCTACACGGTGCATTAGATGATTTAAGTAATATGTTTTCAATTTTATCACTAAAGAAATTCATGAAATCATTGCTGCTGAACTATGAGTGAATCTGTGTATCTGATTCAGTAGCACTTCAAGTTAATTTGGCAATGGTACTAAAGAGGGATCTTTGGTTGTTTTTGTTGTTCTCTATAAATTCAGAAAAATATTTACTCTTCGCTGTATTGAGTGCATGTTTGTACTCAGTCATCCTGTCCTTCCATGCAACCCTAAATACCTCTAATTTAGTTTGTCTCCATTTACGCTCCATGGTTCTAGTGGTTTGTTTTAGGGCACGTGCTTGATCATTAAACCATGGAACGAGTCTTTTATCTTTAACCCTTAAACACACAGTGCTTTATAGCATGTAATGTAAATTTAGAATGCGTTCAGGGTTCAGTGCCTTATCCTAGCTGTGGACTTTTTTTTGATTATTTTACTAATTATGTAAATCAGGTTTTTGTACTTATTTAGGACTATCATGGTAAAAAAAATGTTGATTTACTGCCTTTTCCCACTTACTCTTTGTTTTCATTAGACAGCAATGGCATGTTGCATGACTAGTCAAAAGGAGTTTGTGGTGCAATTTAAACGTGTCCCTGGTGTACCTGCCCTGTCCATCGCATATCTGCCCAGTGCCCAAAACATTCTCCTAAGTATAGTATTAAGCGAAAGATAATGTGATGAGTTTTAACTCCATAATAAAGTGACTTTTTACAAAAGTTAATCTACAGTTCTATATTGAATCATCATCAAATAATAAATAAAATCAAATGAAAATCCCCAAGTAAAATATCTAACTGTAAATATAATAAAATACAGTACTCAAATGTTCTTAAAAGATTTTGGTATGTGATTTCTGTCAGTAGGAACAGACATAGCAGCAATTATGATTATGGAATATAATGTAAATATCATAGAGCATATGATTTATCATATGAAGTATAATTTCAAACATGAATGAATGAATGTGTAATGTATCTAAAAGTTTTCAAATTAATTTCATTTTAAGTTTTTGATTTAGTTTTATTAAACCTAGCTCAAGAATATATGAATATAAATATGTGTTCTCCCCATACCTGGCTCCTTCAAAGTCAAAAACACTTCAAAGGTCATTCGGTTGCTCTAAATTGCTTACATCTAAATTGCCTCAATATAGTGAGTGTATGTGTCTGTATGAGTGAATGTTTGCCCAGCGATGCATTGGCGCGCTGTCTTGGGTGTATTTGCCCAGTGCTAAAAAGTTCTCCTGGATGGGCATGGAGAACCACCCAGTGACCCTGGTATAAAATAAAGCACAAGATAATGAGAAGATTAGACTGTGAGAGGGTGGAATTTACATCTGGACATGTAATTATTGTTTTTATTCAATTGAAATTGCAATTTAATTAATGTGTTTGTTGTTGTTTTTCACTGTTTCTAGTTTCCTGGTCAACAGCAGGATCCTCTATTCGGCTATTTTACTGCAGTTGCTGGGCAGGTAACTGACGATTTTCTTATTTTTGCTTTCTTATCACGGTCTGAAAACTCATTGCATCATTGATTTAGATGTTAGTTTATCAAAAAATGCTGTTCAGGTTAGAGTTAATACAAAACAAAGACAGTTTGTTCTTTTTCCAATTTTTCTTTGTTTTGTATTTTTATTTATGGCCTTCCTAAGTGGACAGTAGCATTTTTCTACACGTGTGTTAATAAAAAGCTGGAATCTCATGAGGTGTGAAACTGGTGTATTGTTAAACTACAAAAGCTTTCCAGATTTTTGTAGTTCACACTAACCAAGCAGATGAGTCTAGTCTGGTGGTTCAACAATGAAGACAGACAATTTTTTTTTTTGTTTTTTTTTTTTCATCCACAAAAGCCGCTTGTAAAATAAAAAAAAGCGTTTTTATTAATAAAACTTGAAAACTTGATGAATAAAATCACTTGTACCTGGCAAAAAGAACAAAATAATAATAGAAATGCGTAGCAACAGAAAATAGCAACAGGTAGAAAGTGTGATTATTATTCATAACCCTGTGTAAATACAGGACATAATTTGAAAAACATTGTTACTATGATTGCCGGCATCATGAGTTCACAAAAAATAATACATTATATTAATTCAATTTAGAATTCTATACAAAGAACAATAATTCTCTAAATGCAACGGATTTCCCCATTCCACTTCACTCAGTGAAACCTCTAAACACATGTCACATGGTAAATTGTCTAACCTGAGCATTCCCATGCCAGTTTTAACAAAAAGCAGTCAACTTTGCAGTTGGTCACCTACCTATAATAAGCTGTGTGGCAACAATATGTACTTGTATCCTATACCCAGTATTAAACTGTCTACATACAATTTAATTTATAATTTTTAATAAATGTGAAGAAAACCACAATTTATAAGGTTCAAGTATATACATTTTTCTGGTTACCCTGACACATAGGAAATAACTCTGCAGATATTGGAAGCAGAAACAAATTTAATTTGATTGTATTTTTCTATTACTATTATTTCCATTTTTTTTGTCTCATATTATAAAAAATCTGACTTATCACTGTGTTTTACTGCCTTCAGGATGGTCAAATATCTGCAGAAGAACTTCAGGCATGTTTGACTCAAGCCAACTTTTCAGGAGGCTACAAACGTAAGAGTTCACACAGCTCGGCTATTTTACAGAAGGAATGTAACATTTACCAAATACTCGAATTTCCAAAACTTTGGAACAAATCTGTAAATGATAACAGATATATAGATTACAGCTCTAAAAATGCTGCACTATAGCTGTAAAAAATAAGCATATTTTACATGTTACCGTGTATATAAGAAACAGTTTTTCTGTCAAATGGATACATAAAGAAAACAGTAAAATTTATAAGTATAAGTAAAAAAACTTTCTTTAATAAATGCAACCCAAACTATGTCCAAAGCAACTTATATTTTCTTAACTTATTCAATTTATTAATCTTATTAAGCTTGGATATGCACGTGACATCAGCCTTATACAGCTTAAACAGACATCATTACATTTACATTTATATTTAGTCATTTGGCAGATGCTTTTATCCAAAACAACTCTGAGAGAAGAACACAATTCAGTAGTTTATGAAAAATAAACTTTTTTTTTTTTTATATCAATTGCAAGGATTAAAGTTTCGAAATAGCAGTGGTTTATTAACATTAAAATTTTTGCCTTTGCAGTCTTGAGATCTTGGTCCAAGCAAATGACAACTCATGCTTTTTGTTTCTATAGACTAAAAACTAGTGTACATGTACATATTATGCATAAAATGTGCAACAGATGCACTATTTAGGTACAATATAACCATAGTAACCATTAACAATGCTCAAAACCAAAGGCAAAAATCAACTTTACGTAGAAAGCAATTTAACATAGTGGTCCAGCAAACCTCATCCTTCCTGGAGAAGTTTTTAGTGCTGCAGGAAACTGTGCTCAGAAAAGTACTAAAACTTACATTTGAGTTATAAAAACAATTTATGATCATTTTGTCTTTAAACATAGTTTCAAATCTCAGAAATAAATTAATGTAAACTACATTTACATTACATTTGGTCATTTAGCAGACGCTTTTATCCAATGTGAATTACATTAAGCGAATACTACTTTAAGGCTGTAACAAATGGATTTGATTTTCATTACTAAGGTTTCATTTACATTACAGTCCATAGTGTTTAATTCTGTCTTTCTGTGTTTATATTTCTTTAAACAAATGACCTGTCTTATGGAACTGTTTGAAATGGCATGTGTGTTTGGTATCTGCTTTGTCATGATGCCACTTCATGTCATGGCTAATTTGGCCAAGCGATGCCCTGAAAGCTCATGTGCACGGTAATTTTTTGTCAGGAGTTTTAAGATAAGATAAGATAATCCTTTATTAGTCCCTCAATGGGGAAATTCACATTTGCAGCAGCAAAAGTGACCGTAATTTGGAAAGTTAAAAAGATACATCTAATATATTTATTAAGAAAAGTACTTAAAAAAACTATAATAGAAATAGAAATCAGTATATACAAAATAAAATCAACTGCTCAATTATGTATATGGCATATAATACAGAGGGAAGACAATAAAAAAACTACATAAAAGACAAAAAAAAGTTTAATGGCAGCTTTTGCTGCACCAAAGCATGAGAACAAGCTGTGAATGTTGGTGAAAAAAAAGCTATATATGCTATAGGGTGTGGTGGAAGGCTCCAGGGTATAGCTTATAGCACAATATGAACAAAATCCCATGATCCCACTCCTACCGACATGCTGCAACTCCCACATACACGTGAGAGCATGTTCACCCTATGGAAAAAAGAAAAATAAAATGAATAAAAAGGGCTGTGGGACCTGCTGACCATGTGCCAACTGTGCCAAGACATTTGAGGGGGGAGTTTCTGTTTTTTATTAAAGACAAGCACAGCCTCAGAAAAATAGATCCCAGCTGCTTTGAAAAATCCAGAATCATGTGTGGCTTATAACTTTGTTTCTGTGCTTTGTCCAAGTCATATACTGACTAGTAGAGTCTACACCAGACAAACAAATAATTTGCTCCTCTGCCTCTGGACCTTAGACAAACTAAGCCCAATGCTTCTAAGACTCTCATTGCTAGAAAGAAACACACATAGACACACCTGATAAACTTAGACAGACTTTAATGTCATTCAAATTTACACCATATAGTTTGCATAGGAATGATATTTCATTGCCTTGGCTTGACGTAATTGTGACAGTGTTTTGTGCAATGTGGTGCACATTGTTGCAAACTTGATGCATGTGCATTTTTTTTGTTTTATTATTACATTTTCAAATGTAGCCCATTTATTATCCAGGTCAGTCATGTTGAAATCATTGATAAAAACAGATCAAGAAAAGGAGATCTAACCAAAAAAATGACAACACAACATAAAATTACAACAAACTAAAATGAAAATAACTGAAATAAATCAAGGCTTACAAATAAAATCATTTTGTTCATTTATAATTCACTGCACAAATTAAAGTGATTTCTGTTTATTTATAGAACATAGCTCTAATATTTGCACATATTTACTCAAATTTCTTTCAGCGTTTAACTTGGAGACTTGCCGCTTGATGATCGCCATGTTGGATGTATCCTTTTTAGGAGTGTGGGCTGTTGATTAGCTTTGCTTTCTGTGGGTTAAGGATTGTAGTGAAAGTAAAATCATAAAACGATTAATGAGCCAAATTTTTCTGGTTCATTTAATGAAAATCTAATGTTGGAGGAATAATTCCATAATTGACACTTCTGTGCCATAAATGCAACCATTATGATCTAATAATGTTAAAATCTAGTGATTTACAAACATCGTTGTGAATAATGGAACTTTAAGAACACAAATTATGTGCTTACTGATTGTTTGTATTAAACTCATCCTATTTTTTTTGCAGTTTAGATGATGTTTCGAAAATGAGTTTGAGTTTATGCATGAACACCTTCTCATATCACCGTACAATATCAGGTTAAAGCAACTTTTTTTAATGAGGTTTGGCTTTTATTGTTGCTGTGTTCGCCTCCGTATTTTTTTGTCTTTTTAATATTTTCAACAATATTTCAGAGCATGTATGTGGAAAAATATAAAAATTATTGGAAAGTTGTATAAAAATATAAGGTCAGGCATTGATATTGGATTGAATCAAATTGTATTTTTTTTCCAGTTTTTATTTCTACTTTAGTTTTTTTTCTTCTAGTTTTTCTAGTCATCATTTATCCAAACACTTCTATATGGTCATGTCATGCTGAAACAAAAGGGCCTCCAACAGTTGTAACCACAAAACTTCCCTTATTTAATATGAAATATACATTCAGTACATAAACAGTGGTACTACTCTTATTAACTGCTTTTAGAACTTGTGAAAAACATTAATGTTTAAGTCATTTCTTTTGCAGATATATAGAAATTTCCAAAGATTTACAACACAAACACTTCCTACTAGGGAGCGATGCACCAACTTGTCAAAATTGTGGATTACCACTGACAATAAAACACCTTCTTATAGAATGTCACGCCGTTGAAAATACCAGAAAAAAATTCACATACATATCAGATGTAGCAGAACAATCATTAAGGAGCTTAAATCTAAAGCTTAAGTATAAAACACATTTAAAATGCCATGTATATTACCTAACTTTGAGCTGGAATGGCAATAAATACAAATAAACTAAATATTTACAAACTTTTAAGTACCACTGTAGTTTGATTATCAGGTTGCTTGGGTTCTTTTGGTTTTACTTTTATGAAATGTATAGTATGTAGTGGTTTTTATTATTGTGGAAACATTTTTTGAATTAACACACTCTTCAGCGTGACATGTCAGGCAGCATGGGTTTTCCCGAATTTAAAGAGCTGTGGGCGGTGATAAACGGCTGGAAGCAACATTTCATGTCCATCGACAAAGACCACAGCGGTTCTGTCAATGCCCAGGAAATGAACCAAGCTGTAACCTCTATGGGTAACACACCATTGGTTTCTATCGACACCACAGTATTACTTTCATTTATACCTGTTTTAATATGTTTCAGATTTGTTCTTTAATTACAGTTTTTTTTTAAAGCTTTAATTCTTAGATAATTTGTTAAATTCATGCAAATATTACATTTAATAATGTATTACAGAGTATATATATTTTCTTTTGTAAACACTATCTTCTGTAAACACTTTATTTGATTGTATGTGTTAATTTATTTGATTGTATGTGTCTAGGCTACAGGCTCAGCCCTCAAGCCATGAATTCTATAGTTAAACGCTATAGCACTCGGGGGAATATCACGTTCGATGATTATGTAGCATGCTGCGTGAAACTGCGAGCGCTTACTGGTATGTTAAAAAATAATTTTTAAAGAGTTCATTTGGTAACACATTGTGTGAATCCAGTATTCATAATGCTTTATAACATATGTAATAAGCCTTTGTTAATGTATATAGATGTTCATAATCATAGTCATAAATTGTTAGAACAATTTGACATAAGGCTTTATAACACAAAATGACATGCTTTATAATATGAACTTATTTAAACTTTTTATTCTTTGGATGTTTAGACTTTTTTCCTTAAAAAAAGCTGATTACACTTTACTTAAAGTCTGTAAAGAGCATTTATAATCTTTTATAAGTCATTATGTACTACTATGTATGCAGTCTCTTTCAAGATGTGATCAAAGATTACACTTTATGCCTGTAAGGCGAGCTTATAAGCCATCATATACAGTTATGAGCACTTATAAAGTCATTTTCAGGGAAAGTGTTTATTAAACGCAAATTTTAAGGCTTTATGTTGCTGGTCTCTATAATGCGTTTTTAAACAGTTTGAATTTATAATTGATTATACCACTTTGTGTTATAAAGCCTTATGAAAGCATTTATAATGTATTATGAATACCGGAATTAGGTAGTGTTACCGTTAATTTTATTTCCTGTTGCACTGAATCATGAATATTCATTGTATGTTTTGTTTAGATGTGTTCCGCAGGAGGGACCAGATGCAACAGGGAACAGCTTCGTTTCAGTATGATGATGTAGGTATTTCAAACATCATATATAACTAAAATGATAAGATGTAACATCTAATGACACATCTTGCAGTTGGTTTAATATAAAAGGCTTTTGGGGTACAAGTGTAACTTTCATGCATTCTCATCAGATAGATATTAAATGTTTGAATTAGAACTAAAAGTAAATGCAGCTGGGAACCCGATACTGGTATTTGAAACATCAATGTAATTCTGATGTTTAGTATTGAAGCTTTTCAATATGACATACAATAGGTATATTTGATACTGTTGCTGTGATGTTCTTGAATTAATTAAGTTCCAGTTAATTAGTACCGTAATACATTAATGCTATTAAAAAAATAATAATAACAATATTTACACTTGTGTATTTTATACTGTTTTAATGCCAATGTTCCTTTGGTTTCAGTTCATCCAGTGCACAATGAGCATCTAAAAGCAAATGTCAAGATTATAATCTCATTTATTCTTGAATGCATGAGCTTTTTATACTTTTTTTTTTTTTTTTTTAAGATCATGCCGCATCTTATTAAATATTAGAAAATGTCGTCTTTTTTTGCTTTTTAATATTGTACTCACACTGTGATGATACAATTTATAAGGGACCAATTAACTGAAATAAACATTATATCCAAAAGTTCTTTTATGAATTATTGTTTATACAATTTCTACAGAAACAAAGGTCTGGTGAACGCTACAAAGCTACAATTTATAAAATTTTGATTAAGAAAAAAAATGACTGAAAAAAAAATGAAAGACAATCTTTATTAGAGAACAATGATTATAATTACACCCATCCTTAAAAAAAAAAAACTGAAATGCCTGTAAAGAAGATAGATACTTTATTTCCCAAAGTGAAATTTAGGGAAACCAGGAGCTGTACCATGCATAAATAATTTGATACCCAAGGGATACAAGAAAAATGCAATAAGACCGCCATCTATAACTTCTTCCAACCAGTCTTTTGTTCTGTATTGAATAAAGGAGCTAAATACTAATTTAAATTAATTTTGTTTAGTCCAATTTGCACATATTAGCCTTTCTTTCTTCATCAAATAACTTAAATAAAGAGGGAGAGGCTTAGAAACAATAGCTCCTAATAAAATTATTCAAATTGGCATTGTTGCTATCAAAATGGTTTTCTTTGCTATAATTTTGGAATATTTGTGGCAGTAATTAATTAAATGTGTGTGAAGTATACCAAGAAACTAAGAACTTCAGAAGGACAGGTAAAAAAACTCACTTACATACATGTCACTTACATTTCCCTCTGTGGGCAGAAATGGCACAAACCTCTTTGTGACATTGTGCTACAGGTTTAACTTTATTTCAGTACATCCTTATATACTGTGAAACTTTTAAAAATAGCTCCTACTGTGGATTCTCGATTTAAAGGTTGTAATGTTCCTGAAAAAAGGAACATACATAGATGGATAGAGAGAGAGCTTTATTGTCATTATATTGTACAAAATGCAATGAAATTCTGAGTGGTACCGCTTAACGACAAAAAAAACAGTGCAGGACAACATATATCCATAATTCAATGAGTTTTCAAGGTATATAAAGTTATAGTAATATAAAACATAGATGGGTAATAATATAAGAGTAACAGCAGCAATATAGATATATCAATAATAAATAAAAAAAAAACATTATTACAGCCATAAAGTAAGAGTATAGCAGTACCTGTTATATAAAAGATAGTATTTGTTATACTGATAACAATTATATCATATAGTATGATCTATAAAATTGATTGTGTTAATATACGTAGTAGCAGCAATTTAATATAGTGAAACAAAACCAAACAAAAAAAAATATATATATATAGCAGCAATATGAGATTGGTGGTGCAAAGTTGCAAGAAATAGTGCAAGTTATAAATGAATAGGTTATACATGAAATAGCTCTGAGTAAATAACCACTGTTCCTCATCCTGCTAGTCCATGTGTTTATTGACCTGTATCTTCATCATGATGGTAGAGGAACAAAAAGATTGTGTTCTGGGTGGGTGGGATTTTTGGTAATGTTGATGGCTTTCTTATGAAGGCTGCCAGCATACACCGAGTCCAGATCTGGGAGTGGACTTTCTATGATCCTCTGCGCTGTTCTAACTATGGCGTCAGGTACTTTCCGTCTTGTACTGTACAGCTGCAGGCATGCCGAGACAGAGGATGCTTTCTATTGTGCTCCTATTAACTGTTCAATACAATAAATACATGTGTAAAATACTGTAAAATCCCAGTATTTGCCAACACCAGTAGTTGTGTATTGGCAAAAATTTATCCTGAAATCTGTTCCATGTGCCACACCTCTGAACCTATTACACTGGTGCCGGAATTTTTTTAGGCTCTTACAGTATTTTATATTTGTTGTAAGACTAAGGTAGCCGGGTAGCATCAGCGAAAGTCTCGCTCCCCATCTGCCTGCTTCCAGCCTCTTTTACTGTCTCACAGCAGGAGAGATAATAAGCAACAGCAATTCCAGCCAGGTGTTACCATTTACCTGATCTGCATCCCTAGCCTGCCTGCTGTCTGCAGACTCCACCCATCACGCCCTCACGCCACAGTCACATATCAGAACACTAAAAACATGTCCATAGGGATGAAGTTTGACAATGATCACTTTAACAAGCCAGTTGGTTACAGAAAATATAAATTGGAAAATAAGACCAAAATAGAACATTTGTGAAAAAGCATTACCATCAAAGAGTCACAGAGTTAAAGCTGTTCTGTAGAGAGAAATTCACAAAAATCTACTGATATAATCTGCAAGACCGATCAACATGTTGAGCCTTATAGCAGAATCTACCCATCATGCCCTTGCACCACAGTGACTCTTATTCAAGTATTCAAGTATTTTAGCTGTCATTCCAACAATTTAAAGTGGTGTACAGTAAACAATGGAATGAAACAGCGTTCTCAATTAACAAGGTGCTACACAGAACAACAACTACCCAACCAATAAACCAATAAAGTGCACATGTGCAAATAGCTTGTGCAATACAAGAAGTACAATAACTACAAGCCAATATACAGGACACCAAACTTCAAGTAATAGACAAAGACATTACTATTAGTTGTAAGTGAGACCTTTTGTTGCTTAGAAGTTAAATACTTACAGACTAACGCACGTCTTGATCTTGGTTGGTTAACCAGACCTAAGAACCAAGTAAGACAATATGGATATTTTCTGTTATCATGTGCATGTATCATGTGCTGTGAAAACAGCACAATCAATAAGCATAAACATTGAACTTACTGGACTAATGCTGTTCTGTAATAATTCGGACAGCAAAAAACGTCAATGTCTGAAGTATGCAAATTTAAACAAAGTAATAGTCAAACAGATATGCAAAATATGTGAAAATCGGAACATACATTCAGGAGCATCTGGCTCTTTCTCATCCCTAATTTGGAATATTTTCATAGCATTCTTTGTATTTTAAATTAAAGGAACATGTCTTCAATCTCCATGACTTATGTTCTTTAATAATTGAGTAGACTTTTAAAAATAATTTATTACGATATTATTTATCAAAATGTAACTTTTAAATGAGACTTAGGACCATTACCTAGTATTATAGAATGGGCAAAATAAATTCGACCACTTTTTGTAGATGTTAAATGTTGGAAGTGAAAGTAAGTGTAACTGGGAACCTGGTACTGGTATTTAAAACATAAATAAAAGTATATTTAATATTTGAGTTTTGTATATGGCACAACATAGCTATATTTTATACTGCATTTTGCATTTGATCATTTGAAATAATTTATTACTATATTACTTATTAAAATGTTATTACCTAGTATTATAGAATGTGCTAAATAAATACATTTGCTGTACTCAAAGACTTCAAAATAGAAGGCTTTGTGCTATCTTGCAGTTTTATTGCAATTGAAACACCTCAGTGACACTGCTGGGTCACTGAGGTGTTTCAATTGCAATTGAAACACCTCAGTGACACTGCTGGGTTAGGAATTATGCACCAACCAAATATTACCTGCTCTGTAGTTTTGGGGTCTATACTTTTGGGGTCCTGATAATTAGAGAACAGACTAAAGGGGACGTACACAGTATGTACTGTAGACCACAAACAGATGAACTACAGTCTGGAATTGTAGAACTACAAAGTCCATCTTTAAAAAAACAAAACAAAACATTTTGCTACTTTAACAAATTCACCTAGTGTTTTCAATATAAGTTCCTTACACTGTAATACGATTTTTAAAGACTTTGTCAATAACAACGATTGAAGTTTAAAATAATGCTCTTTATTTATAATAAAGTGCCCAGTGATAGATTGGCACCCTGTCCTGGGTGTATCTGCCCAGCGCCTAAAACGTTCTCCCTTGGCTGGGCATGGGGAACACAGAAGATAAAGGATGGAATATTTATAAAAAGGCTTTAACTAAAGTTTAAGCTTACTTAAAGGACTAAATAAATCATGGGATTGATATAACAAGTGAAATGACTGGCAAAATCGGTACTGAAAGTTCTTGTGTGATTTGTTTAGTAATGCCCACATGCACCTTAAACCAATTTAGTAGTTTTTTGGCTCTGACGTGTTCAAGATGCAAATATATACAGAACAATTGTGTGTGTGTGTGTACTGTATGTGTGTGTGTATGCGTATGAGGATTTATTGGTTTATTATTTTAAAAAATGCATTATCATTTAAATTCAGTTATATTGTATTTTAAAATGAAACAGTTATTGAACAGTAATAAATTCATGATTTTTTAGAAATAATTATTGAGGTTCTTAACTCCCACACACTTACGGCGTGTGATATTTGTCAACACAAAAATATCTTTATTAGACATGAAATAACCAGTATGACCAGTAGATGGCAGCAAAAGCACAGTTTAAAATATTCATTCATTTTTTATCATCTCCCGCTTTATCCTCTATTAGGGTCGCGGTGGGGTTCCCCATGCCCATCCAGGGAAGAACGTTTCGGGCGCTGGGCAGATAGACCCAGGACAGGGCGCCAATCCATCGCTTGGCACACACTCACTCACACAATTACACTCTATATGGGGCAATTTTGAGAATTCAATTGACTTGATCCATGTTTTTGAACTGTGGGAGGAAACCGGAGAACCCGGAGGAAACCCACGCAGACACGGGGAGAACATGGAAACTCCACCCAGATGGGGATTCGAACCGGGAATCCCTAGCGCTGAGAGGCGAACGTGCTAACCACTAAGCCACCGTGCCGCCCTTCAGTTTAAAATAGATGTCTTTAAATATAGCACCAATTATGAGACACAATGTATGACACAATGTATTCTTGTTTGTTATACATTTTTAGCACTGAAATTATTAAATTATTTATTCTTAATATTGTTTCAGTATGGTTTATTAGTAGTAATTATTTGTGTTTTTTATTTCATCTTCCAATGAAATAAAATGAATCCTTGGAACCTTCCAATGAATCCTCTTTTAGGGACATGGGTGTTTCCTATGGCAATTCAGAGGAGAACATTTTGGGTGTAGGGCAGATGAGCTAATCCATCACTGGGCACACACTCACTCACACAGACTCACACTGTAAATAAGAACAATGTAGATAGGGAAAATTGCAAGCAGCCACCCATCCACCCATCCATTATCCTCCACTTAATCCTGTACTAGTTTCTTGGGGGACAGGGAAGAACGTTTTGGGTGTTGGGTAGATACACCCAGGACAGGGCGGCATCTATCATTGGGTACATGTTCTCTTTCTCACACACACAAACACACTCTATCTGTGAAAATCTAGTTTTTGAAGTGTGGGAGGAAAATATTTAGCATGTCTGCCTATCACCTCTGGGGATCCAGGTTCGAATCGCGATATGGGTGAAGTTTCCATCTTCTCCCTGTGTTTCATGCGTGTTCTCCAATATCCTCCCAATGTGCAAAAAATGGATTCAAGGTAAATTGACTGCTCCAAATTGCCCCTATATAGTGTGAATGTGTGTCTGTGTGTGTGAGTGAGTGAGTGATTGTGTGCCCAGTGATAGATTGGTGCGCTGTCCTGGGCCTCTGCCAAGTGCCTGAAACATTACCCCCCCATGCCCAGTAGAGGTATAGGTGAAAGATAATGGGGAGAGGGGGATTTCCCCATGCCCATCCAGGGGAGAACATTTCGGGTGCTGGGCAGATACACCCCGGATAGTGTGACAACCTATTGCTGGGCACACTCTAATTTACACATACACAAACACATTGTAACTGCCTACTTAAGCAGTTTATATTCTTAATTGGTTTAAGGTTTGTAAAATTGTATAATAGTGTTTAATAGAACTTGTGGATAGAACTTCTGTTCTTTTAAGAACATTGACAATGTTAATTTCCATGGTTACACTGCTAATTACCGCGGTTACCACGTTACAAAGGTTCCAAAGTTAGCATTAAGGTCATTCGGAAGGTAAAGACTAGCAGGGTACGACGTGAAACCTTAGCTCTCCTTAGATATTTCATGCAGCCAATGAGGTTTGTGTTCTGTTAATATACCAATTATGTTTATTACCTTTTCTAGCATTAGAGTGAATTGATATGTAATTACGGTTCTAAATCCAGATGTAAATTCGTGTGATAAAACCAACAAAGGATCAGTCTTAAGATTAATAGTCTACAACATGTAAATTGCTCATTGTATATTTGTTTATTTGATTTATGTTACAGTTCTTACGGTTGGGTGTAAGGTTATGTACAAAGTTAAGGTGCAAATCAAGAATAAACCTAATCAGTATTGGCAAGAATATTTGTGCTGGCGACTTTGAATCTGAGGGAGCTACAGTAAGAACTCATGGAAAAGTAAGAACTCATGGAAAAGTAAGAACTCAGTGCTTCACTGCTTGAGGAATCCTGCAGATAGAAGATGCCAAATAGTCATAGTGATACGAATAGCAACGAGATCTTCGTAGAGACAAGATCAAGCGTCAAGGATGAGCCGCAGTCTCATGACACGCATTCACAAGTGATTGACTGTCCAGAAGGTCCTGATTCAATTCCTGAAGAAGAGCCACAAAGAGACCAAAGAGTCCGCAAGAGAACGGAGAAGGGTCAAGCACTACACGACGAACGAGTGAAAAGAATTGAACGTCGCTTCAGTGTGTGCTACAAGAAGTGGAAGGAAGTCATTCAGACCGTCAACCAAGATTTAGGTGGACAGTGCTCAGCCGACTTGTTGGATGAAAATGTTACCAAAGTGAATGATGCCTCGAAAAACCTGAATGCCATCTATGACAAGCTGAGACGAATTAGTGTTCCTGATCAAAATACACGTCGTAGAATCGACATCTGTCAATCAGTGACACAGAAGATCATGCATCGAGCAACGAATGTTCAAGAACATGGTCTTGAAGAGCCAAGGTCAGCCAAGAGCAGCATTCGCCTTCGCAGCAGCAAGAATTCAACTAATACCCATCGATCTTCTGCTAGCAAAAGGAGTGCAGGGAGCAAGGAGCCTATTTTGATGCATGGTGTATCCTGGAAGAACGTTATGGCAGTTCATTCATCCTTGCCCAAGCGTACAGAGATAAGATCGAAGCATGGCCCAAAATAAGCAGCAAAAATAATATGGAACTGCAAGAACTGGTTGACTTCCTTCGCAGTTGTGAATCTGCAATGTTTCAGATCGAAGATCTCGAAGTGCTTAACAGTTGCAGTGAAAACAGAAAGATACTTGCTAAACTTCCAGATTGGTTGATCGTGAGATGGAAACGGACAGTCATAAAATTACAAGAACAAGTTATAAAATTTCCAAGCTTCAGCCAGTTTGTACAGTTTCTAACATGTGAAGCCAAAATAGTTTGTAACCCAATGACATCTTTCCCTACACCAAATCCACGTGAAGGAGAGAAAAGTAAGGGTATAAGTAATAGAGCAGGAGCAAATGCTTTAATAACGAATTCAGATGAGAACACCACCATCAAAGACTGTGTCTTCTGTGAGAAAGCAGGACACAGTTTACCAGATTGCCGTAAGTTTATGAAGAAGACAATCACAGAAAGAGTCAAGTTTGTCCAGGAGAAAAGGTTGTGCTTCGGTTGCTTGAAATGGGGTCATCGTTCCAAGAACTGCAGTGAGAGAAATATCTGCAAGACATGCGAGAAAGGTCATCCAACTTGCCTTCATGATAACCATGCTAAAGAAGAATGCAAGCAAGAAAGAACACAAGTAGTAAAGGCTAATGGAGCAAAACACAAAGACAAGCCAAAGGATGAAAGGCCAGAACAACCACAAGATCAACCGAGTACATCTACAAGTACATGTGGACCCATAGTACATAAGGTCATACAGAGTGGCAGCCACACCCATACATCTACAATAATTCCGGTGTGGGTCTCTGCTGCGTCTGAGCCAAATCGTGAAGTTCTTGTGTACGCACTTCTGGATACACAGAGTGATACGACATTTATACTTGAGGAGACTGCAAGGGCACTCAACATAAGGAGTGAACCAGTTCAGCTGAGTATTACCACGCTATCTTCAACAAATAGCGTTGTGTCCTGAAAGAAGCTGACTGGTTTACAAGTGAGAGGGTTCTATTCAGACGAGATAATACCACTTCCTGTGACTTATTCCAGGGAAATTATACCGGCAAATAGTAATCATATTCCTACATCGGAGATAGCAAGGTTATGGACTCATCTGGAACATATTGCAGATGAGATTGCTCCTCAGCAAAGCAGTGAAGTTGGCCTTTTAATAGGCAGCAACTGTCCTCAGGCTTTACTACCAAAACGAGTAGTGGCTGGTGAAAGAAACCAACCCTTTGCACAGCAAACGGATTTGGGATGGAGTGTAGTAGGCTGTGGTAATCCATCTCTCAACTATGGAGATGGTATGGGAGTAAGCCACCAAGTGGTAGTGAAGAAAGTCGTACCAGATCTTCAGTCTTCCTCAAATCTTACAAGTGAAGTATATTACGTCTACAGGACACAGATCAAGGAAATCATTACTCCTGTAGATGTCATCAAGGCTCTGGAATTTGATTTTGTTGAAAGAGCTTCTGAAGCTAATCGTGTTTCTCAAGAAGATCACAGATTTCTAAAGAAGCTAAAAGAAGGCATCACACTCAATAGTGAGGGCCATTATGAAATGCCGCTGCCATTCAAGGAAGACAGGCCCCAGCTACCTAATAATAAGGTGTGTGCCATCCATCGTCTTAAGTGTCTGGAAAGAAAGCTAAAGAGAAATGAGCAATATAAGAAAGACTACAAAGCCTTCATGAACGATATCATTCTTCGTGGAGACGCAGAAAAGGTCCCAATGGAAGACATCCAAAAAACTCCAGTGTGGTACATCCCGCATCATGGAGTCTATCATCCAAAGAAGCCGGGAAAAATACGTGTCGTCTTCGACTGTTCCGCCAAGTTCCAAGGAACCTCTCTAAATGATCATCTTTTAACCGGTCCAGATCTAACGAATGCCTTGGTGGGAGTTTTGTTTTGCTTCCGAAGAGGTCCGATTGCAATCATGTGTGACATGACATGATCATGTGAGAGCGCATGTTTCACCAGTTCCATATGAAAACAGAAGACCAAGATTATCTTCGATTCCTCTGGTGGGAGAATGGGAATCTCGAAGTTCAACCTTCCACCTATCGAATGAAGGTCCACTTGTTTGGTGCAGCCTCACCACCTGGGTGTGCCAACTATGGACTCAAGCATATCGCCGCGGAAGGACGATGACGCTTTAGTGATGACGCCATCAAGTTCATACAGTGGAATTTTTACATCGATGATGGCCTGTTAAGCATGACATCTACAAGTCAAACAATCCAGCTGGTGAAAGAAGCCAGAGAACTTTGCAGCACAGGCAACCTACGACTTCACAAGCTTGTTTCCAATAGCAGAGAAGTCCTCTACACCATTCCCAAGAAAGAATTTGCTGAAGCTACTAATCAGCTACTAATCAGTATTGGCAAGAATATTTGTGCTGGCGACTTTGAATCTGAGGGAGCTACACACATACTATATAGGGGGAATCCCTAGTGCTAAGAGGAATCCCTAGCGCTAAGAGGAGAACGTGCTAACCACTAAGCCACCGTGCCGCCATTTACCCTTAATGTGAAGAACAAAATTTCACCAGGCCATTATGCTTTTGCAACATTCAGTGGAATCCAGAGAAATGCCCAATGTTATCACTTCATTCCGGGTTCTTAAGGGAGAAGGAGCCAAGTATCTGCAAATGTAATGATTCCGAAAAGACTCGACCAATAGAAGAGTAATTAATCAAATTAAATTAGACAGGGTCATATATGATGGTGTGTGTTTGCCCTGTTCACTGGTTTCTATAGAAATTTCTGATGATTGTTGTGTGTGGTAACTGGTTAATTATCTGTCAGGAGAGCGCACACACTACTTCGCATGGCGTCCAGCTCTGGGCACGAGCTGGTGGAGGAGAGAATGTGGAGCTCTGCAAACAGCACTCAGATAAAAAAGTGACAAATTCCAAACTATGCCTTTCACAAGAGACTCAGTTACATTGATTAATCAGGCAATATGGCGTCAGTGCTGACAGCACAGACCATAAGAAATCAATTTTCACTGTGCAGAAGGTGTAGGTGGAGCATTTACAGAGAGGGTGGGGGGCACAAAGTTTCCAACTCAACTGATAAGAATGTTCTTTCTGTTTTTCTCTGTTACACAATGCTTCGGGACCAGGTCAAAGTCTGTTGGCCTCATCCTCACTGTATTTGGGAATCTAAGAGGGTAGTTGCATTTAAATTAAAGAAAAACATCTAAAATATTCATTAACAAAGATGAGTTTTCCTGTAGGTCGGCACAGTGGCTTAGCACGTTCGCCTCTCAGCGCTGGTGATTCAGGTATGAATCCCAATCCGGATGAATTTTCCCCCCATTCTCCCGTGAGTTCTCCCCGTGTCTGCGTTGGGTTCCCTGGTTTCCTCTCACAGTCCAAAAACATGGCTTCAAGGGAAATTGAATACTCTAAATTGCCCCATAAGTGTGTGTTTGTGTGTGTGATAGATTGCCCTGTCCTAGGTGTAGCACTGTGGTTTCGTTGTTAGCATGTCTGCTGCTCAGCACTGGGAATCCTGGTTCGAATCCCAATATGGATGGAATTTCCATGTTCTCCCCGTGTCCGCGTTGGTTTCCTCCGTGTTCTCTGGTTTCCTCCCACAGTCCAAAAAGATGGATTCAGTGTAAATTGAATTCTCCAAATTACCCCATATAGAGTGTGTTTGTGTGTGTGTGTCTGTGTGAGTAAGTGTGCCCAGCATGTTCGACTCTCAGCACTGGGCATACATGTTAGAATCCTTATCCGGGTAGAGTCTTCATGGTTTCCCGTTTTCTTCTGGAGAACCACAGTCCCAAAACAGTTCTCCCACAGTCCCAAAACATGGATTCAAGTTGAATTGACTACTCTAATTTGCCCCAATCTAGTTTTCCCCATATTTTGTGTGTGTGTGTGTGTCTGTGTGAATGAGTGTGTGTCCAGTGATAGATTGGCGAAAGACAATAACAAATCAGATGTTCTCAATGTTCAGTACTTACTAACAGCAAAGTTCCACCATATTCTTATTTCCACATCCTTATATACCCACGTCAGCACCTTTACCAGCCAGTAGGGAACATTTTTGGATTACCAGAGAGGACTTCTCCATCTGACCTTCACTCCTAGTGATGTCTTAGATGCACTTCTCCTACTATGCATAGTTTTGTTTATATGTGATACAATTTATGCATTTTATTAAATTTAATCTCTATTGTCTTATCATTTATCCAGTGTCGGTATTAATGTCATGCATTTATGCTGCTTGGTTTGCTGTGTTCTGTAAATCATTGTGATTTACAGAACCATAATTTTCCATCCATGTTATTTTCCATCTACTCAGCTTCTGGGTGTTTGGGAAGAATGTTTTGGGCACTTGATAAATTCATCCAGGACACGACGCCAATCCAACGCTAAGCACGCACGCACTCACTCATTCACTCACTCACACACACAGACACACACACACACACACACACACACTATATAATGTAGGGGCAATTTAGAGCTGTTTTTGGACAGTGGATGGAGGCCTCCCAGCTATGTTATTTTGTATTTGATTAATAAATCCAGTTTCTGATGTTTCTCCCTTGTGCAGCAATTTTTAACTATACTAAAAACCTTAACTACACTAACTGACTAAGTTTTTACATCAGCTTGGGGTGCATTCCTTCATACAAAACAGCTTCAGTTTATATTGGTTTGTTTCTTTGCTTGATTTGGGTCCTTCCGCAAAATTTTTATTGTATTAAGCTTGGAATTGAATGCTGTCAATTTAAAACAGCAACAGAAATTTTTCTTTGTGCATTCATTTGATAGCACGACTTGTGTGCCTAACGTTATCCTCCTGCAAGTCTTTTTTAGGTGTAGCTTACAGACAGATGTTTTTCCTTTGCTGATATAATCCAGGATTTTTTTGTTGCATCAATGACAATAAGCCATTCTGGCCCATATGCGGCAAAACAGGTCCAAGCCATAAAACTAATGCCTTAGTATTTCAAAAACAAAGTTTTTCATGCTGAAACATAATAAACCAAAAAGATTTATTTTCTTTCTCCTGTCCACAAAACTGTTCTACTAACCTCTGGCTTGTCCATGTTATCGTTTGCAAACAGCAAAAATTATTATTTTTGGAGAGCTTTCTCTTTGCAATTCTGCCGTGCACACCATTGTTATTCAGTGTCCCCCTGATGGTGCACTCAAAAATATTAACATTCGCCAATTTTAAAAAAGGTCTTTAGTCGCTTTTACGATCGACATTACCTAGACCTAGAAGTTACTTAGAAGTTAACCATCAGGTTTTTTAATTCTCTTAGTCAGGCCGGAAGGACAAACAAGGACAAATAAGACAAGTACATAGGTATTTTTTTAATAGCTTATTTGCACTATGATCACTTTATCACTCCACTATTGTATACTTTAAAATTGACACTGTTAACACTTTTGCATACATACCATATATACAGTACATACACATGACTACTTCAGTATTGCACATTATGTATTATTCATTCATTATTCATTGTTATATTACTTCACTGCCCTCCAACTTTGATATGTTTAATTGTATTATCCCCCCACACCTTTTTGTACAATTTTATTATTATTATATGTGAAATTTGTATTATTGCATTATTACTGTGTTTGTTTTGCTACTGCCAGGTATATTTCCTATGGGATAAATAACATATTCTCTATATATTAAATAATATATATTCTCTATACAGTATATGTCACACTTGTCTACCATGGGCGAAGCGCCGCTGCGCAAATGAAGCGCAGAACCGCAGCGCTCTAACGCGCAGAAGGGAGCCAGGCACGCAGGTAGCAGGAACATAAATTTATTTAAGGTGTAAAGACACCAAACACACCGGTACATCATACGAGTGGACATGAAAAGAAGACGCGCAACGAGGATGGGAAAACACAGGAAATAAATACAGAAACACATCTGACCACGTGCACCAAAATAACCAATGAAACAGAGAAGCTAATTAACTAGAACACCCTGGCAAGACAGCTAATTAACCCAACACAATGACACCGAAGAACAGAAACAACAGAAAAACAGGTGCCCTAGGCACCCGTTACAATATATTCTCTATATATTATCTAAATATTCTCTGTATATCTATACATCCAGCCAGCCAGCCATCCATCCATCCATCCATCCATCCATCCATCCATCCATCCATCCATATATCTATCCATTCAGCCATCTGGCCAGCCATCTAGCCAGCCATCCATCCATCCATAAGCGCTTTGATTTTGGAGACTATTATACACATAGCTGTTGGAATAATCTCTGCTGGTTAGCTATTCCTGGAGTGGTATGTTTATGAATTTACTACATTTGTACACAATTAAGGCTTAATTGCATTCCCCCGCCCATATTTGTACTATTTTTTATTATTATCTGTAAAATTTGTATTATTGCATTATTACTGTGTCTTTTACTACTGCCTGCTATATTTCCTTCTGGGTAAATAGAGTATTCTATCCATCTATCCATCCATCCGGCCAGCCAGCTAGCCAGCCAGCCGGCCATCCATGCATCCGGTCAGCAAGCCGGCCAGCCTTCCATGCGGCCAGCCAGCCATCCATCCAGCCAGCCAGTCATAAGCACTTTGATTTTGGAGACTGTTATTCACATAGCTGATGGAATGATCTTTGCTGGTTAGCTATTCCTGGGGTGGGATGTTCTTGAATTTCCTACATTTGTATACAATTTGTCTGGCTGTGGATTCTTAAAGGCTTAAATCCAGATGGTTTCAGGAAATTAGGAATTGTTTTTGTGACATACACTTTTACAAACATGTTGTTAAGGTCAGACATCGATGCTTTCTGATCTTTATATAAGACATAGTGTTCACTTACTAAATGCAAAACATGACTCTAATATAAATTATTTTTGAAGGTTTAATACACATTTGGTTTCACATACTTTTGCCACTTACTCATCAGGCATGTAGTATTGTATCATTTTTTCACTGAATAAATTACCAAGACTTAATTTTTGTCTTATTTGTTTGATTTGGTTGTGGATACTCTTCTCATCTTATTATCTACAGCTTAATTTTATACTAGGGACTGGGGTTGCGAGGGGGGGTTGCCCATGTCTATCCAGCGGACAACGTTTTGAGTGCTGGGCAGACACACCCAGAACAGGGCACCAATCCATTGCTGGGCACACACTCACTCACACAGACACACATACACTATATGTGGCCAATTTAGTGCAGCCAATTCACCTTAAATCAATGTTTTTGGAGAGTAGGACGAAACTGGAGAACCAGGAGAAAACCCATACCTGCCATTCAAACCTGCAATCCCCCCACACCCTAGCAGAGGATAAAGTGGAAGATAATGGATGAACGAATGAATGAATACATTTTAAGCACCATTAAAACTATAAGGAGACCAGGACGTGTACATATATTCTGATTCTACCAACTTGTAATCTTTGACCTCCAGGTGGAGGGTGGAAGATGAGAGTGGTGGAACACAAAGCAAGTGAACATACCTCTGTGGTCTCCCTGTATTCATACTGCATATCTGATGCATATTTTCCCATTTCTTCACTCTCACCATGTCTCTCATCCCTCCGCCTGCCGTGCTCTGTCCTTCATCACATGTCTTTCTCTCCCCCCCCATCCCCACCTCCCTGTCATCACAGAGACCTTCAGTCTCCCTCTGCCCCCTTTCATTGCCCACCCTCGTTTGCATCCTGTCTCAGGGGCTATCAGAGTCATCAGGAGCGCTATCAGCAGCCCAATAGATCACACTGCTGTTCAACAGCGCAAATGCACAGCGCACAGGCTTCTGCCATTGAGGTAAATAAGGGATTAATACAGTTACACGTTTGTGTCCTGTGGTAAAAATTCATCTCGCCCAGCTCTTGAAACACTACAGGCATCGTATCTGGGAAGAAAAATTGTGTAATCTGTAAATCACTTAGCAAATGCGTCATGCACCGACCTTCACTTGCTATGACAAAGAAAAAAGCCAGTTTAAGGAGGTAGCGAAAGCAAACGAAGACTGCAGGAGCCACAATGTTCCCTTCTCTTGCTCAACATGCAGTAAATCAGTCAGTCATGAGAATGTACAAAGTTTCAACAGGCCACTGATTTCCCTCTCACTCTTTGAACAGTGAACTCACACCTGTAATCTCATCCAGCAAACAGGCAAAAATTACCATTTGAGATTCGCCTGCAAGAAAGTTGTCTGTAGTATGTGAAAATAACAGCAGACTGATTAATAAGTATGAAAAATTATCTGTAAACTACCAAACTTTCAAAAGTTATCTATTTTACTCATGTAAAGCTGGACTAAAACTCATATAATTTTGTATACCAAAGATGGACAAATTGCTGCTAATATGTTGTATACTTTTTACTTTTACATTTACATTTTTACATTTATAAACAACATCTGCTAAAAACACACTTTTTAAACAATTAAAAACATTTAAAACCCTGGACAACCAACCTTGCGTCGCACATCCCTAGGGGGCCACCTGCACTGTTACCTCCTATTTATTTAATGTTTACTATTTATTGCCCTTGAATGTTTATTGTCTTGTATATTGTCTTGTATTTATTGTAATTCTTGTTTCACACAAGCTATTTGTACACGTGAACTTTGTCGGGTTGTGTAGTTGCAGTTCTGTGGTTCCCCTTGTTCCTGGAGAACAATACTGTAAACCATTTTATATTGTTGGAATGACAAATAAACACACTTGCACTTAAACTTGAACTTGTATTTTATACCGATCTGGGTGGAGTTTCCATGTTGCAAGCACTAAACCTCAAACCTGTTCTCAAATCAGTAATGGATCAGGTTGCGGAAGATCAGTTTATTACCTATTTTGTTTTCAATAAACACAATATGAATCAAACACAAAGGTTTTCATTATAGTATGTGTATTTGTAATTGTTTTATAAAAATGTGTAACCGCACTTTGTTTTGTTCCCTGCCTAACAACACCTTTTTCCCATGATATATTTACAATAATGCATATCGTCTCATTTAATTTGCTTTATTAAAATACAGGTGTAATCAGGTGTCACTGTCAAACCACCGTGATCCTGGCTGCTTTACAGATCTCTTTTCCAGTGGCTTGCGATGTCACAATTTACAGCAACTGCACACATTCATTAGCGGATCCTCCAGTAACACACTGGGTTACACACAGTTGTTTAATTGTTTAATTCTTTCAATAGAATGATGTTTATTTATTCAGCACTCTTAAGACCTGCAGAAAATTAATTAATAATATGTCTCATAATTATTCATAATCAAAATGATTTTATTAATACAAATATACTTGCTGGCCGGCATGGTGGCTTGTTAGCACGTTCACTTCTCAGTGCTGGGGATCCAGGTTTTAATCCCAATTTGGGTGGAGTTCCATGTTTTTTCCATGTCTGCATGGGCTTCTGCCGGGGTCCTCGGTTTCCTCCTACAGTCCAAAAGCATGGATTGTAGCTGGCTGCTCTAAATTACCCCTATATAGTGTTTGTGTGATAGATTGACACCCTGCCCAGCGCCTGAAACATTCTTCCCTGGATGGACATGGGAAACCTCCCTGCGACCCTAATAGAGAATAAAGTGGAAAATAATGAATGAAGGAAAAAACAAATATTCCTTTAAATAAACTATTAATTTAAAGGTTATTTTATTTTTATTTTTAAATTTTTAAGTTATTTTAAAGGTTAGATCATTGTAAAACACCCTGGTCATGATAAATGATCCAAGTAAATTTTTGTTGAAAGTTTAATAGTTTTAGCAGCAATTAATTTTATTTTTCTGCAGTGGCTCACAGATTGGTTTCATAGTCCATGGAAAAATCCTACAAAATCTGAGATTTATAATCCATCATGTAACTTTGTGCAGATGATCATTTAGTCCTCAAAATGAACAAAATGCTGGTGAGTTAGCAATAAAAGATTCTGAAACACTACTAATCCTTAGCACTAGAACAAAAACATATTTATTTCATCAACTATTTAATTAATGCCATTAGACAAAGTTACAAAGTACAGGGTTTCACCTAAGACAGACAGTGATGTCATTTTACTACTTTATCTATCTCATCATTAGTGAAGAGTGTGGTGCTGAAATGTTGACAGTCCAGGAAGCCCTTTTGATTGATTACTCTGCCGTTTCTCTCCTTTTAATTATGCTCTTCTAGTCAGTGTTGCCTCAGTTGCATGCTGCTAAGTTTGTCTGCTACTCGGAAATGATGTCATAACTTTTTAAACTACTCGTGTTATCACTCCTTTTTGTCTGCAGCCCTGCCAAAATGCTAGAGTGTTTACAATGAAGCACATTTGTCATTGCTTAGGATCAAAGAAATCATTCAAAAGACTTAAATGACTGAAATTGATCAATTTAAACTGTTGTTGAGCTTGTGATGTACCTGGTCTTCATAAGTCTGAACAATATTTATCTGTGTTGTTTGAAAACTGGTAACACTGCACGACCACCCAGAAAATATGGGTTGATCACCAAGCCTGGGTCCTCTCAATGTTACTTTTAAAAATGGATGAAAAAAAACATTATGTTCTTGATTACAATTATGTTTGCTGGATATAAACAAGCTGCAATTAAAACTAAAATAAAAAAAACTAAATCAAATTAAAAGAAAAATTTGATACCTGTAAAAAAGGTGAATGTTTACTTTAATTCACATCATTTTTATTAGATATTTTTAAACATTGAGACAAAATGCACAATAAACTTTAAAATATACAAATAATTTTCAGGATTATTCCACAGTTCGCAGTTTAAAGAGTAAAATTCAAGGTTATGAAATATAAAAGGATGAATAAAAGGTCTTTTCAAACAAGGATGGCAACATTGAAACCACTGACAGTCGATAAAATGACATTTTCTCACTTTCTATTTGAAAAGATCACGTTATATAGATTATTTATAATTTTACCATATACAGATCGTAATATTGGCACAGTGACTGAGTGGATAGCATATCTGCCTCTCAGCGCTGGAGATCCAGGTTCAAATCCCAATCTGAATGGAGATTTCATGTTCTCGCCGAGTCTGTATAGGTTTTCTCCAGGTTCTCCGGCTTCCCCCTCACAGTCCAAAAACAATGATTCAAGGACAATTGGCCGCTCCAAATATGCCCTCAATTAAATGAATTATATAGAGGAAATATAGTACAGTCATGGCCAAAAGTTTTGAGAATGACACAAATATTATATTTTCACATGATCTGCTGCCCTGTGGTTTTTATGTGAGTTTGTCAGATGTTTTTGTCACATACAGAAATATAATTGCAATCATATTATGAGTAACAAAAGCTTTTATTGACAGTTAGAATGAGTTAATGCAGCAAGTCAATATTTGCAGTGTTGACCCTTCTTCTTCAGGACCTCTGCAATCCTCACTGGCATGCTCTCAATGAACTTCTGGACCAAATGCTGACTGATAGCAGTCCATTCTTGCACAATCAATGCTTGCATTTTGTCAGAATGTGTAGGTTTTTTTGGTCCACCCGTCTCTTGATTATTGACCACAAGTTCTCAATGGGATTAAGATCTGGGGAGTTTCCAGGCCACGGACCCAAAATCTCTATGTTTTGTTCCCTGAGCCATGTAGTTATCACCTTTGCTTTATGGCAAGGTGATCCATCATGCTGGAAAATGCATTGTTGATCACCAAACTGCTCTTGAATGGTTGGGAGAAGTTGCTCTCGGAGGAGGACATGGCTGTGTTTTTAGGCAAGACTGTGAGAGAGCCGATTCCCTTGGCTGAGAAGCAACCCCACACATGAATGGTTTCAGGATGCTTTACAGTTGGCATGAGACAAGACTGGTGGTAGCGCTCACCTCGTCTTCTCCGAATAAGTTGTTTTCCAGATGTCCCAAACAATTGGAAAGGGGATTCATCAGAGACTGGGGTAAAATGACTTTACCCCAGTCCTCAGCAGTCCACTCCCTGTACCTTTTGCAGAATATCAGTCTGTCCCTGATGTTTTTTCTGGAGAGAAGTGGCTCCTTTGCTGCCCTCCTTGAGACCAGGCCTTGCTCCAAGAGTCTCTGCCTCACAGTGCGTGCAGATGCACTCACAACTGCCTGCTGCCATTCCTAAGCAAGCTCTGCACTTTGTGTGTCTGTGTGGGTAAGGGTGCCCAGGGATATATTGGCGCCTTGTCCTGAGTGTATCTGCCTAACGCCTGAAACATTCTACCCTGGATGGGCATGGGAAACCCCGCAACTGTAGATGAGGATTAAGCTAACTAAATTTATTAATTCATAAAATGCTCTATAGAATGTGTTTGTGAGTGTGTTTGTATGAGTGGATGTGCCCAGCAAAGGATTTCTATTCTGGGTGACCAGCCCTTATAACGTTCTGCCCTGGATGGGCATGGGCCTAAATCCTCCTCCACGACTCTGACCCTAATAGAGAATTGAACAAAAGATAATGAGATGAGATTCAAATTTAAAAGATTTAAATAAAAAAAATTATGAAAATTTCAGTTGCAAAACAGATACAATTAAAACTAAATACCTCTCCCTTTTTGAGTGCGTTGCAGACAATAATTTCAAAATTTGTTAATATTTAACAAAAACAACGTTTGTCACTAAAAACCCTGAATATATTTTCTTTTTACTTTTGAATGTTTTTGGTTGCATGTTAAAGAGGTAGAAATTATAGATTTTTAGTTTTTAGTTTTTTAAAAAAAATTATATGTTTTGGAGAATTGAGGATGCATTTTTTGGGGCTTGGCTTGTGTCATGGTCCGTTGAATAACCCGATGTCCTCTCTGACACAAGTCTCACCTTCCTGCAGTGATATCACCTTTCAGAAGGTCGGGGAGTCGAAGTGCGGTTATTACCTCTCTGCATTTAGTCCTGACAGGTTGTTTTGGGGTCAGACCAGGCAGGGTGATAACACGACTGAAGCGTCAGCACTGTTTTGAGTGTTTTAAAATGCCACAATGGTTGTACCTCATGACATCCTACATAATCTTATATTATATAGTCAAAAGAGTGTGGTCATCTGATCCTTAAATGAACATGATGAATACCCAGTCCAAAATATAGGCTATTAATTGCCCTTATACCTCTGCACATTGAGTATTTAAAGCTTTTGGAGTTGGATCTTTGGGATGTTGTATTTATGCAGAGAATTTTAGGTCAATAAATATTTCACATTTGCACTATTTAGAACTGCATCATCTCATTACAGAAAGCACAGTCAGTAGAAGCAATGGAAGTGAAAGGCAACGTCGCAGGATGATGTTAGACCCTGCCTTGAGCTTTGGCAACAGTTTAATTTGCGTGCTGAGGTCAAGGAGGGGTCGGGGTGCAATGTAATGACTTCCTCATAATAATTGTTTGATCTATGGACTCCGTACACGCTGTGCTGATGACCAGAGGGTCAGTGTAGTGACTGGGGGTGGAAAAAAATGTAAGGTAAACATTGGGAAAATAAGAGTGTATTCTTATCATACTTAAAGTGGCATGCCATGACTGAAACCTGATTGTTATAATATAATTCACACCAACTGTATCTTTTATATCAACATCCAAGCTAATAATATTAATAGAATTTCTTGTGAAAAATAACTATCATCCACAATAATGTTACATTACATTTAGTCATTTAGCAGAAGCATTCATCTATAACAACTTAGAAATGAAAACAACACAAGTCAGTAGTTAAGGAAAAAAACAGCTACACTGTAGAATTATCAAACCATATCATTATGCATTTAAAATGTTTTTATTTTTTAAGATAAGATAATATAAGCATTTATTGGTCCCACAATGGGGAAATTTACATTCTCAGCAGCTAAGTGGCAGTGATTACAAAAGTTAAACAGATACATCTAATTAATCTATTAACAGAAGTATTTAAAAATTTAAAATATAATAGAACAGAAATCAGTATATACAAAATGAATATAATACAGAGGGAAGACAATAGGAAAATTCTATAAAATACAACAAAGTGTGTAACAATTAGTTATTAATTGACAAAAAAAAAAAAAAAAAAAAAACAGCAGTTTGCCTAGCAATAATGTATTGCACATATAATGTTTGAATAGTTGTTATACAGTATTATTGTCCGTTTGGCAATGAGTGGTAACTGAGAGCAGTGCTCATTGTAAAGTTTTTGTCAGGTTGGGAGGGTTGGGTCCCTCCTCCCTGCCTCCCGTGTTGTCAGGTTTCGGCCGTTGCGGGCTTCCGTAAGTAGGATCCACCCCCTGGTGCAGGGATTGGGTCCTACCGGATCACGTGCGACCTACTGGCGGCATTTAAGTGTTCTCTGCTGAGCTGCCAGTAGGTCAGCATTGTATGCACTATAGTAAGTGTATTGTCACGTCGGGTGTTCGTGTGGTTTTGTTTTATGTTCATTCGGCTTCCTGCGGCTTTTCCGCGGTTGCATTTCCTCCACGTATTTTCGGTACGTGTGATCGTGTCCGCAGCGGCGTTCCCGCTGCACCGATTCCTCTATTGTATTGAGCTCTTGGCTCCTTCTAGCGGCGTTCCCGCTTCATGCCATTAAAGGGCTTTTTTGTTTGTTTACCTGGTCGCCTGGCTCTGTGATTCTCCACCACGCCGCGCTGCACCGCCATTTTCCGGGCAGCGCGCCCCGTCGTAACAGAATGCTGACCTCCAACAACTGTAGCAGAGTCCAGGAGTCCCCCTCCGGGTAAGCGAACTCATTTATTATATTAGCGCGACCGCGTTCGGCCGCGTTTCCCGGCTTTCGTCCCGGGTTTTGTTTTTATTTATTAGCGCGACCGCGTTCGGCCGCGTTTCCCGGCTTTCGTCCCGGGTTTGTTTTTTTGTTTGTTTATTTGCGCGACCGTGTTCGGCCGTGTTCCCCGGATTTCGTCCCGGGTATTCCTTTTTTTATTTTCATCAGGTAGCTGCGGTAGCTTCGGCGCTAGCCCGTTTGTTTACTGGATTCTGTTGCTGCGTTTGGCTATTTGAGTTCGGCGTTAGCGATCGTGCTAACCGCGTTTAGACGCGGTTCCAGCTGCAACACTCGGCTTCTTACATCGGCACTAGCCACGCCTATAGCCGCATTTTTTCAGCAGCAGTATCTGGCTTATTTAAATCGGCGCTAGCCACGCCAATAGCTGCAACCTCCAGCTGCAGCATCGGCTTTCATAACTCGGCATTAGCCCAGCCTTTAGTCGAGTCCCCGGCTGCAGCATTTTGGCTTATTTAACCCGGCACTAGCCATGCCATTAGTCACCCCAGCACGCCGTTTCAAGTCGGCATCCTTTGCCCGGTTCGCCCCGGGTTCAGATGCCGGCCCCGTGGGGGCCCACCTGGACGCGGTGAAGAGGCAGCTTCACCGTGGACAGACCGGGAGTCCGCGGTGCGAGCCGACGCGTGAGTCGAAGCGCGAGCATCCGCGCTCCTCCGCGCGTCTCCCGCCGTGGGAGATCCCCTGTCCCAGGGTTCACCCACTGAGCGAGTTTTTTCTCGCCGCTCGGGATTCGTCGCGCGCCCCTCCGTGCGAGTCTCTGGACTCCACGGATGACCCTTTTTGGGGACTAGGGCTGACCGCTAGGGCCCCGTCTCCCGGTCTTCCGTCGGAGCCCTTTCTCCACGGAGGATCCGCTCGGCGAGTTCTTTCGGGCCTCGCGGACCCCGTCTTCGGCTCCTCCGTTGGACCCTTTTTCCACGGAGGACCCGTTCGACGCGCGTCTCCCGCCGTGGGAGATTCCCTGCCCCAGGGTCCACCCACTAAGCGAGTTTTTTCGCGCCGCCAGGGAGTCGTCGTGCCCCCCTCCGTGCGAGTCTATGGACTCCACGGAGGATGCCTTCGACGAACTGGGGTGGGCTGCGCAGGTTCCTTCTCCCGGTCCTCCGTCGGAGCCTTTCTCCACGGAGGACCCGCTCGGCGAGTTCTTCCGGGTCTCGCGGACTCCGTCGTCGGTCCCTCCTTTGGACCCTTTCTTCGCGGAGGACCCGTTCTTCGAGTGCCCTCTCGCCGACCGGGTCGCGTTGCGCGCCTCTCCGTGCGAGCCTCTCTACGCCACGGAGCCCCCGTGCAGTGATTTTATTCCCACTGCTCGGATTTGGCCTCGCGCCGCGATTCGTCGCGTGGCTCGCGCTGCGTCGTCTCGTCCCGCGCGCCGCGCTGGGTCGCCCCGCGCCGGGCGGAATATGGTCGCATCTTGCGCCACGCTGCCTAGCGTCGCATCCCGCACCGGGCCGCGTAGCACCGCATCCCGCGCTGCGCCGCCTCGTGCTGCGCTGTCTCGCGCTGCACCTCGTGTCTCGCGCCGCGTTCGCGTTCCTCCGTGCGAGTCTCCTATCTCCACGGAGGACGCGTTCCGACGGATCTGCCTCGTGCCGGACGCGCCGTGCCGTCTCTTCAGCCTCGAGTTCCCCCTGCCGCTCTCGCCCACCCCGGGCCGGATCTGCACCCCGGTGCCCCCCTCGTGCCGTGTCCCGCGCCGTGCCGCCTCTCGCCGCACCCCGCGCCGTGCCGCACCCCCTCTCGCCTCTCGCCGCACCCCGCGCCGTGCCGCCTCTCGCCGCACCCCGCGCCGTGCCGCCTCTCGCCGCACCCCCGCGCCGCCTCGAGCCGCACCCCGCGCCGTGCCGCCTCGAGCCGCACCCGCGCCGCCGTCTCGCGCTTCTTTCCACGACGTCCCGGAGGAGGTCTCTCCTCAGCGCGTTTGCTCTCGCGGTCCTCCCCGCGATCCCCCCCGCGTTGACTCTCTCATCCCTCCGCATGTCGCTCCTCGCGATTCCGCTCGCGACTCACCCCATGCCGCTCCACGGGAAATTCAGGGCGACGCACCGTACGCGTCTCAACGCGATTCTTCTCGCGCCGCTCCTCGCAATACTCCGCGGGACATGCCATCCGGGGCCGATTTAACCGGCGGCCGGGATTCGGACTCCGTCTCGGTAAACCAGGACGATAATATGCATAGTGTGGACAAAGTACTGGTTCTCCCTTTGTGTGTCCAGGTGGAGGGGAGAGAGGAGACGGGGAATCATGGCCTGGCGCTCTGCGCATTCCCCAGAGGGCAGTCCAGTTGTCGGGTGAGGAGGCAGTGGAGTCCTGTGGTCTCCGCACAGGTTCGATTGACCCCTGCTCCTGTCGCTAAGACCACCGGGCTAGGACTATGTGCCCCGTAATGTGGATGACCCGTTCTCCGCCCAGGACCATTTTCCACCTGCTCTGGTCCAAACTACCGCCGGACCAAGGACTTTGGGGGCGGAAGAGTTCGTATGGGATCCTGGGCCGGCGGCCAAGTTCATGGACCTTGTCGGATTCACCGGGTCACTAATTCGTCCACTCGGGTCAGTTTGGCGTTCACTCGGGTCACATATGCGTCCACTCGGGTTTTTTCTCCGCTCACTCGGGTCACATGTGCGTGCACTCGGGTTTTTTCTCCGCTCACTCGGGTCACATGTGCGTGCACTCGGGTTTTTTCTCCATCCACTCGGGCCAGTCGGGTGTTCTCTCGCTTCCCCCCGTCTGTCGTGTGTGCTTCGGTCTCCGTTCCGGAACGGGTGTCTCGGGTCTCCAAGGGGCCTGGTCCTCCGCGCACGCACCAGGGGTCACGGCGTCCCCGCAGACTTAAGGGGTCCCGGCACCCTCGTGCCCACAGTACGGCTAGGCACCACCGCCGACACAAGGGCCTACTTTCATTTATCGCCCACACGGGGTTACAGGGTTTTCATACCCTTCGGGCCTCTCGACGGCCCTACCTCCTCAAGGGGTCACGTGCTCCTCGTCGGTCCACGAGGGCACGCCGGCCTCACCCTCACACGGGGTCACGGTGCCGCCGCACTCTTCGCCACGGCGCCCCCGCATTCTCTAGGGGCCTCCACACTCTCTTCGAGCCCCTCTTTGTTTTTCGGTTTGCGGCCCCGGGTGCCTTTGCCCCCCGGTTGTTTTGGGGGGGCGATATGTCAGGTTGGGAGGGTTGGGTCCCTCCTCCCTGCCTCCCGTGTTGTCAGGTTTCGGCCGTTGCGGGCTTCCGTAAGTAGGATCCACCCCCTGGTGCAGGGATTGGGTCCTACCGGATCACGTGCGACCTACTGGCGGCATTTAAGTGTTCTCTGCTGAGCTGCCAGTAGGTCAGCATTGTATGCACTATAGTAAGTGTATTGTCACGTCGGGTGTTCGTGTGGTTTTGTTTTATGTTCATTCGGCTTCCTGCGGCTTTTCCGCGGTTGCATTTCCTCCACGTATTTTCGGTACGTGTGATCGTGTCCGCAGCGGCGTTCCCGCTGCACCGATTCCTCTATTGTATTGAGCTCTTGGCTCCTTCTAGCGGCGTTCCTGCTTCATGCCATTAAAGGGCTTTTTTGTTTGTTTACCTGGTCGCCTGGCTCTGTGATTCTCCACCACGCCGCGCTGCACCGCCATTTTCCGGGCAGCGCGCCCCGTCGTAACAGTTTTACTGCAGCAGTCGAATATTCGTGGAAGAGATGTGTTTTGAGTTGTTGCTTGAAAATGCTAAGTGACTCTAAGTCTTACGAACATAAGTTGGAACAATCATTTCACCATTTTGCAGAGGTGAACGATACAGAGTGCGAATTAGCACCACGGTGAGTTTGAATGACCAGGCGAGATTCATCACTAGAGTAAAGTGAACGAGTTGTGGTATATTTTGGAAATGTAGATTAAAGGTAAGAAGGAGCAGATCCAGAGATTGTCCTGTAGGCCAGAGTCAGTGCCTTGTACTGAATGCGAGCAGCTACAGGTCAAGTCAGGCTATATATATCCAAATCCATTTATATCCAATGGATATAAATTATAGACATATAATTAGACATAATATACATATATAGACATAATAATAATTTTATATGCACATATAGATATAATAGACATTTATGTGCATATAAAAATGTAAGTAGTTTTATATAGCAGTGCAATTGGAAATGCAATAGTGGTTATATTTACACATTCACACCTAGGGACAATACAGTTAATTTCCAATTCTATCCCAGGTGCAATACCTGTTTTGTTGCATTACAACTCTTGTTTATTTTAAATCAATATTTTATGTAATGAATCTGCACAAAACAGTCCAAGTTGGTAAAGTGAAACAAAAAAGAAATGTTTCACTTTACCATTTTGCTGTGAAATGTTTGGTATTTCACAGCAAATCTCAGGTCAGATTTTGGGCTACATTTACTGATTTACACTAAACATGTCTGAGGGATTTATTATCTGCACCATCAGATGGTTTCTACTGGTGTATATTGGTTTGGCAAATTACAAACATTCTATAAACATATCATCATGGTAGAGTAGCTTTTGGGATATGATTATCTCAGCTTTTGATCTTGGTTTATATTTCCACGTATGTTCCTCCAATGAAAGTTTTGTCAGAATAGACATGTGTAGACATATATTTGTTCAAGTAGCTCTCACATTTAAACATATAAAAGCCTTTTATCTGCAGTGTAGATCTTTTTATATAACTGATTATAAAACTGCTATTAAGTGCTGGTTAATATTGCATTGTTACCTTCTCTGGTTTAATTAATTACCCACTTACTAGATTAATCTGCCTTGTTTTATATAATCAGCTACTTTCTGTTATGGGTTCCTTGCTTTGTGCATTTTTAGTCAGGTGATCTTCATTAATACATTCATTCATTATGTTCACACTTCCCCATGTCACACATGGGGTCACACTTCCCCATGTCCATTCAGGGGACATTTCAGGCGCCGGGCAGATACACCCAGGGAAGGGTGCAAATCTATGGGGATAGATGGGGCTGGGGACAGACACTCACACAAACACTCTATATGGGGTAATTTAGAGCATTTAATTTACCTTAAATCCATGTTTTTGGACCCACGCGGACACTGGGAGAACATGAAAACTTCACCCAGATTGGGATTCAAACCTGGAATCCCCAGTGCAGAGAGGGGAACATTCAAACCACTAAGACACTTTTTTATTTTTATTTTTTTCGTTTTGTTTTTTATTCTTGGTTCCTTTCCTCAGTCGACGGACAAGCATCATATATGATGACCTATGTACTTTTGGAATAAACTACATGTGTTTAAACTCTCCCGCCAGTGTAATTCGGGCTTTAACCCCAGAGCTGTTCATGACATTCAGTTTAACAGAGAGCAAGTACAAAGCTCACTTCCTGAAAAGTTGGAACACTTTTGAGAATGCAATCTATGAAAAGCTGCAATCTGTAATTTGGTCATTTTATTCAAACCTTTAGTTGACTGGTAAAGAATGGTAGAGCTATCAAAAAAGTCACTAACGTGGGCCCTTGAGCAAGACCCATAACCTTTATTGTTTCAGGGGTGCTGTCTCTGTGTTCTGATTCCAGCCATCAAGATGGCATACTTGTAAGACACTTTGCATAAAAGCGTCTGCTAAATGGCCAAATATAAATGTAATATTCAGTATTTTCAATTATCAATTCAGTTCATTTGGTTCCATCAATATTATCAAATTCACAAACTGCTGAGTGCAACACATTTTAAAAAGTGGATTTCTTTTATCTATCTTTAGATAAATATTATTAAATAAATGATAAAGTTTATTTTTAAACACTATAGATGGGCACTGCAGATGGTAATAGAGAAAAAGAAAACATGACAAGTAGTTAGCAGCTTGATTTTTAATTTTTTTTGAAAAATTGTCTTTTGAACTATCTGTTAGAAATCCTCCCGCTGTCTCTCTCACTCCGTCTGCTCCCTGCACACGCTCTCTTAGCCCCGCCTACTAACCTCCAGCGCGCATTTTCCCTCACACCGGTAGTTCATTCTTTTGTTTCTTGGGGTTTTATAAGGCTCTCATTTCTCTCTGCACGTTGCGAAGTATTGTGGTTCTTTTGGCGACATACTGAGCGTTTTCTAAGGCATTTATTCCTCTATTTTTCTCTAGTTAGATTAGTAATTCTCTCTGTCTGTCGGGTGAGTCTTGAGCGTGAGCGTGGTTTGTTTGTTTATGTGTAAAGCCTTAACGCTTCCCCGTGTGTCCTTTGTTTACATCTTCCCTAGTATCTGTGTCTTTGTGTGCATGTGTTTGAAAGGGACGGTCCTTTGTGATTTTTTGTTGCTCCAAGATTTTCTGTCTGTTAATAGAGTTAGGTGTTTCTTTTCTCCTCCTCTGTGTTTCCCTGCGTTCGTCCAGGAGCGTTGTTTTTTTGTTTTCATTCCTGTGCACAGTAACCTTTCTATCTTTGGTACTAACACCCCCTCTATCGGTGGACTAACCTTCTCTCTGTCTCCCTGTACTAACACTCTCTCTCTCCATTTTCACTACCCCTCTGTTAATACCTTCTTCTCTATCTCTGTGATTTCTTGCTATCCCTGTTCTTTAGTTAGCGTTTGTTTTTATTTTGTGTCTCCTTTAGACACTCCTCACCAGTTTAGTTTCCTCTCTGTTCTCACGCATAGCCAGTGTAGGGTTCTCTTTCTACAGTGTATTTCATTCTATCTGAGACTCTGTTTTGTTTGTTTGTTAGTTTGCTCGGTGTTGTCCTCTGCTCTCTCTGTCCCATCCAGGTCTCCATCTCATCCCTGGAGTCCAGTCTCGGCATCCCATTGCTCCTCCTGCACATTGCCTCCATCACATTCACTCGATCATTTTACATTCAATAAAAGATACTGTTCTGCATCTACGTCTCCTCTCGCATCCTTTACCCAGTGTGTGACACTATCATATCATTTCTGTGGTCTTACACCATTGACCCAGAAATCAGTTACAAAATATGAAGCATTATAACACATAACAGGAAAATATGGTAACACTTTCTATGAATTTGGTATTCATAATGCATTATAAGCGCATTTATTAAGCTTTATACAGTATTTTTAACACTTTATAATATTTGTCATAAGCCTTTGTTAATGCACATAATCCATCCATCCATCCATTATCTTCCGCTTGTCCGGGGTTCGGGTCGCAGGGGCAGCAACCGAAGTAGGGAGACCCAGACCTCCCTCACCCCAGCCACCTCCACCAGCTCGACTGGGGGAACCCCGAGGCGTTCCCAGACCAGCTGAGAGATATAATCCCTCCAGTGTGTCCTGGGTCTCCCCCGGGGTCTCCTTCCAGCTGGACTTGCCTGGAACACCTCCCTAGGATGGCGCCCAGTAGGCATCCTTACCAGATGCCCGAACCACCTCAACTGGCTCCTTTCGATGCGGAGGAGTAGCGGCTCCACTCCGAGTCTCTCCCGGATGACCGAGCTTCTCACCATATCTCTAAGGGAGAGCCCAGCCACCCTGCGGAGAAAACCCATTTCGGCCGCTTGTATTCGTGATCTTGCTCTTTCGGTCATTACCCAAAGCTCATGACCATAGGTGAGGGTTGGAACGTAGATTGACTGGTAAATCGAGAGCCTTGCCTTGTGGCTCAGCTCCTTCTTTACCACAACAGACCAGTATAGGGTCCGCATTACTGCTGACCCCGCGCTGATCCGTCTGTCAATCTCACGCTCCATCTTACCATCACTCGTGAACAAGACCCCAAGATACTTAAACTCCTCCACTTGAGGCAAGATCTGATCCCTGACCCAGAGAGGACTCTCTACCCTTTTCCGACTGAGAACCATGGCCTCAGATTTTGAGGTGCTGATTTTCATCCTGGTCGCTTCACACTCGCCTGCAAACCGATCCAGTAAGCGCTGAAGTTCGCAGCCTGATGATGCTAACAGGATCACATCGCTGCTGTTTGCAAACGATATGGTCCTGTTAGATCACCTCAGATCACCAAACCGGACACCCTCCATCCCCTGGCTGCGCCTAGAAATTCTGTCCATATAAATTATGAACAGAACCGGTGACAAAGGACAGCCCAGTTGGACTCTTTTCTCCAGTATCCCTGCATAGACTTTGCCGGGGAGGCTGAGGAGTGTAATTCCCCTGTAATTGGAACACACCCTCCGGTCCCCCTTTTTAAAAAGAGGCACCATGCAATGTTAACCATGCAATGTTGAAGAGGCGCGTCAACCAAGACTGCCCCACAACATCCAGAGCTTTGAGAAACTCCGGGCAGATCTCATCCACCCCAGAAGCCCTGCCATCAAGGAGCCCTCTGACTACCTTAGCGACTTCAGCCACAGTGATGGACAAGCCTCCTCCCGGGTCCTCTGACTCTGCCTCCTCTCCGGAGGGCATATTGGAGGGGTTGAGAAGGTCCTTGAAGTATTCCTTCCACCACCTAATGACGTCCCCAGTCGAATTCAACAGTGCACCCCCTCCACTATATACTGTGTTGGTGGCACACTGCTTACCCCTCCTGAGTCGCCTGACAGTTTGCCAGAATCTTCTAGGAGCTGACCGAAAGTCACTTTCCAAGGTCTCACCGAACTCCTCCCACACCCTGGTTTTTGCCTCCGCGACGCACGGAGCTGCAAATCACTTGGCCTGTCAGTACCGGTCAGCTGCTTCTGGAGTCCCACAAGCCAACCATGCCTGATAGGACTCCTTCTTCAACTTGACGGCATCCCTTACACGGGGTGACCACCACCATGTTCGAGGGTTACCACCATGACAGGCACCAACTACCTTTCGACCACAGCTCCTGTCCGCCGCCTCAACAACGGAGGAACGGAACATTCATTCAGGCTCAATGTCCCCCACCTCCCCCGGAATGTGGTTGAAACTCTGACGGAGGTGAGAGTTGAACATCCGTCTGACGGGTTCTTCTGCCAGTTCTTCTGCCAGACGTTCCCAGCAAACCCTCACTATACATTTAGGTCTGCCTGGTCTGACCGGCATCTTCCCCCGCCATCTGATCCAACTCACCACCAGGTGGTGATCAGTTGACAGCTCAGCTCCTCTCTTCACCCGAGTGTCCAAGACACATGGCCGCAAGTCCAATGACACTACAAAGTCGATCATTGAACTGCGGCCTAGGGCATCCTGGCGCCATGTGCACTTACCTTGTGCTCGAACATGATGTTCGTGATGGACAAACCATGATTTGCACAGAAGTCCAACAACTGAACACCACTCGGGTTAAGATCAGAGGGGCCGTTCCTCCCAATCACAGCTCTCCAGGTCTCACTGTCATTGCCCACGTGAGCGGTGAAGTCCCCCAGTAGGACTACAGAGTCTCCAGGGGGAGCACTTTCTAGTACCCCCCCACAGACTCCAAGAAGGCTGGGTACTCTAAACTGCCGTTCGGCGCATAAGCACAGACAACAGTCCGTACCCGTTCCCCAACACGAAGGCGTAGGGACGCTACCCTCTCGTCCACTGGAGAAAATTCCAACATGTACGCTTCAAGCCGGGGGGCCACGAGAAAGCCCACACCTGCCCAACGCCTCTCGCCATGGGCAACTCCAGAAAAGAACAGAGTCCAGCCCTTCTCAAGGAGATTGGACCCAGAACCCGAGCTGTGCATTGAGGTGAGCCCGACTATATCTAGCCAGTATCTCTCAACCTCTCGCACAAGCTCAGGCTCCTTCCCTGCCAGTGAAGTGACGTTCTTGCCCCAGACAACATAGCTCCTAGGATCATTCAAGCATGCAAACTCCTCCACCACAGTAAGGTGGTGATCCAAGGAGGAGGATGCTCATAATCATAGTCATAAATTGTCAACAATTTGACATAAGGCTTTTTAACCTAAAGTTACATAATGCATTATAATACAAATTATTTAAACTTTTTATTCTTTGGATATTTAGACATTCTTACTTAACACAAGCTTACAAGATTACAATTTACTTAAAGTCTGTATAGAGCATTTGTTAGCTTTTATAAGTCATTATGTACTACTATGTATGCAGTCTTTTTTAAAGAGGTTTGTAAAGCGAGCGGGCGGCATGGTGGCTTAGTGGTTAGCACGTTCGCCTCTCAGCGCTAGGGATTCTCAGTTAGAATCCCTATCTGGGTGGAGTTTCCATGTTCTCCCCGTGTCTGCGTGGGTTTCCTCCGGGTTCTCCGGTTTCCTCCCACAGTCCAAAAACATGGATCAAGTCAATTGAATTCTCAAAAATTGCCCCATATAGAGTGTGTCTGTGTGAGTGAGTGTGTGCCCAGTGATGGATTGGCGCCCTGTCCTGGGTCTATCTGCCCAGCGCCCGAGACGTTCTCCCCTGGATTGGCATGGGGAACCCCGCCGCGACCCTAATAGAGGATAAAGCGGGAGATAATGAATGAATGAATGAATGAATGTAAAGCGAGCTTATAAGCATTTATTAACAGTTATGAGCACTTATAAAATTATTTTCAGAAAAAGCATTCATTAAAAACAAACGTTATAAGGCTTTATGTTGCTGGTCTCTATAATAAGTTGATGAATGACTAAAATATGTAATGCCACTTTGTGTTATAAAGCCTTATGGCATGATTTCTTAACACTTATGTACATGGTGTACATAACCACTATGGTTGTGACAAGTGTTATAAAGCTGTACAGTAATAATACTTTATAAAAATTCATGAATGTGTAAATAATGAATACCGGATTTATTTATTTTAATATTATGAATACCAGATTTAGGTAAATTGTTATCAAAATATACATATGTGCTAATTACATATTATTAATGTATAAAGCAAATGTAAATGTAAAAGTAAGGGGGTAGAAAGCAGGGTCAATTGAAAAACACACATCAGTGAAAAAAATCAGACTTCCAGTACTCTGATGTCATTAGTAGGAAGGGTAAAGGGGTGGACACAATAGTAGGGGGTGTGATTGTCTGTTGAGCCTGGTTTTCCTGGTTTGTTTATAATTCTCACAAACTTTTCTTCCTGTCAGGACCAAATTTAGATTTCCTTTTTAACTGATGCTATTCTAAGAGCTTTTCTTTCAGACGGAAAAACAGACAGAAGAGTGAGACAGAGAGATAGAGATAGGTAAAGAGACAGACAGCAAAGGGGTGTTCAATCAAACAATAGTGCAAAATGCATGGGCAAAGGTGAGGGGAACGAAAGAGAGACTGAAAATGAGCAAATAATAAAAGCAGAATGAAAGGTGATTCAGTATTATGATGACAGGGAAAAAAAGAAATGTGAGTAAGGATAGTTAGTATGTGAAATAGAACAATACAGCGATAAAGATAGGTGTTCTATCAAACAACTAGTGCCAACTGGATGTGGATATTGTTGCTTGTAAAAAAATAACTCTCTCTTTCCTTCTTCCGTTCCCTGTTTTTTTTTCTTTCACACACAAACACATAAAGAAGACCTTCCCGTTCCCCAGTGGGGATTACAGATCTGTTTCCTGGACGTAAGAAGCACGTGTGCAAAGCCACTTCCCTAAACGTAGCTTCTCTCGTCCTGTTTATCTTGTTTGCTTACAACCCAAGGACTCTCAGATCTTTCCAGCATTATTATTTCATAATCAAAAACACTATTAATAATGAGATTCTCCCTAATCCCAAACCTGTTTGATTTCTTTCAGGACCCTGTTTTAAAGTTCTGGTTCTGTGACCTTTAATGTATAGTGTTTTTTAAATGGGTTTCCCAGAGAATTAAATGTTTATGTAACTGTTAATTAAAAAAGTTTGCAATATTAAGGGTTCTATGAATTTTGCCAAACACATGGTCATTATATTAAACGCTTTCTGCCAAAACAGCCTTGGCAGAAAGCGTTTAATATAATGACATGCCCATTCAGGGAAGAGCGTTTTATGAAATGCATAAAAAGCAAGCATTTGCATTTTAAAACTTTAAAACTTATTTAACAAACTATGTTTCAGTGTTTATATATAACTTGATTGTATTTTCTAAATATAGTTAAATGTATAATTTCATACCTGCAACACTCTCAATAAATTTAAATAAAGTGGCAAAATATTTTTCACACTATTTTAAATCATTTTCCATATTAATTTATTTGAAAAAGGACAACAAAAAAGACTTCAATATGTCTCTGTCTTAGAAATATTCATGATAGAGAATTGCAAATTATTATTATTATTATTATTAATAATAATAATAATAATAATAATAATAATAATAATAATAATGAATGCGGCACGGTGGCTTAGTGGTTAGCACGTTTGCCTCTCAGCGCTAGGGATTCCTGGTTCGAATCCCCATCTGGGTGGAGTTTCTATGTTCTCCCCGTGTCTGCGTGGGTTTCCTCCGGGTTCTCCGGTTTCCTCCCACAGTCCAAATACATGGATTAAGTCAATTGAATTCTCAAAATTGCCCCATATAGAGTGTGTCTTTGTGAGTGAGTGTGTGCCCAGCGATGGATTGGCGCCCTGTCCTGGGTCTGTCTGCCCGGCGCCTGGGACGTTCTCCCCTGGATGGGCATGGGGAACCCCACCGCGACCCTAATAGAGGATAAAGCGGAAGATAATGAATGAATGAATAATAATAATAATAATAATAATAATACAATTCTCTAAAACACAGAATGGTGAATAGCAGAACCACAGGATGAAATCCAAACTGAAGAAGACTAAACTCATTAACAAAACAAAGCATAATAATAGATGCAGCAGAAACAATACACAAAAACAATATCCTAACAGCTACAAGTCAATACAGACAGAGTGCAACTGAATATACCAGGAGGAAATGTATAGGATCAGTAACAGCTTTGGGACACAAGGAAAGCAGATTTAATAAGAAACGTGGAAACACAATACAAATATAAACACGTTATCTAGAATGCACATTTTGTGTGCTGATGACTTTGTCCCATTTTTTTATCATGATCCAGTGGTTAATTTTGCATATGATAACCGTTTCTGGCGCTGCATGTGGAATCAAGTTCTTTTTATGTGGCTACTGTACTAAATCAACACTGTTGGGAATAAACTGGATTGTGGTTAGTGTAATAAGCACTTTTTAAGTACCTGTACTCAAAGAGCATCATAAAAATACCTAGTGTCACATGCATAGCTAAAAGACTATTCATATAACATGCTTGTATACAGAGCCTTCCCAACTGAGTAGAGTCTGCAGTTTCTGGCCCTTTTTATTTTGCTGCTTTAGTCAGTTATGCCGGAGTGTGTTTGATCAACTTTGGTTATTGCTTAAGTACTATGCTTTATTAGCTCTAACTAATTTTCTTGTCTGTTTCTTTTGAGGTGTTGCCAATTTCCTGGAGGTGTCATCAGCTCTTCATCCATAGCTCTGCCGAAGCACTGCGACTACAACAGTTACTGGATAAAATCTGGATTTCAATCCTCAATCACACAATCTGTACATGGCTGTCCTACACTGTTGATGCTGCCCGGCCGCACAAGGAGGATGTGTCCCCCTCTGAGCCTTGGTCCTCCCAAGGTTTCTTTCTAAAAACCACTACATAAAAAAGAGTATTTTCTTGCCACTGTCTCTTCTGCTTGCTCTTTAGGAGTTTCAGGCTTACAACACAGTAAAGCTGCTTTGTGACATTGAACTATTATAAAAAGCGCTCTATAAATAAATTACTTGAATTTGAACTTGAACATGTGCTCCTGCATGGTAAAACAATATGCATTCAGAGATTATTCTATAATGTTAATAGCAATAAATTGAATGCTCTAACTTGGCCCATATAGAGTGTGTGTCTGTATGAGTGAGCGTGTGTGTCTAGCGATATCTATATATCAAGCTAGCTAGCTAGCCAGTAGCTACAGCATACACAAAATTACAAAAAAGTAATATGTTTAGAAATGACAAAAAGACAACCCTTACTGCACTCATGTCTCACTCCTTGGCAGTTCCATAAAATCAGTGATTGACTTGAATTTATATATATATTTTATTTTGCTTTTATTTATTATGCTGCAAATACCTTAATTTTATTCAGCATCCTTGGAAGTTAAAACACTGAGCCAAAGCTTGCTTTGAGTCCTAAATAATCTTAGATCTTAGTTATTCCTAAAACTTAACTACAATACTAAAAATGTTACCAGAAAAATGGTATCTCTTGGTGCTGTGAAGTGGGAAACTCTGTGTCAGTGTTTATACTTTTAAAATTGGATTTACAACCAACTTAGCAAGCAAACATAAAATAGCTTTTCTGTTCAACACTTTGATGTTTTTTGAAGCCTAAGCCATGTCTAAATAAGTAAAGTTTCCCCTGTCAATCAAGCAAAGTATAGAAGATGTACGATGAATGATCAGACAAAGTCGGCCGCATCACTTCTTGAATTGCTAAAATCCTCTAACTAGCCGCTTGAGCTGCTGTGCATTTTGTGGTCTGTGATTTTTAAAGCACTTTATCTACACAGATTTTCTTGTTAACAATAATTTTCTGCTTCTTGCTCACATAAGTACTTTATTGTACAAGGCTTGTCTTTAGTGAGCGAAAAAACCCAACAAAGAATGCCAAAACCAAAACCACTCGTTGCGCTGACTGAAATGAGGGCTTTTCACTCTTGTTCCGCTGGTCCTGGCCTGTTCCTTTTTTTAATGGGTCGGAGGATTACCGGTGACCGAGGAGCAGCCCCACAATGCTGCACTCCATCTCTTCTCAGTGTAATTACTTACCTGGATGTTTGTGTGTCTGCAGGATCCTGTTGCGACAAAACAAAAAAACCACAACAAAAGTTGTCTCCTCTTTTTCACTAAGCTCTAAGGATATTTATAGACTTGTTTATTAGTCTCTCTAAAAGAAAAGAGACACAGCGACATGGACCAGATAATAGGTGGGAGCTATAGTAACATGGTTTATCATGTAAGATACATGTTAAAAAAGAAAACAAAAAAAGAGCAACCTTGTTGGGCCATTAAGCCAGGTAGACTCAAATATAGGACATTGCTGCATTAAGACATCGAGGCTTATATGTTTGAACTTGTTGACACTGTAACATTTCGAAAGCTTGTCCGAGCTGACTCAAGTGATATTTACAGTAAACACAGATCTATGTTTTAGAAAAACAACATTCCGGCTCTGAAATGGAGCATTGACTGAATTGGTATATAATAAGCAGGTTGGCACACAATTTGAGAGGTGTGTTGCGGCTATGACGGACCAAATCCACCATGATGAAGTAGATGTCATCGTCTCTCTCCATTCATTTCGTGGCCACAGGGGTTAAGCTTTCAGAACGTGTCATTCCCACAACACTTCGCCAACACGCAGCCACACAAAGATCTGCAAAGAGACAGGTTTATTGTATTGCAAAGAGGTTTTTTCTTGAGCTTTGTGTGGGTGGTAAAGGTGTTTCTGCGGGTGTGGTTGCTCAGACGAGTCGTGATTTAACAAACAAGAAGAACAGCAAAAGCCAGGTGTCAGTACCTCAACCTTCCCCAAAAAGGCTAATGAAACAGCAGGTGTGTATGTAAGTGCTAATGTTGGAGCAGGTGAGATGAAATTAACTGAATTGATGAAATTAATTTCATCTGAGAATAGTTCAATTAATACTAATAACACTGTATTTACCAAGATTTGGAACATAACAATTATTAAGAGTCATGCTGGTACTTGAAGGGCCTTTCCCAAAATAAAGCATGTAATTAATCTAAGTAAAGTAAATAATTTAAATTATCTTTATATACTGATATAGAAAACTCAGAACATTTTAATACGGAGTGACATAAAGTTTTCTAAAAACTGTTAAAACTCTTAAAAGACAGAGGCTTGATCAAGACCAAATAAACTTGAAGAGAAGAGTGAAGAGTTGAAGAGTTTTAGTGGTTTTAGACAACTTGAGTTTGTTAAAACCCAAAATATTTTGTTGTACTGTCAAAATATCACTAAGCACTAAGTAAGTGTTCGTTACCCTAACACTATCTTTACTTAATTAAAAAAAAAAAAAAAACTTTTCACTCTTGGTCAGGCAGCACAGTGATAGATATATTTATAAGATATAAGTTTTTGGAGTTTAGTAGTGTTGGACGTACTTGAATCCAGTCCTTGTCTGTAGACCAGTCTATATAAAACTTTCAATTACACTGTAAAATGCCCAAAATGATTTTGATGATTCTGTGCTACACATCTTTTATTATTTTTTATTATGATTTTAAAATTATATTAATTGTATTTGGTTTGTAAATGTGTAAATATTTATTCTTTCTTGCATGTAGAGTAACTGTGGTTTACCTAGATGTTCAATGAAGATATCCTTTCTTGTAAAGAAGGGCAAAAGTATGTGTGTGTGTTTCCTATACAAATCCACAATGTTGCTTTGATTACCACTACATCTGACATATTAATTCTTTGGATCCTTTGAAAGTTTGTAAACTCTTTACAATTACCAAGAAGCAGGTCAGGATGTCTCATCTCCACTACGTGATTCGAAAAGCAACACCAGTGATTGGCGGCCAAGAGTAGTTAGTGTTATAGTGCAAAGGGGAAACTTTTGTGATGTGCAAGTTGTTTTGTTTTGTAAAGTGACACATTACATATAAATTAACATTTACATGTTTTGAATAAATAATATACATGGTTCTGTATGACATAATACTATTAAAATATTTTCTTCACATGCAACTCTATTTTCATTCTGTATAAATTATGTAACAGGAGAATAATGTAATGTAGTGTTGTTATTTTTACCGTATGTGCGTGTGATTAAATACTACATGTTAAGATGTATATCCATCCATCCATTATCTTCCGCTTTATCCTATATATATATCCATGCCCATCCAGGGGAGAACGTTTCGGGCGCTGGGCAGATACACCCAGGACAGGGCGCCAATCTATCACTGGGCACAGACTCACTCACATAGACAGGCACACTCTATATGGGGCAATTTGGAGAACTCAATTGACTTGAGAACATGGAAACTCCACCCAGATAGGGATTCGAACCGGGAATCCTTAGCGCTTAGAGGCGAACGTGCTAACCACTAAGCCACCGTGCCACCTTTAAGATGTATATAATATCAATAAATGTCACACTTAAAATGCTATAAGCTTTTTTATAAAGAAAAAAAAAAACATGAAAGCTATCAAAGGAACACAGAATCTCAAAGAGTTTTAAAATAGATCAGCTTTGGGATACTTGGGATATATATATGTTTTATATTTTATTTAATTTTATAGTATTTATTTTGCTGTAAACCTTTTTGCCTTTGGTTATTATCATAGACGGCACAGATTTTAATTCTCTGCAGTTGCTTTCAGAAAACAGTCCAATATGAGGTGGATGGATGTTTTGCTCTAATGTAGAAAGTAGGCCACCAACATGCCTTTGTGTTCAACGACATCTTCTACATTTATTTCTGTTTTAAATATTAACAGGGGTTAATACAAGTAAATATTAAGGAAAACAACCCAAATATTGTTCATTAGGACTAAACTTGGTCTAAAATTGGGATACTTGATATAATAAAAATGATAATTTTAGAATCACATTAACCATAACATCACAAATGTATTGATAATGCATTGTGAATACAGGATGTGCAGGAAGTGCTGGCAAATTTATTTTTGGCTGGATCTTTAAGAGACTGAGGGGGGAACTGACTGAGGCCATCATCAAGCCCTTTCACAGCACAAAGACAGAAGAAAATAGCAGGAAGGAAGTCAGCTTTTTGGAGGGAAGAATGGACATTTCACTGTTATTCAACACTTCAATGGATCTGCTTCCTCAGGCTCAGCCATTCACATCGTCATCATCAGCAGCAGCATCATTGTCATTTCTATCAGCATTGTTCTAGCCCTCAGCTTTCCCTACATCTTTTTATTCAGCTTATTTCCTTCTTCTCTTTAGTCTTAATTAGCTAGTGTTGTTTCCGCTTCCGCCACCACACCTCAGCTTTTCCACAGTAAACCCGTATTAACTCATTTCGAGGCAGGTATTAGTCATTTCGTGCTTCATTTTCGAAATGGCTGATACCTGTTCATTTTGAACTTCAATACACCTTGCTTTAAAAGCATAATAAAACTTGGTTTTAAGCTTCAGGGCTTAGATTTATGAGGTCGTGTAACATTCTTATTGCTCGGTATTCCCCAATCTCTACGAACATTCCTCTGTTTCTGCCTGACATGAAGTTAGTCATGATTTCGCATTGCGCTCACATTCTCATGCTTCATGATCCACAAACACGAGCGTAGACCAAACATACAGCACAGCATGCGACGTCAGTGTTTACAGTGTTTACAGAGTGAACACTGGTGCTGTTTATGGAACATCAGGAGGAGACAGACAATTAATCCAGCCGTGTTATTTGTTATTATTCCTTGGATAATGTTCGCATTTCCTGTTAATCAGGAGTTTTTAGACTTTTGTTGGAAAAACAAGAGTGGATGTGATCTGTCAACCTGAGGGCAACAAATATATCGACAAAAAGTCAGTACATATGTATATATAGTTTAGATGATCCAAAATATCAGACACAATTATTTAGCTATAGACTAATATTCAGCATGAGGTCATATTAATGATATTCATGTTGTGTCACAAATTTTACACCAGTTATTTGCCCATATTTAAAAAATGTGTCCTATATTTGTCACAAGGTTCGGCATGAAAATGTGGGCATGTCGGAAGCAACCAAATGAGACAAAAAATAATTTAACAAGTTTATTTGAATATAATTAATATAAGCAATATAAAATACAGATGGCATGGTGGTGCAGCTGTTAGCACATTCGCCTTCTTTGGGATCCAGTTTGAGAATTCCTGTTTCAAATCCCTATCTAGGTGGAGTTTCCATGTTCTCCCAGTGTCCATGTGGGTGTTCTCTGGGTTCTCCGGTTTCCTCCCACAGTCCAAAAACATCGATTTAAGGTGAATTAGCTGCTTAAGATTGCCCTTATCTAAACTGTCCCTCTATAGTGTCTGGTCTGTGTGTCTGTGCCCAACAATGGATTGGTGCCCTGTCCTTGGAGTATCTGCCCAGTGCCCAAAACCTTGTCCCCTGGATGGGCACAGGAAACCTGATAACATTTAGCACAGAGAACATTTGCAGCCTACTCAAAATAATAAAAGAAACAACAGGTGCGATGATAAAATGGACACTGCTTGTTGACAACAGACAATAGTGATGACAATAGACAATAGTGTTACCAGATTGTAGGTAAAGAAAATAGGTAATTCACAAGATGTTTAGTGGTGGTTACATGATGTAAAAGCCATGATGTTAAAGCCTCTGTTAAGTCATATAGTGTCTGCTATTAACTAGAAATGTGTTAGTGGTAGCTCAGTCATTTTTGTTATTAATCAGGGGGTCAAGTACTCAAACTCTGGGTCTGTTAAGCTGCCACTGTTTCCTCCAGAAATTCCATATCATGGCTGACACTGATTCTTTAATAAGGTGGAAAGAACAAGTGAACAAAATGATTTCAAAATGTATTTGTGTATTTTATGTTGAAAACAAGGTCATTGAATGTCATGGAAACATTTGCACTTTGCACAAAAACTTTATCATCAGTAAGCAGTTTAACATTAGTTTAAACCTGCTCCAGTTTTTTTTTATTTAAAAGGACAAAATGGGTGGCACAGTGCTGTGGCGCTTAGCAATTCTGCCTCTCAGCGCTGAGGATCAAGGTTTAATTCCCGATCTAAGTGGACTTTCCATCTCCAGTTTGCCCCCACAGTCAAACAATATGGATTCAATGTGAATTGGCTGCTCTAAATTGTCTCTATCCAATTTATCATCTATATAGTGTCTGTGGTTGTGTAAGTAAGTTTACACACCCCCCACGACCCTATTAGAGGATTATACTATATGTCTGACTTTACATGCCAGTGTTAAGAAACAATTATTTGCACACTTGACACAATTGTCTGCCTTAGTAGGTTGCATGAGCATACTCATGCTCTCTCATGAGAGACCAGCTAGCTATACAGTAATCTATCGGAGCAATTTGCCATTACTTTTGGTGCTTTTTTGCTTGACCTGTGGTAAAATCTGATGGGTTTTGGTTTTGTGTGAGGGGTTGGAGGCCAGACAAGTTTTCTTTACTGCAACAGCAGCATCTACTGGCAGTTCAAGACGACAAGTGACATTATGGGATCTGCAGTGAGGCTTCAACCCATTGTTGGACAGCAGTGTGAGAAAAACTAAAAAGACTTAATTTCAAATTTAGGTTCCTGCAAATAAGTCAGTTGGAGAAATATAAATGTTTAAATATTTTTTTAGTGTCATGCACTTCTAGATATTTGTTTCTGCCTACATATACAGTATGTAAAATAAAAAATATATATATAAAAATATATTCACACTAATGCCTAGTATTAAAAATGTAAAATATTAGTCTCAACAATAAAGATAATTAGATGTTGACCTTTATATAATATCAAATACATAATAAGCCAGCCTCTGCCAACCAGATTGGTGCAAACACACAATTATGTACATTATGTAAAATTTAAAAGAATAACAAGACCATTAACTAAATCATTTGAAGCTTTTAATCTTGAAGGATAGTCCACCTTAACACAGTGCATGTCAGACTGTTAAACAGTACAGTATTACACACAGAGTGCAATAACCTTCTAAAGAAAGCTGGATCCTGCTGTGAGCTTTTTGTTTAATAGCTTCACTTTCACATGTTTGTCTTTTCTGAGTGATGTAGTTTGGTGGGCGCCACAGTATCCTCGACCCTTAAGAGCAAACCCTAATGACTCATCCTACTCATGGACTTTCGGAATGACAGGGAAGTGGTGTGCTTGTGTCTAATGCTTCTTTATTTTAAGCTAGGCTGGGGGTATGGCATGTGGGATGGGTGGGGGGGGTGGGGGGGTGGGGGGGGCGTAAATAAAACACTTGAAGATCTCATCTCCCATCAAGGACAAAGCTGCAGGTTGAGAGTTACTATAGATCATTTTTTCCACACTGCAAATAAAAGCATCAAGACACATCTTGGTCACACAAATATTGAACTTGGCTTTACACACACACACACACACACACACACACACACAGATACACACACCAACTCATTGTTATACTACTGATGAAAATGTATCTGTCAAATGTAGAAGGATCGGGGTGAAAGCATTGATGGGAACATTCGATGAGAAATACTCTCAGTCTCACACACACACACACACACACACACACACACACACACACACACACACACACACACACACACACACACACACACACACACACACACACAGATGTACACACAATAAAGCCTCACTTTTTACAATGAAACATGTATTTTGTTTCCTGTGAGTGCATTACTCCTAATTTCCTTCCTCTCAGCAAATAATATTTAAAATGACTATGGTGTGTGCACACACACACACACACACACACACACATACACACACAGGCATGCAGGCACATGTCTAAACCTGGCTGACACAGGAACACGACACATGCAGGTTTGTAATGTAGGATAATTACCCAAAACAAACGTGAAGATGACACACTCTTGGCTCGTTTCAACACTGCAGTATTAATCTGGCTTACACTTGACTGCCTGCTAAAAAGTAAAAGGCAAAGTTGCAAGAACAGTGCGCTTGAGCCCAGTTACAGCCAAACACTAAAATGAACTAAGCCTGAAATATGAACACTGAAATATAAAATATTGTAGTATATAATAGTAAACCTGCAAAAACCTGTTAACTAATGTAAACTAGTGTATAAACTTTTGTTTAGTATATAAAAAAAGTTAAGAGTTTTTTATTTAGTTTTCCTGAAAATAAATTCATTCATTAATAAATTCATCATAATAAAGTTTTAATTTAATTGAAATTTTCTTTTGTATATATATATATATATATATATATATATATATATATATATATATATATATATATATATATGTATATATATATATATATATATATATATATATATATATATATATATATATATTGTTACCATTCGTCCGTTCTTCCCCGGAGGAGGACGGCTAACGCGGAGGTGTTGCGTTCAGCCGCTCGCGCCTAATGAGCGCTCCCCGGTTACCGACCACGCTGGGAATATAGCGTGCGTGGGTCCGAGGAACGTTCCCACGAGTACGGCCCACGCGGAGAAGATGCGCAGCGCCGCACCGTGGTTGTACGCGGAAGGAGAGTCCAAACACCGGGATAAAATCCAAAAATGTATAATTTAATAAAAATTGGTGACGGGACACCAACAGAAAGGGGGAACAAACGAAACAAAGTAACATCGGGTATACAAACCGCAAAATAAAGACGTGCGACAACTAACGGGGAAACTAAGAATAAATACAAAAGGAACTAAACACGTGAACAAAACAAACCAATCACCCAACTGAAATAATTAAGGACACAAACGAGGGACAGGTGCCACAGGCACCTGTGACATACCCCCACCCCAAAGGTCGCGCTAAAAGGGAAAGCGGCCCTAAAACAAAAGAAAATAATAATAATAATAAACAGTACTGAAAAAACAAAAAACGGGGGGGGTGTAACGGTCCCTCTGGCGCTGAAGCCTGTTGGCTGCATCCTGCTGACAACGTAGAGCACGGCATCTCGCTGCGGAGCGCGGATCTGCGTCCTCCTGCTGCGAGGCGAAGATAGCGCCCCTGGCTCTCGGAGTCTGCGGCTGGCGGACCCTGGTGCTCGGGGTCGGTAATGGCGCGGTCCCCGACGCCCAGACTCGGCAGAAGGCGGTCCCCGGTGCTCGGCTTCCTCAGCGGTGCAGCCCCTGGTCCTCCAAATCAGTGGTGGGTGACCCCTGGTGTCCGGAACTCTCCAGATAGTTTGGCACGTCTTTCTGTTACCATTCGTCCGTTCTTCCCCGGAGGAGGACGGCTAACGCGGAGGTGTTGCGTTCAGCCGCTCGCGCCTAATGAGCGCTCCCCGGTTACCGACCACGCGGGGAATATAGCGTGCGTGGGTCCGAGGAACGTTCCCACGAGTACGGCCCACGCGGAGAAGATGCGCAGCGCCGCACCGTGGTTGTACGCGGAAGGAGAGTCCAAACACCGGGATAAAATCCAAAAATGTATAATTTAATAAAAATTGGTGACGGGACACCAACAGAAAGGGGGAACAAACGAAACAAAGTAACATCGGGTATACAAACCGCAAAATAAAGACGTGCGACAACTAACGGGGAAACTAAGAATAAATACAAAAGGAACTAAACACGTGAACAAAACAAACCAATCACCCAACTGAAATAATTAAGGACACAAACGAGGGACAGGTGCCACAGGCATATAAATATATATACAGTGGGTTGCAAAAGTATTCATACCCCTTGAACTTTTCCATATTTTGTCACATTACAACCACAAACATAAATATATTTCACTGGAATTTAATGTGAAAGACCAACACAAAGTGGTATACAATTGTGAAGTGGAAGGAAAATTATACATGAATCAACATTTTTTTTACAAATAAAAAACTGAAAAGTGCAACGTGCAAAAGTATTCAGCCCCCCTGAGTCAATACTTTGTGGAGCCACCTTTTGCTGCAATTACAGCTGCAAGTCTTTTAGGGTATGTCTCCACCAGCTTTGCACATCTAGTGACTGAAATTCTTGCCCATTCCTCCTTGCAAAACAGCTCAAGCTCAGTCAGATTGGATGGAGAGCGTTTGTGAACAGCAGTTTTGAGATCTTGCCACAAATTCTCAATTGGGTTTAGGTCTGGACTTTGACTGGGCCATTCTAACACATGAATATTCTTTTTTTTAAACCACTCCATTGTAGCTCTGGCTTTATGTTTAGGGTCGTTGTCCTGCTGGAAGGTGAACCTCCGCCCCAGTCTCAAATCTTTTGCTGACTCCAACAGGTTTTCTTCCAAGATTGCACTGTATTTGGCTCCATCCATCTTCCCATCAACTTTGACCAACTTCCCGGTCCCTGCTGAAGAGAAGCACCCCCAGAGCATGATGCTGCCACCACCATATTTGACAGTGGGGATGGTGTTTTCAGAGTGATGTGCAGTGTTATTTCTCCGCCACACATAGCGTTTTGCATTGTGGCCAAAAAGTTCAATTTTGGTCTCGTCTGACCAAAGCACCTTCTTCCACATGTTTGCTGTGTCCTCAACATGGCTTCTGGCAAACTGCAAACGGGACTTCTTATGGTTTTCTCTTAACAATGGCTTTCTCCTTGCCACTCTTCCATAAAGACCACATTTGTGTAGTGCACGACTAATTGTTGTCCTGTGGACAGTTTCCCCCACCTGAGCTGTGGCTCTCTGCATTTCATCCAGAGTCACCATGGGCCTCTTGGCTGCCTCTCTGATCAGTGATCTCCTTGTTCGGCCTGTAAGTTTAGGTGGACGGCCTTGTCTTGGCAGGTTTACTGTGGTGCCATACTCTTTCCATTTCCGGATGATGGATTGAACAGTGCTCCGTGAGATGTTCAAAGCTTTGGAAATCTTTTTTATAACCTAAGCCTGCTTTAAACTTCTCCAAAACCATATTCCTAACCTGTCTGGTGTGTTCTTTGGACTTCATGATGCTGTTTGCTCCCCAATATTCTCTTAACCAACATCTGAGGCCGTCACGGAGCAGCTGTATTTGTACTGAGATTAGATTACACACAGGTGGACCCTTTTGAGTCATTAGCACTCATCAGGCAACTTCTGAATGCAATTGGTTGCACTCAGGGAAAAGGGGGCTGAATACTTTTGCACGTCGCACTTTTCAGTTTTTTATTTGTAAAAAAAAAGTTGATTCATGTATAATTTTCCTTCCACTTCACAATTGTATACCACTTTGTGTTGGTCTTTCACATTAAATTCCAGTGAAATATATTTATGTTTGTGGTTGTAATGTGACAAAATATGGAAAAGTTCAAGGGGTATGAATACTTTTGCAACCCACTGTATATGTACAGTGGCTTAGTGGTTAGCACATTCGCCTCTCAGCACTAGGCATTCCCTGTTCGAATCCCGATCTGGGTGGAGTTTCTATGTTCTCCCCGTGTCCGCATGGGTTTCCTCCGGGTTCATTCTAAAGATAATGAAAGGATGAATATTTATAATTATGAATATTGAAAAATTATGAATTATGAAAAAAATATAATTATGATTTTACATACTTATGTATGGACTTGTGTGCCATTTATTCATGTAAATATACCACATAGCCAAGAGTATGTGGACACCTGACCATCATGACCACCAAAACCATATGCATGGTGTTACAATCTTCTGACTTTTTACAAATATCTAACATGTGGAACTTTCAGGGCATTAGTGAGGTCAGGTGCTGTTGTTAAAAAAATAAGGTTCTGGAACAGCAAACATATTATTTAATCCTACAGTTATTGTGTGTATTTGATGTCTATGATATAGACGACAGTGCTCCATGGTGGTGTAGTGGTTAGTACCTCCGACTTTCAGCGCTGGGCATCCAGGTTTGAATGCTGATCTGGGTGAAGTTTCCATTTTCTCACAGTGTCAAAACATGGATTCAAGGTGAATTGGCTGCTCTAAATTGCCCCTATATAGTTTGTGTGTGTGAATGTGTATGTAAGTGAGTGTGTGCCCAGCAATGAATAAAATCAGTCTCCACTGAAAATACATTATGAATATAATTATTCATAGTTGAATATTTAAATAATTGAAATAACTGAATATTTAGTCTTTAGATGATTAAAAGCATAGTTCTTAGAACAATTGGATGGCATGTTCTCTTTTTGTATGTCTGCATTATGAGAACTAAAGACAAAATTTGTTAAACACCAGCACCGTCAACGAATCAGTGAAATTCTCTGTGTGAACTGCGGCGTGCCGACGCTGCGAGGTTAAAAAACATGCAAAATAAAATCGAGGCGCAAGGCGCAACTGAATTATTATTGTGTTTTCAATATTACTAAAATAAAGTGCAGACATGAATTCTAAATATAACCTCAGGTACATCTATATGTACTATTTATTATTGGTAAGGATGAGATGCATACATATGTATCAGTATGTTTTATAAAAAAAAATGTATGTACACTCAAAAAACGAATGTACACGCTAAAAAACAAGCATGCGAAATAAAATCAAGGTGCAACTGAATTATTGTGTTTTCAATATAAACTAAAATAAAGTACGACTTCTAAAAATAAACTTACGTACGTCTATATGTCTGTATGTCTACATGTATGTCTACTGTGTAAAAACACAGTTTGCTGTAAAATTAGTTTGAGGACTCTGTCTGGATGTCTGTAGATATTTGTTTCATTTTATTTGTAGTCACTGAAAGTATGTCCAATTTCACTAAATTTTCATTGCAGAATGTCTGTTACTGCATTGCATTAGGCTGAATTTCAGGGAATTTACCTTTGAATTCAGGTTTCACCTGTAAGGCAGAGGGGGTGGATGGGCTTTGGGTCGTTATGGATATGAATAGTTGCCTGATGACCCCTTAATGATTAAAAAAAAGGGGGGCTGTTGTCCTCAGAATTTCAAGGGTCCAGGAAGATCAGTGTTAAGGAACATTTATAGTTCCTTTATTGAAGTTCCTGATTCAAAAATTTGATGCAACACTTAAGTGTATAGAACTTGTTAAGAAGTGTAACTGCATCACAACCTGAGCAGCAGTTAGGTCAAACTTTTGCTTTTATGTGAAAAACAACTAAACAAGCAGCAGTAAAAATAAAGAAGCTTAACGTGAATAACAAAATGTTTCTCCTAAACATATAAAGCCCTTTAATATATTGAAGTTTTGGGGCTCCTCCTCAGTGGACATTCCACTTCATGCCCCTAGAATTTTTTGAAAGCATTCAGAAGGGAAACACTAGTTTTAGAACAAGTTTTAGAACACTCCAATTATTTTGTTATTTATTGCAATTGCAAAAAAAGTCGGTATATCACACAGAATCTTTGCATGCCAAAGTGAAAGGCATGGTGAAAGGATGGTTTCACAATGTGTGATATCAACTGTCACATATTGTGGGGCTGTTTTGCTGGCTCCAAGTTTGGGGACTTGTACAGCATGAGAGGCACCCTAAACCAAAACTTCTAACACAGCATTCTGAAGAGCAATGCTATACTCTGTGGTATGCAGCTAGTTGATCAGGGGTTCATCCTACAAGATAATGACCCAAAACCGATTCGGCACTCTACCTTCTATTCAAAAAGAATATTTGATTTCTTTTATCTAAACAATGCCACGAGTCTGTTCAGCTGTCATATCTACTAAAGGTAGAAAGTTTATAATACATTTTGTCCAATGAGACCTTAATATATTAGACTGTAGGCCATTTTATTAGGTAGAGCTTATTGTTTCATCACTTACCATATAGATGGACTTTGTACTTCTACAGTTACATTAACATACTTTTTGCCTTTCAGCGCTGGGAATCCAGGATCGGATCCAAATGTTGTTGGAGTCCACATGTTCTTTTGTGTATGTGTGGGACTTCAGACCAAAAACATAGCTTCAAGGTAAATTCGCTGCTGTAAATTGTCTCTACCTAAAAGGCCCATATAGTGTCTATGTGTCTGTCTGTGTGGGTGTGTGCCTAGCATTGGATTGACACCCTGTCCTGAATGTATCTGCCCAACAAACACCCCTCCACCATATTGCGGACCGAGTCCCTAGTATAGGCTTAAGCAGAAGATAATGTGCCTAGAGGCGAACAGAATGTGAATTTGAAATACAAAGTCCATCTATATGTGGACAAATAATAAGATGTAAGCTGCACCTAATGAACAATAAACCGTACCTAAGCTGTACCTTTGCCTCTCAGCACTAGGGATTCCCGGTTCGAATCCCCATCTGGGTTTCCATGTTCTCCCCGTGTCCATGTGGGTTTCCTACGGGTTCTCCAGTTTCTCCCACAGTCCAAAAACATGGATTAAGTCAATTAATTTATCCAAATTCCCCCATATAGAGTGTGCGTGTCTGTGTGAGTGAGTGTGTGCCCAGCGATAGATTGGTGCCCTGTCCTGGGTGTATCTGCCAAGCGCCCGAAACGTTCGATCCTAATATAGGATAAAGCGGAAGATAATGAATGAATGAATGTATAAGGATGGCACAGTGGCTTAGTGGGTAGTACGTTTGCTCTAAGTGCTGGAGATCCAGGTTCAAATCCCAATCTGGATGTAATTTCCATGTTGTCCTTGTGTCTGTGTGAGTGTCCCCTGCATTCTCCGGTTTCCTTTCACAATCCTAAAAATATGGATTCAAGGGAAATTGAATGCTCTAAATTGCCCCATATAGTATGTGTTTTTGTGTGTCTGGGTGAGTAAGTGTGAGTAAGTAAGTGAGATAGATTTGTGGCCTGTCCCTGGGTGTATCTGCCTCGCGTCAAATACGGTCTCTCTTGGATGGGCATGGGGATTCCCTCCCCGTGACCCTAATTATATGTATATGTATCGTTTTAAATCATGAATTTAATTCTTGCATTCGTGACTTTCACTTATTTTAAGAATGTGTGAGTTAAAACAGCTCGAGACAAATCAACAAGCTTCGTCCTGCTGTAAACCTGGGCCGACTGGCTTTTCCTCCATGCTAATATTGGCGCTCTCGTGCACGGATACCGTAATCAGAGCCTGACTTCCTGAGTGGTGTCTGAATCGGGGTCAGCTTTGAGCGACAGTGATACAAATAGTGAGACAGTAAAGTGAGACAAAGAGCGGCACAGGCCTTTAATTTACGAGCGTTAACACTGAAGCTTAGGAGTTCAGTGTAATGACAGGAGAAGCTCTAATAGTGCACGACAGGCTGTGATTGGCGAGTGACAACATGGAGTGACAGCTGAAACAGTCAGACTCGATGGCACCTGGTGACTCACTTACTGCCATAAATGTGCTTTTAACCAACAGTAAGTAGGCTGACATTGTTTAAGTAGAGGGGGGTGCCATTCGGCGGTCTTAGCCGGGCGTTAGATCAGCATCTTGCTGGACGCCGACATCCGAGCCCTGTGGGTGTCCTGAGGAGTGCGTGAGTTTCTCTAATAACAGGTTCAGACAACACGTGGAGTATTCACCCAACAAAAAAAAAATCACAAGGCGTCTGTCTGTGTGTTGACGGAGCGCCAGACGTGACGTCTCCAGCTCTTCCTCCCCACGCACAATAAACAGAAAGACAGAAACATCCGCGCTGCAGCCGCGTAATACATGTGACCACACTGCGTGCAGAAAGAACCACGTGACCTTCCGGTTTCACGCTCAGATATATGATTTACAAAGCCCCGAAACCCACAGCGACAGGTTCCAGTCAGCTGTGCAGAAATGGTATTAAAATAACTTAAAAAAAAGAAGGAATCATTTTGAAATCCCCAGTTTGTAATCTTAATTTTAGTTTTTATGGAAATTAAAATATAGAAAAATAAGAGTCGGAACATGATCAATATTGAGCTTCAAATCAAAGCTTATTGTTCTGTAAATAAACTATGCAATAAAACATAATTAAAGGCTTTGTATAACATTATATAACATGTATATAATCTACAGTTAGCAAATTTAATTTTAAGACTTGATCATAAACTCAGTATATATGATTCAGTCAACGTTATTAATCTTCATATAATGGATAATTCTGGATCCTAATTCTGATTGGTTGAGTCGTTTGTCCAGCCATGACATTATGGACAATCATGTACACCTTTCATGCATACATAAATCATGTAGCATAAATAGAAATACAGATTAATATAAACTGTGAGCCAATTCCTGATAAGCACTAAGCTGGTATTCCATTACTCAGCAACCAATTTTCACAATTTTCACAAATTGATATTAGACCAATTTATTATCGTTTTTGTTTTCAATAAATGCAATTATGAATCAAATCTTGTTTTGGCACTCAAGGTTGTGCTTTATTATTGAAAAATCACAGGGGATCTTATGGTACTATGTTTCGCATTGTGCCTAACAACACCTCTTTTCCATGATATATTCACAATAATGTTACACCATGTCATTTTTTATTGCTTTAATTAGTGCTATCAATTACTTTTACCACCTTGAGCCTATTTTAAATAAAATAGTGCTCAGTTTTTGAAGTGTGCTACTCAACTTAACAGATGGAGAACTTCCTGTAAGCTTTTACATCAAATTAAATATAAAACCACTACAAAGACGTGACTATTACATAGGTTGAACTGATATTGTTGTGTAATATGAACACATGAAAACGCATAACAGGTACAGATGTTAAATTTACTAAAGTAAAGAAATGTGACAAGCTATGGTTTCATTCATTCATTATCTCCCGCTTTATCCTCTATTAGGGTCGCGGTGGGGTTCCCCATGCCCATCCAGGGGAGAACATCTCGGGCGCTGGGCAGATAGACCCAGGACAGGGCGCCAATCCATCGCTGGGCACACACTCACTCACACAGACACACTCTATATGGGGCAATTTTGAGAATTCAATTGACTTGATCCATGTTTTTGGACTGTGGGAGGAAAGCGGTGAACCCGGAGGAAACCCACGCAGACACAGGGAGAACATGGAAACTCAGGAAACCAGGAATCCCTAGCGCTGAGAGGCGAACGTGCTAACCACTAAGCCACCGTGCCGCCTCAAGCTATGGTTTGTAAAAGGTATTGGTTTGTACCAGATACATATGTGTAAGATGTGCAAGTATGTACCAGCAACATATGTATAACATATACAGATGTATAGCCGGTACTGATGTGTAACAGGCATAGGGGTTCAACGGGTACAGCTGTACACAAGGAGCAGAGATTAAACAGGTACATGTATTTTTGAAGGAAGGGGTGTTTAACATCAGTCTTTAAGGGTGTATTTCCCCTAATGAATCTTCTTTGCGCTAGTGCTCCTCTAATTAAAGGTAAGTCATAACCTCAAGGGACCCACCCCATTCTTTAACATCAAAACCCATTAAATGCCTTGTTAATCTGAGCATTTAGGCATTTTAACCTGATGCACTAGAGGAAATTGCATTTACAGAACTTTGAATTAATAATAGTTAAATGTATGAGGATTTTTTTTTTACTGCTCTAAGATTTTCCTCTATGCTAAAAACAGAACATTATCCTTTACGTCATTGTATAGTATTAAAGAAGCAAAGCTCTCATATAAGCAAAGCTGTCTATAAAACAGAATGACTGTTTAGACAAACTTTTGTGATTTTAAGTTGTAGTTTTAGACTTTGAACTTTGCAAAGCAAAAATACATTTATGAAATAAATAAAACTATTTTTACATTAAGTCAAGCCTTATATTTATTTCAAACCCAGTGCTTTAAATCAAATCTTACTTACCATTTAATTAAAGTTACTTACCATTTAAATAGGAATTTGTTTATATTAAAAAATCATACTTGTTTAAAACTAAAAAGCAGGAGCCACATGGTTAACTTCAGTGGACCTGAGATTGGAACCCACAGCTTTCAGATTAATAGCCCATCACCCTAACCACTAAGCTACCACAACCCTTTGCATTTTCAAGGTTTTCAAGGTGGTTTTTCACCTTCTGCACTATGAGTACTGGGGTAAAATTGAAACCAGTAGTAATTTAGCATAACTGCTGGAAAATCAACAAATTAATTTATCAATAGGACTATGAATACATTTTTTGAATATTAATATCCATACATTATCTACTGTTTTATCCTCTTCTAGGATCATGGGGGGGGGGTTCCCCATGCCCATCCAGGGGAGAACGTTACGGTTGCTGAGCAGATACAACCAGGACAGGCCGCCAAAATATCGCTGGGCACACACTCACTCACATAGACACACATACAACCACACTCTATATGGGGTAATTTGGAGAATTTAATTGACTTTGATCCAAGTTTTTGGACTGTGGGAGGAAACCAGAGAACCCGGAGAAAACCCACGTGGACACGGGGAGAACATGGAAACTCCACCCAGATTGGGATTTGAACCAGGAATCAATGCTGAGAGGTGAACGTACTAACCACAAAGCCACTGTGTCACACTGAATGTGAATATGAATATTAAAAAAAAGTAAAATAAAGCATTTTTCTGATTTAAAAGCAAAGATGATTGATTTTTAAACTATAAACAACAGATAAAGCAATTTAAGCAATCATTAGCTAGCCATCCACTGCACACTACACAGCTTGATTTAGGGTGTGTTTGGTATTGTGATGACGGGAAAAGTAAGCCTTGTCTGGGCCGGAACAAAGGACAAAAAGTACTAATTCTCTTAAATAATAATGGTTGTTATTTGGACGTTACATGCAATAAACCAATCAGCACGTAACCATTCCTCAACAAAGCCAGACACAGCCTGACTGGCTGATTGCTATGTTAAAAATGCAGCTATCTGTATTCCATTTTACTGTGAATCAAGAATACACAGGATTGTCATGAACTGTCCGTTCTTCCCCGGGAGGAGGGCGGCTAACGCGGAGATATGGCTGCGTTCAGTCGCTCGCGCCTAGTGAGCGCTTCCGGGTACCGACCACGCGGGGAAAATTACGTGCGTCGGTCCACGGCGAACGCCCCCACGGTACACGACCCACGCGGAGAAGGTGCGCAGCGCCGTACCGTGGTTTTACGCGGAAGGAAAGTCCAAGACACTGGGATAAAATCCAAAAGGTATAATTTAATAAAAATTGGTGACGGGACACCAACGAAAATGGGGAACAAACAGAACAACATAACATAGGGTATAGAACCACAAAATAAAGACATGCGACAACTAACGGGGAAACTAAGAATAAATACAAAAGGAACTAAACACGTGAACAAAACAAACCAATCACCCAACAGAAACAATTAAGGACACAAACGAGGGACAGGTGCCACAGGCACCTGTGACATACCCCCACCCCAAGGGTCACGCTAAAAGGGAAAGTGGCCCTAAAACAAAAGAAAATAATAATAATAAACAGTACACACAAAAAACAAAAAATGGGGGGAGGTAAAAGTCCCTCTGGTGGTGAGGCATGCTGTGTGCCCCCTGCTGACGGCGTGAAGCACGACCTCTCGCTGCGGGGGCGCAAATCGGCGCCCTCTAGCTGCGAGATGGGGAGGGCTCCTCTGGTGTCCGGAGTCTGTGGCTGGCGGACCCTGGTGCTCGGAGAAAGCGATGGAGCGGTCCCTGGCGCCCAGACTCGACCATCGGCGGTCCCCGGTGCTCTGCCTCGTCAGCAGCGCAGCCTCTGGTCCTCCGGCTCAGCGGTGGGTGACCCCTGGTGTCCGGAACTCTCCAGATATGTGGGCACGTCTTTCTGTCATGAACTGTCCGTTCTTCCCCGGGAGGAGGGCGGCTAACGCGGAGATATGGCTGCGTTCAGCCGCTCGCGCCTAGTGAGCGCTCCCGGGTACCGACCACGCGGGGAAAATTACGTGCGTCGGTCCACGGGGAACGCCCCCACGGTACACGACCCACGCGGAGAAGGTGCGCAGCGCCGTACCGTGGTTTTACGCGGAAGGAGAGTCCAAGACACCGGGATAAAATCCAAAAGGTATAATTTAATAAAAATTGGTGACGGGACACCAACGAAAATGGGGAACAAACAGAACAACATAACATAGGGTATAGAACCACAAAATAAAGACGTGCGACAACTAACGGGGAAACTAAGAATAAATACAAAAGGAACTAAACACGTGAACAAAACAAACCAATCACCCAACAGAAACAATTAAGGACACAAACGAGGGACAGGTGCCACAGGCACCTGTGACAAGGATAGTGTAGACTATCTACAATATGCATTATCTATGCAAATGCAGTGCTATTTATTCACTGCCGAGATAGCAATGAACTCCTGACTGTTGATGTCTGACTAGATGGTTTTCAGTCAATGGTCCACCAGTGTTGTCTATTGCCAACCTGGCTATACACCAGAAATGTGCATAAACACACCTCATTTTAAGACCACCATGCTCATCGGTGTAGATATACAGTACTTGCCAAAACCATTTGTATTTAAATGACTCAGATGGAAGATGTGAAAATAGACTGTTGGTGGGGTGTAAGATAGTAACGAGCATCGCAACGCACCTTGCGCAAGGTGTAAAATAATAACAATATATTTTTAATTTATTATATATTATATACTTACTTACACATGCCACTTTACTTGTAATTGTAAACTTTACATTTTACTTTATTCTGTATTATTTTGTATTTTTAGTTAAATTTTATTTACTGTGCAAAGTATACTTATACTGATTCTGATTTAGAATAAGTTAGCCATCCACCGCATACTGCACAGCTTGATTTTGGGTGTGTCTGTGTGTCTTTGCTATCGTAACGATGGGAAAAGTACAAGGCATGTACTTCTTCTCTTAAAAAATAATAGTTGTTTTTGGCCGTGACATGCAATAAACCAATCAGCGCGTAAGTTGCCATACTTTGGCAACTCTGCATTCTTTGGCATTTGCATTCTTTGGCAAATCTGGATTCCATTTTACTGTGAATCTTGTGTACACAGTATAGTGTAGACTATCTATATGCATTATGTGCGCAAATGCGGTGATTTTTATTAACATTAAGTGACTATACAACATTCAAACTGACTGTTGATGTCTGACTAGGTGGTTTTCAGTCAGTGATCCACCTGTGTTTTCTTGGCCAAGTGAGCTATACACCAGAAATGCACATGATTACACCTTAAAAACCGCCATGCTCATCGGCATAGATATATTCACAAGAACCCTTGCTATTTAAATGACTCAGATGTAAGGTGTGAAAATAGACTGTTGGTGGGGTGTAAGATAGTAATGAGCATCATGACACGCAGGGTGTGAAATAGGACCCAAATACCGAAACACTCTTCAAAGCTTTGCAATGATTAAGTCTACTTGAAGACTTATTCAAGGGCTTTTCTTCACAGTAACCTTATCAGAACTGAATCTAGTATTTAAATATAAAAGGATGTTAAGCATTTAGTATCACATTTAGATGTTCTTCAGAATAATGTTGCTGGAATATATAGACATTAGAGCACAAGAGCAAAAAAAGAACATACCTTTTAGCTCAGATTACACTGTTGATCTAATGTTATAATGGAAAGCAAATTAATTAATTTCAAAATAATAAATACAGTTTCATAAGTGGTTTTAGAAATTTGTGTTGAACTTGACATCTAAGCACCACAAGCAACTGCATAATTGAAATAAGCTGATGTTTGCTTTGATTCGGCAATTTTGTATAGGTCCTGGAATTTCTGATTTTAATCTGTAAAGAGAAAAAACTGTAAAAGAAAAATATAAAGTGCCATTTTCAGAAGTAATTAAAGATGAATAAGTGATTTTTTTAAGTATAAAGGCAAGATCAGTAGATCCATACATAATCAGTGCAGTTCCTCTCTTTTCCTCGCTCTCTTGCTCTCTCTCTTTCCCTCTCCCTCAAACATACACACCAACATAGACGCACAAACACTGAAACCATCTATTAGCTGGTTTCCGACAGACCCTTGTTAAGGGTTGTCTAATCTGTTGTGGTGCCTGTCTGATATCAGAGTTGTGTATCAGTATCTGAGGTGGCTTTGTTTTTCCTTTGCGTGTGTATGTGTGTGTGTGTGTGTGTGTGTGTGTGTGTGTGTGTGTGTGTGTGCGTGTGTGTAAAGAGGAAGCCAGGGTGATGTAAATTATATTTTGTCTCTCCTCAGTAAAGGGATGGATGTCTGTGAGGTGTTTTTGATTGCCGGCCCTTTGATGTGTGGACGGAAGTGTTTGGGACAGAGGAGGAAAGGCAGCAGAGGGAGGGGCCATAGGGGACAACACCGGCAATTTGGGCTACAGGTGTGCCCGCTGTTTTTCTGGAGAGACGCCAGCTTCAAAAAAAAAAAAAAAGAAAAAGAAAAGAAAAGAAAAAAAAACAGAAAGAGAAGAGAGGAAAAAAGAGTGGCACCCCCTGTGATGAAAGAGGGTCTCAGTTTTTAAGCAGGCAGAGAGACACAACAAATACAGAGCAAAGAACTTTCTAGAGGCTTTTTTTAACTGGGATTTTAGTTCATTGCAACAATCCCTGAAAAACCTAAAGAAATGTATTGAATCTTTTATTCATGATGTCCACTTTGAACTGTTTCTTGCTTACTTAAACTTCGGTGTGCATGACAAATAGTGTTTTAATAATTACTATTAATTATTTTGCATTTAGTATAACATAGACAAATATATTGAGGCACACTATTTAATCATTTAACTGGTGGTTTATTCTGTCTTATTGTCACAGCATCCAATGTTTGTGCTTTTACATTTGTGGGAAAAAAGTTTATTTTACACTTGCATGATGCATCATTGCACAAAACATCTATGAAGCATTGTTGGGTTAGTTTTGTGTGGTATAACATGTCAAAACAATTCATTTATTCATTATCTTCCGCTTAGTCCTGTACTGGGGTGGGGGGGGGTCCCCATCCAGGGGAGAACATTTGAGGCACTGGCCAGATACACCCAGAATTTATCACTGGGCACAATCACTCATACACACACACACAAACAACCACTATATGGTGCAATTTAGAGAAATCAATTTACCTTCAGGCGGCTTAGTGGTTAGCACTTTCGCCTCTCAGCGCTAGGGTTTCCTCCGGGTTCTCTGGTTTCCTCCCACAGTCCAAAAACATGGATCAAGTCAATTGAGTTCTCCAAATTCCCCCATATAGAGTGTGTATGGGTGCGTGTCTGTGTGAGTGAGTGTGTGCCCAGCGATGGATTGGCGCCCTGGGTGTATCTGCCCAGCGCCCGAAACGTTCTCCCCTGGATGGGCATGGGGAACCCCGCCACGACCCTAATATAGGATAAAGTGGAAAATAATGAATTAATTAATTAATTTACCTTCAATACAAATTTTTTGACTGTGGGACAAAACCGGAGAATGCGGAGAAAACGGACATGGGACAATGCGGACATGGGACAACATGGAAACTCCACCCAGATTGGGATTTGAGTCTGGATTCTTAATGGCAAGAAGTTCAATGCCATTCCCAGATTTTAACACCAAAAGATCATTTCCATATCAAGAAAAGCTAATAAATATTCTGCATTTGAAATAAAACGTAAAAGTAGTTATTCATTGCATGATAAAGAGAGCTGTTGATGTGTTTGTAGACACATCAACAGACACAAGTAGACACCTGAGGGAGCTTTATCTGTCATCAGAGCAACACCACAGTACTGAAATCATGTGCCTCATCTAAACTGAACAATCATATGAGGAAAGAAGTGGGCTGGAGTATTTGCTGATGCTGGCAATATTGTTTTTGAGAATATTGTGATATGTAATGGTTAATCACAGGACATCACAGGATTTACTCAGTCACAACAGAAGGACTAAGATAAAGGAAAAATGTAGAACTGGGCTGTTGGTTCATGTCTTGTCTTGTTTTCATATTTTTTTTATAAGAAAGGGTTTCTGTAAATATTGAGGATTACATAATTTATAGGAAAACACATATTACGCAGGGGGTGCAGGAAGTTGTAATGGCTGGAAAAAGCTTGTTTCTGTTCAGATTGGTGCTCTGAGGTCAATGTAGCTCAAGCTGCTCTTCCGAGTTCCAGATGATACTCCAACATGTTTAATAGATAAATAAGGAATTGGTAATACTTTGGTTATATATTTGTTATATATTTAGGATAAAAAAATAAGCACTGCTATTCAAGACCTTTATTTTCTTTAAATTAATCACATTAGAATATTTTTGTTAACTACTGATATCTGGTATTCATAATGCATTATAAGTGCATTTATAAAGCTTTACGAAGTATTTATAATGGTTTATAATACTTGTCATAAGCCTTTGTTAATGTCCACAGATGTATATAACCACACTTATAAAGTGTTATAAGAACAGCCAAGTTCATCGAGATATTATAGGGACCAGTAACATAAATCTGTATAAAGTTTGTGTTTAACGAACGCTTTTCCTGAAAAAGACTTTATAAGTGCTCATAACTGTTTATAAAAAACTTATAAGCTTTCTTTACGGGCATAAAGTAAAGTGTTGTCATTGATTACCTCTTTGAAAGAGACTGCATACATGCTAGTACATAATGAATTATAAAAAATTTTAAAAGCTCTTTACAGACATTGGATGTGTAAACATCCAAATAATCAAATGTTTAAATAAGTTCATATTATAACGCATTATACTTTGTGTTACAAAACCTTATGCCACATTGTTATAGCAATTGTTGACAATGATTATAAACATCTATGTACATTAACAAAATTTGCTTATTACGAATGTCATAAAGTGTTATAAATAATTTAGTCTCTCTGTTTGAACACTAGTGTATTAGATTTGTAAGTGTCATTAGTACAGTGTCAGTTAATTTGCAAATTAATTGCAGAAATAAATTTTGATTTGTTACATGCACATACAGGGGAGAACGTTTTAGGCGCTGGGCAGATACACCCAGGACAGGGTGCCAATCTATCTCCTGGCACACTCACTCAGACACACACACAAACACACACTATATGGGGAAATCTTTGACAAACTTATAATATATGTTTATTTATGCATCATTCCTTTATTACTTAACTGAAAAAATGTTGTTGATTGACATTCTAATTTTAATAGCAGTTACATGTTAGCTTTGCCTTCATTTATCTAATTTCTTATATTAAGTGAAATAGTTCATTTATATATAATAATATTTTACATTTACATTTCTTTGACTTACAAATCAAAGAATGGAGAGAGAATTTTTGTATTAATTAAAGAATCTTTAATTTATCAAGATATATTTTACAGTATATATGTTGTCATTTTTTGTTAATGGCTTTTTTAATTATTATTATATTATTATTATTACAATTATTACGAATGTAAATATCTATATTTATGTCTATTATTTATATACTATTATTGGTATTTGAGTGTAAATTATATTGAGTGGATCCGCTGAGGTTTAGATAATTATTTTATATATAATAAATACATTTAATCTGTAAATTTGAAAAAATTTAATCTAATACACAACTTGCTGTTTCTAATTGGATGAGATTATGTCAAGTGTATTTAAAGAGTGAGGGCTGAAGAAAACTATTCAATCTACAGTTCCTCCGTAATCCTTCCAGCACTCTTACCAAAACACAGACATACTCTAGGCTTAAAGCTCGAACAGCAACAGGGCAGCAAATCCCAGCTAGCTTTAAAGCTTAGCAGCAAGACTGCAAGTGCAGGATTCATTTTCAGGGTGTAGGCGTAGGGCAGTTCCCATGTGTCATTCTGGGGGATTTATCAGCGAGCAAGGCGTGTCTTCCCCTATCTGTATCTACCAGCAGGATGGAAAAGACTCACCCACTCATCACCATATATGGGCACATAGGGAAATCTTCTTAATTATGATGACCAGTTTCTAGAACGTTCTGTAAATCACCAGCTCAGGGCCAGTTTCTGGTTTCGGTTTTCTCTGTGCTGCTCGGATTTTGGATTTTGAATGTAATATAACGTAAAAGACAACACTTTGGTACAGACCTTTATTTCCTGACATAGAATTACACAAAATTTATTCTGAAATTTAAGAAGAATAATACTTTTAGTATGGTACCCTTCTAAATACGGATTTAAAATATCTATGAACTTTTTGTTCTGACAGTGTAAAGAATAACTGTGCATGTGTAAATGTAAATAGCACAGTACCCTCAGTTAATTACTTTATTATTGGTAATAAGTTGACTTTAAAGTTTTCTATTATAATATTATTATTATAATTATAATAGTAACTATTGTTTGTTACTCTGCCGTAATTAATGAAGTCTGCACTGTCAGGGTTTTAATAGGAGCCTATTCATATTTCCCAATATATATTATATATTTATATATATTTATGTTTATATATATGTATATACAGTATATATATATATATATATATATATATATATATATATATATATATATATATATATATATATATATATATATATATATATATATATGAGGAGATTTTAGTACTACAAAGTTTAATACAAAAATATGTAGACCTCTATTGAAATAACACAGAGCCACATTGATTCACTCCATATTTCACTTCTGCCAGATTTCTACCCAACAGACACTTCTCTTCTATTTTATGACAGAATCAAACTGCAGCCATCTGGCTGTATTTTTATAAACTGCTACTAATGCAACATGAGGCCTGTAACAAACAAAGTAAGCACTCCCACACCATCCTGGGTTCATAGGCACCAATGATAAGGTATTGTTACTGTGATTAACAGGGGGTAGAGCATGCCAACCCATTCTTTTCCGGAGCACAGAAAATGTGCTTTACATGGGTTCTGGTCACAGATGGCTGTGACATTATTGAAAAACTTGGACAACCATTTTTTAAATGGTTAAAAAATGTATGCTCAATAAATTATGAAGTGAGATTTTGCACTAATAAATGCCATCTGCTTCCTAAATATATATTTTAAATGTATTTAGTCACAAAAAGGATCCGTGCAGCACACAGTGATTCTTGACGAACCTATACATTGATGTAAAAAATTAAATCACCAAAGCTGAACATATTGTTTCAGAATTGCCCAAAAGGTTATTCAGTCATAGTACTTGGTGGGACGGGAAATAAAATTTTCTGGTCACAATGCTGGTTTCTGGGATTATGGTCAGTAGTTAGTCGTCTGTAAAGAGGCAATGTCTCTCTCTAGCCATCATCTGTTGATAAGGTGGTGACTGATAGACAGCTGACACTGACATCGGCCTGTGAGTGATCTAACCTTCAAACTGTTTTTGGCTTGAGTCTGGAAACAAACCACATCTCTTTTTTTTTTCCTCTGAGTCGAAGCTAAATCAGGCAGATGGGATGATAATTACACATAATCCAGCCAACAAAACAAGGGAGTTGTGAAACACAGGTGTGAGTCATTTTATGCCTAATGACACCAGGAAAAATAAAACTTACTGTCTGACCTCAAATGTGAATATCTACGCTTCGGCTGGACAAATTCTATTGTGGCTTAAGACCACGATGCAAGTCATGAAGCAGAACCAGGCTTCTTTAGATAAATATTATTGATAGTTAATTCTTGGTAGAACTTGATGGAGCTATGTTCCTGGACATCAGAGTTTGATTAGTGTGGAATGCTTAATGTTCAGTGACAAATAAACACCAGCACTTGTGAGATTAACGGCACTCCCTTCTCTGTCCAGCCTTCAAAACAAATACTTAACTAATGTTAATGTGCATACAGAACAACTAATTCCAAAACACTGCCAAACCCTGCCAACAGATACAACATGTTACGCAGGATCAATGTGAGTCACACTTTTTGACTGCAATTAATAAAATAACAACAACATCCTATTGATAACCCCCTCTTGACTTTTCCTTTCACAGGCAGTACATTTTTAAACTTTTAAACAACACATTATTTGTCTGACGAACACAACTTCAGCAACGTTTGTTTAGTTAATTAAAGATGAAATAAGCTATGCATTCGTCATCAGCTTGAGTGTTAAACAGCTATAACGCAGAACAAAGGTATTTTTGGGCATAGCATCCATAGCCACAGCATTCACTGTTTAATAAATTACCTGGTGTTTAAAATATCCATTATCTCCCGCTTTATCCTCTATTAGGGTCGCGGTGGGGCTCCCCATACCCATCCAGGGGAGAACGTCTTGGGCGCTGGGCAGACACACCCAGGACAGAGCTCCAATCCATTGCTGGGCACACACTCACCCACACAAACACACTCTACATGGGGCAATTTGGAGAATTCAATTGACTTGATCCATGTTTATGGACTGTGGGAGGAAACCGGAGAACCCGGAGGAAACCCACGCGGATACGGGGAGAACATGGAAACTCCACCCAGATGGGGATTCGAACCGGGAATCCCTAGCGCTGAGAGGCGAATGTGCTAACCACTAAGCCACCTGGCCGCCTTTTTAAAATATACATTTAAAAAAAAAAAATAAATAAATAATACATATATTTATATGTACATATATATATATATATATATTTTTTTTTTAAATGTATATTTTAAAAAGACCAGGTGGCTTAGTGGTTAGCACATTCGCCTCTCAGCGTTAGGGATTCCCGGTAAAAAAAAAAAAAAAAAAAAAAAAAAATATATATATATATATATATATATATATATATATATATATATTTTTTTTTTTTTTTTTTTTTTTTTTTTTTACAAGAATACTAAATCCTGCCTTTTCAACTGTAATTCTGATTGTGCCAAAAAGAAATATGAAATTTTGGAAAGAAACACTTTCTATAAATCCAGTATTCATATATATATATATATTCATTTATAAAGTATTCATAATGATTTATAGCATTTTTCATAAGCATTTGATAATGTACATATATGTTTATAATCATAATTAATTGATTTGACATTAGGTTTTATTAAACAAAGTGAGATGATCATCAAATTAACTTATTTAAACTTTTGATTCTTTGGATATATAGCCATTCTTACTTTAAAAACAAAATGATTACACTTTACTTAACATCTTTAAAAAGCATTTATAAGCTTTTATAAGTAATTATGTACTACTGTGTATGCAGTCTCTTTCAAAGATGCAATTATTGACAATACTTTATGCCTGTAAAAAGAGCTTATAAGCTTTTATAAACACTTATGAGAACTTATGAGAAGTCATTTTCATGAAAAGCGTTCGTTAACACAAACCTTATAAGGCTTTATGTTGCTGGTTTTTATAATAAGTTGATGAACAGTTAAAATAAATAATTTATAATACAGTATGCCACTTTGGTTTATAATGACTTATGGCAAGTGTGATGTACATCTATTGACATTAACAAATACTTATGTCAAGTATTATAAAGCATTTAAATGCACTTATAATGCATTATGAATACCAGATATAGGTAAAGAGTTACTGAAAGTTTTGATGAAAAGCACTGAAAGATATAGGGACAGTCTGAACAGTGGAACAAAAACTTAAATTACACTAACTATTCAAATTTGATTTAAATAAGAAGATTTTTTCTTTTTGAAAATGTCAATTTGACTAGAACATTTTAAGCAAAATCTCCTTGCATCTTATTTTTATTTTAAAATAACATTTTAGCATTTGTTTACAGTCAGTGTGTATGATTAAGGAATTCCAGCACTTATAAAGTTAATGGAAATCCCACATAAAAAAAAACAAACAAAAAAAAAATCACAATCTGTTTTTACTACAATTTGTTACTTACATGTCATGTACAATAATGTTTTTGAATAACACAATGAATCTAAAAGAGAGCAATTCCATGCAGACACAGGGAGAACATGGAAAAGTCCATCCAGATCGGGATTTAAACTTGGATCCCCAGCACTAAGAAGGCAGACGTGCTAACATGGTAGCTTAGTGTTTAGCACGAACGCCTCTCAGTCCTTGGGATTCTAGATTCGAATCTAGAATCTATCCGGTTTCCTTGTGCAGTCTCAAAACATGGATTCAAGGTCAATTAAATGCTCTAAATTGTCCTATATATATATATATATATATATATATATATATATATATATATATATATATATATATATATATATACATATATATATATATATGTGTGTGTGCATTAGATCCATTAGATCATTATCATGTCTTGTAGAGCAGAACATCTCTTAACTGTTCAGAGGATTAAGACACATCAACTTTGATTATATTATTAACATTGCTGCACTAATAATGAGAGTGAGATTAATAAAAAGCCTAATTAAGCATGAAAGATATAATCTTTAAAATCCCAACTTTATCAAAGACCAATAATTCTATTTCTTTTTTTTTTAATGATTTATTAATTCATGTGTTAAGCAGCTCCAGTATCTACAGGTTAAAAAGCACAGCTCCAGCAGCTAACCATAGCAGTAATTATGAGTTAATTGCTTCTCTTTCATGTTTAAACATTCATTTTCCATTGGAAGTGTGTCATTGTTCATCTATAATCCCTGTCTGGAAAGCAGACATGATTTACTAGTCAGGTCTTACCACACCAGATTCAGATTCTTGAATAGCACTGAATCACATCAGAACCTGGAAGCAAGCCATATACAGGCAAGTGTAAATAACTTAAACCTTAACGGGAATTACTCTGCAATTAGTATTATGATCGTTTATGCCCTCAGTGACCCGAAACAAAAGGGCATTTACTGCAGTATCAAAGTAGTTGATCAATATATTTTTATATGTGTATCTGTGCAGTGCCCCGAAATGTTCTCTCCTGGTTGGGCATTGGGAACCCCCAAACGACCCCAGTAGAGGATAAAGCGGAAGATAATGGATGGATGTATATACGTATATATCTGTTTCCATGTTCTCCCCATGTTTGCGTGGGTTTCCTCCGGGTTCTCTGGTTTACTCCCACAGTCTAAAAACATAGATCAAGTCAATTGAGTTCTCCAAATTGCCCCATATAGAGTGTGTATGTGTGCATGTCTGAGTGAGTGTGTGCCCAGCGATGGATTGGCGCCCTGTCCTGGGTGTCTCTGCACAGCACCTGAAACATTCTCCCTCCCCTGGATGGGCATGGGGAATATATATTCATTCATTCATTCATTATCTCCCGCTTTTCCTCTATTAGGGTCGCGGTGGGGTTCCCCATGCCCATCCAGGGGAGAACGTCTCGGGCGCTGGGCAGATACACCCAGGACAGGGCGCCAATCCATCGCTGGGTACACACTCACTCACTCAAACACACTCTATATGGGGCAATTTTTAGAGAACTCAATTAACTTGATCCATGTTTTTGGACTGTGGGAGGAAACCGGAGAACCCGGAGGAAACCCACGCGGACACGGGGAGAACATGGAAACTCCACCCAGATGGGGATTCGAACCGGGAATCCCTAGCGCTGAGAGGCGAACGTGCTAACCACTAAGCCACCGTGCCGCCCCGGGGATATATATATATATATATATATATATATATATATATATATATATATATATATATATATATATATATATATATATATATATATATATATATATATATATATATATATACACACACACACACACACACGATTATTGATTAAAGTTCTTATAAAGGCCAATTGACTTTCATCACGGATATGATTTTATGTGATGTTGGATCTTTATTATAAAATGATTATAAAAACAATTGCTTTATGATTACCTGTAATTTAAAGATAATAAACAGCCCTATATAATTAACTTTTAATAAGAGTTTTAGTAGGCTAAATTTGTGCTAATAGGAATCGAAACACATGCAGAGATTGACAACAAGGGCAGATCTGAGAAGCTCTATGGACTTGGACTTCCACTTGACAAGCCTTATAACTATGTAACTATGGACTTCAACTTGACAAGCCTTATATTGTTCTCTATTTTCAGCCCATGTAAAATTATATATATTTTTAATATTTATTACCATATCAACAGCTTGAAATTTAGTGCTGCTTATAATAGGAAAATATATTATTTGGGTGTTCCACCATTCTCAGCAAAGCAGTGGCACTGTTGTGTTGCACTATTAAAATAGTATCAGACAGAACAGTGGTTCTGGAGTATTATAAAAATAATTTTCACTGTGCATTTTGTTACACAGCTTCCGTATTGCTACACAACAGAAGCTGAAAGTCAGAGAAAGTAGCTTATGTGTATGTACATTCATATAAAACAGTATACTCAATAAATCATATAGTTTTTAATTATTTGAAGTGAGGCTTGTTTGCAATTGGGTTCAAACTTTGGCATGGTGAAATAAAATTTGAAATATGTTTTTATAACTATTATTCATAGGTTTAATGGCCTATTTTTGGATTATTATCCTGTTGCTTGATGTACCAACAGCTTAAGCTGTTGGATCGATTACATCTAAATACTTTGGTATACAAAGTTAATGGAAGTCAAGTAAATGGAAGTTTTCCAGATTATCACCCCTCAAACACTAAACTGGCATAGTAGCTATAGTAGCTGACTGTGTGCTGCAATTGTCACAAGCACCTATGATCAGCTTTGTAGTCCTCCAAGCACCCATGATCAGCTCTGTAGTGCTCCAAGTGCCTATGATCAGCTCTGTAGTGCCTAAAGTGCCTGTGATCAGTCTGTTAGCACTTCAGGTGCTTGAAGTAAGCCCTTAAACACCCCTAGTACCCTTATTAAACCAGTAATGCATAAACTGTGGTGGTCATAACAATATATCAAAATAAACAGATGGACTACAGTCTATAATTGTGCAGCTAAAAATAATAATAATAATAATATGGAAATTGGAACTAATTAAATGGGGATAGAGAGTAAAAACTATACAGTGCATTTATCTGGCTGAAATAGAAAATGAGTTTTGCAGCTTTCAAAGTAAATAGTAATAGTAAAACTCTATAAAAACTGGGACCTAAGCGATTCTGTACCTATGGTAAACACTGTGTGTACAATGAGTGACATGACATTCCATTTTAGAAATATATTATTTCAGAACAACAGTTCAGTTCCAATTATTTTGTACATGTTAGTGTGACAAAAAGAATAAAACATAAAACATGAATATATGAATACACTCTGATAGCAACACTACTAGAGAAAGCCCTTTTTGTAGTTTTTAGACCTGAGCATTAAGTAAATTTATGTGAATTGCCACTGCATGCTTTGTCCCTTCTTCCTTCACCTCTTGATCACCTGACTATGTTTAAGCACTGTGATGTCACTGCGTATGGCTAAAAACAAGCTTGGGGAGTGGAACCAGCAGACCCATTCAGAGAAGGTGGGACTTTCCAACAAGCCTGTTTTCCTCTGCAAAGAGAAAGCCACACAAATACACTCTCAAAACAATTGTGTGCAGATGCCCTTTCGAACTACTAAGTCTTTTATTAGAAAACATTTAAAAAAAAATCAATAATAATACATATACTTATATACATACACAAGGCGTATGTAGCATAGTAGCACAGTGGTTGAAATAATGGGCAAGCAATCTGAAGGGTCAAGGCTCAAAGTTCACTAACGTCCACCAAAGCTGACAGTGTAGGCCCTTGAGCAAGGCCCCTAATGTTTATTGCTCCAGGGGTGCTATACCAATCCTAGGTTCTGACCCTAGGCATCAAGTTGAGATATTTGCCAGTCATTTTGGTAAAAGTGTCTGCTAAATGACCTCATGTAATGTGTAAATACAAATAAAATTAAGAGAGTCTAAAATCAAAATGAGACTCCAAAAAAAGAGGCACAGAGAATAGAGTTGAAATAACAGGCATAAATGTTGAAGTGATGGTGTAACACTGTGAGAAAAAACAACACACTAAACAAGGTTGACACGATATAACATGGGCTCTAACAATAAATGCTAAACCTGACACATGAGGGAAAAATGAAGAGTTAATACAGAGAATTATACAGGGAAGGGAACAGATGATGGGAAAAACAGGAGACAGATATCAACAGTAACTAGACAATAAATAGTAAGTAAGTAAGTAAGTAAGTAAACTTTATTTATATAGCACTTTTCTTACAGGCCACAAAGTGCTTTACAAAAGGATAAAACATAAAAATAAAAGAGAATAAACACAATAAAAGCACACTTTACACAACATAAAAATTACATAACATAGATTACATATATTTACAATTCATTGTTCATTCATTATCTTCTGCTTAATTCTCTACTAGGGTTACACACTCTCTCACACAGACACACACTATATTTTTATTTTAGAGCATTCAGTTTACTTTAAACTTACTTTAGACTGTAGGAGGAAATGAGAGACTACTCAATTTCCGCACCTGGAACATTGTTGCATTGTTTGATTGACAACAATTAATAAAACATTATAAAAACACTATTAGAACATTATATTTTATGGTTTATTGTCATACTTTTCTGACTGTTGAAAAAAATACTGGTATCATTTTTAACCATAATTGTTTTACTGATATGCACTTGAATATGTCTTTTTAAATGCCGTGTGGCACTAATTAAAGTAAACATTTAATGTTTTAGTGTATCAATATTCAATCACCTAGCTTTGAGAATCCCCCAAATCATTATTTTTTTCATTTAAAGTTCAAAAAGTATTTACTTGCCAGAATGTATGCGCAATCACCTAAAGCCAGAATAAGAGAAACGTTTTTAAATGTAATATTACTTCAAAGGAGGAATTATTTACCTGATTAAAAACTGCATGGCTTTTATTTGCTCATTTGTAGAACTTGGCTTTGGTACATAACCTCAGACTGACATCAGATTTATAGGGCAAGCCTTTTTGTTTTCGTTGAAGCCTAGAGTATTTGGCTGTCTTCCACTCTGTCTGTTATACCCCAAGGTAAAGCAGTGGGTAATATCATGAGCCTTTCTGAATTTTCATCTAATGACAGTTTATCAAAGCACTTCCGAACTATAGAGTGAAAAATATTTGCATTATGCAAAAGGCTGTACACTAAATGGCAGAATCAGCATTATTCCTTATTCATGTAATCCTGTTGTGGGTGCTGAGCATGAGGGGTGGAGGTGGCGGGAATGATGTTAGCTCAGTAAATGGTTTTTGACTATATATCCCTCTGAGCTTGCTTTTAATTACATGTGCTGTCACCAGTCAGATGTAATGCATAAGCATGATGCATAATGTAAAGCATAAGAATTTCATTCTATTTTTTTTTAACATATCTATTTTTTTATAAACAACACTTCTTTCTTATTAACAACATTAAAGTGAAAGTTTTGTTTTTATTTATGTATCTTTTACTGTATGTATGCTTAGGTAGAGTTGTGCTGTGTGCCCAAAGCAGCTCATTGTAGGTTTCAAATATCACTATTTAATGTCTCTTCATAAATGTGTATTTAATTTGCCTCTTCAAAACCTAATAGTGAATAACGGTTTTAAAAATTATTTAAATTTTTATAACAGCTTCACTGAAAGCGTTATTAATAAAATAGATATTTGAATTGTTTTATTGTTTTATTACTAGAACATTACATTTTAATTGAACACTTGATATTTAGTTTAGTTAGCAATACCTTCTTACATACATAGGTTTATGGATAGGCAATAATATCTTAATTCTGTATATAAGGTATTTAAATTATTTTGTAAAATATATTAGGTAATTTTTCCAAAGCATCTCAACTTGATGGTTGGGGTCAGAAAACAAACCGTCATACAGGAGGAGGGTTAAGGGCCGTACTCAAGGACTAACTACTGAGCTACCACATCACTATGAGTGCAAGGTCTTGAGTTCACATTAGTCTGACATTGTAATACAACTGTTAAGCAGGACAGAGGAATCATTCCAAAAAACAAGTTCCAAGAACTGTAAGCAACATTTATTGATTCATGCAGTCATTCATTCATTATCTTCCACTTAATCCAGGTGGGGGGGGTGGGAGGGGTTGGTGCTAGATACACCCAGGACAGGCCGCCAATCTACTGTATAACTGGGCACACTCACTCACACAGACACGCACGTGGATACAGGGAGAGTATGGGAACTCAATTCGATATTAGGATTCAAACCTGGATCCCCAGCACTTAGAGGCAAACGCTAGTGCTAATCACTAATATACATAATGCTGCCAGGATACAACATAAACAAATTAAAATTTGGTAGTGGTTAGCACGTTCGCCTTTCAGCACTAGGGATTCCCGGTTCGAATCCCCATCTGGGTGGAGTTTCCATGTTCATGATTCATAACTATTGATTCATAAAGGCAGTTGAGAAGAAGGTAAATAACAGCAAGCAGTACTTAAAGATGTAAAAGCTCTGTGGCCTCTTTTCACAAATTATGTTTAAATTTATAAACTTCTGTCCTTTCTGTGCATTCAAGGAACAGAACAGTCATAGACGAACAAAACTGCAATTTCTAAACTTTAAACACAACAGCTTCTATGACATGTTTCAACATGATTAGCAGCTTAAGCCTTAAAATGGGTTAAAGGCTGATTGGTTGAATATGTACCTTTCACGGACAAAATTCACAAAAATTTATAAAAAACATATTGAGTAACGTTACATGATGAAGCATAGCCTGTGCCCCCATGCTGACCTAGTCTTGAACCTGAATGGGTCCTTCATTAAAATTTTATTGGACAAATTCTGTACTGTCCTAGACGCGGAGGTAGCTCCTGGGCTGTATATGTCACGTCCATGTCACCATGACCTCACAAGCTCATATACACGTCACCACTCTTCCTTCGTTTTGGGAATTCCCTATAAGGGATTTCCCGTTGGAGCAGACTATGGATTAAACTCTGCATCATGCCTGTTCATGTGGTGTGTGGCAGGCCGTAAATACCTGTCAGTAAACCCATTATCAATTTTAAAAGCCCCATTGCCGCCCTTTCCATCGATTAAGATCCGGTTTAAATGAATTGGCATTGAGCTCGTCAGGCCAGTAAAATGGTAAGCATGAGGAATATCTCTTTGAATTCATTTTAGTAGATTATACAATGTGACATCCGGAAGAAGAGACACTTAGCTTAATCTCAGCAAGCAATGAGTCAATGTGTCCCAAGGAAAAGAACAGATCAAGGCATGTCATTTATGTCATGAAAACTATACAGACTACAATAATTATTGGTGATTAAATCGAACATGTTTTATCCACAGACAGATGGTTTAGTAGAGAGATTTAATCACAAATTTGTGACATTTATATGTAAATTTGTTACAGATGATGCTATAATTCTAGAGCCCCTATTGTTTGCAATACCAGAGGCTTTGCAAGCTTTTAATGAGGTTCTCACCATTTAAATTACTGTATGGACACAGGCTGCGGGGATCACACAGCACTTGAGGACTACGTGGTGATAAGTGTGGACTGAGGCCAAAAGAGGAATGTCCCATCCCTTGCATCGACAAACTGCTTGATTGGTTAGATGATGCTTATTTTAATTCAATGCTGGATTTGACAACTGGAACTGTCATGTCCACCCTGTTTGGTTTACACCAATTTGTGAAACTTCCATGTGTGGTTTGTTTGGTGCTGCATTTTTCAACAAGTGGTGGAGAGCTGTACAGCAGCCACAAGCTCCCAGAATGAAAGCAAGCATCAACCATAGCAAAAGAGTGCCTGGCAATCAAATAATTGGCCATCACCCTCCGCTACTACTTACTAGGCAGAGCTTGCACCCTCTGTTCAGATCATGACCCACTTCAGTGGCTCCTCTTCATGAATGGCACTTCAAATCAATTCGATGTGTTCCATAGACAGGTGACACAGATATTCGTGGCTGACTTCCTCTCCTGCCATGTGTGTGGGTGTGGGTGTGTGTGTTGGGGGAAGTCAGACTGGACTAGTCGGTAACAAGCCAGGCTCAACCAGTGGGTGAATGTGGCAAATGGGTGTGTTGGGGCGGAGCATGTGAAACAGAGTCAAGGTTGGGTGGCAGATCAGGTAAATTGTAACACCTGCCATTCATTTACATGTGTAATTATTTCTTCTACTGTGTGTAGTGAAAAGAAGCCGGAATTTGGTTTTATGAAACTAGTAAATGAAACCTTTATTGGACCTTTTATTGTAAATAAACTAATTTTATTTAGTTTGCTGGTGTCAAAATGACCATCCCACTTATTTTTCCATACAAATAATTTTTTATGTGAAAGTGATTATCGTGCCCAGCAATGGATTGGCGCCCTGTCCTGAGTGTATCTGCCCAGCACCCGAGATGTTCTCCCCCGGATGGGCATGGGGAACCCCACCGCGACCCTAATAGAGGATAAAGCGGGAGATAATGAATGAATGAATGAATGAAAGTGATTATCTATATCAAGAACGCATATCTAAAAAATAAACTCTTTATTTACCCACTTTTGCCATAAAAGCACATTCAATTCTTCACTATAACTATTCACAAAATAAAGAGCTCTTTTTTGTCTGTGTTTTTCTACTTTCCTTGTTGTCTGGTATGTATATTTCTGACTGCACGCTTAAAACCAGACTGAAGTGGACATGAACTCTTTCAGATCTTGTATCCCAAACTTCTCAAGATGCTAGACTTCAGCCCACTCTCTTCCTGCTGTACAGGGCTGGTAAGCATTTCTTCCGAAACACATGGGAAAAAGGGATTTCTGTCCCCTTCCTGGGCCCTGTTTGGTCTCTACCTGTTGCTTTCTCTCTACATCGTGGTGGGTGGTCTGTGCTCCTCCCAGCTTCCTGGCGACACGCTTCTGGGGGCAGTTACACGACTTCCTCCTCCCCCTCACTTCCCGTGGAGCCCCTCTTGAAAGCAGTGTAAAGCACCCACACAAACACATATGAGGAGATGTTTCTTCCTCCAGCATTTGGGGTTAACCACTAAGCCCTTCGTATGCCCAGACTTGCCCCTCACCCAAGCCTTCCACCCCAAAGACCTACACACATGTGCAGATTTAATGCTTTCATGTTCCACCTCCAGACTTCTCCAAAGCCCTGGCCCTCTTTCCACTCTCACCCAGGACATTAATAATGTTTGGCACAAGTGTAGCATGGTGACAAGCGCAGAGGAAATGCTCCTGATGCGCTACAGACGTCCGTTTAGACGACGGACAGAAAATCTAAAGCGTGCGGTCGAGTGACGTGTTTGACCGAGGAAATGTGCTCGAGCGGCTTCAGAGCCAGATGAAAGTGCCATGTGTCACATCCCAAACATTTAAACGTCCCAAACAGGATGTTTGAAAGCAGACCGATTTGAAATTAGTTGATGTGTAAACATCAATAAAACAGATCAGACAGCAAGAACAAGTCCTGGGTGAATAAGGGCAGGTCAAAGTGTGTGAGGAATCACTCAGTTCTGCTGATAAAAGCTCTAGAAGGTATTAAAGTTTCATTTTAAAAAAGTTGATACCACTGCAAGATGCTATTTAATTCATTTCAAAGACAGGCCAGACATTATTTTTTGTGTAAAATTTGTATGTTCACTCCATGTCTGCATGTGTTCACAGTTCAAATAGTCATCAAATTTAAAAGACAGGATGAATTCAATGCGGTAAAATGCCTTCAGGTATGATATGTGATTGTGTTCATTTGGGTTTGACCTGGGATATACAAAAGTCCTGTCAAGGGTGTTTTCCTCTGCCTATTGCTCTTGGATTTGAACATACATGTACATGAATGAATAAATAAATTAGTTAATTGTACCCAGTAGATTTGTCACAAAATTTATATTTAAATTTAAAAGAGTGTGTCAGGAATTGACGATGTTGGATTACCCTTAAAAAGTAAGGTACACAGGTTAGCTACTACACCAAAATAGTGATTGTTCTCACAATAGGACATTACTAAAAGCTAGGAATCTCTTTGGCTCATGGACCAAAGTAGGGATGGGCCAGTCCAGAACAGCCTGTGGTCCATCTTAAGGCAATTGGGAAACATAAGGAAACCTAAGAACGTGACTGTACTTTGGTAGAATGTACATTTCTCAGCATTCAGAAAAGGATGATTATCTATTAAGCATATGAGAACCTGCAGTACCTGTTTGATATGGCTGTGAAAGTTTGAGGAGAAAATCTTAACATAAGTATCCATATAGACAATACATCATCTACTAGTAAACCACTTTAAACCACTTTTAAGCATTTGAAGTGTGAGCAGTGTAAGCAATTGGGAGTTAATTTCACCCAAACCATGATAAATATTGTATTCTGAATAATTTCTGTCAGAAAAAGCATTCATTTCTTTATCAATTTAAGCTTTAGTAGGTCTTCTTTTAGACAACTCAGGTCAGCCTTTGCCATATGAGTATATAATACATCCCACATGCTAACAGGTGGTGTGATGAAGAGATAATCGTCAAGTTTTATTTACTTCACCTGTCAGTGATTATGATGTTTTGCTGAGTCGTTGTTTTTTACCAGAATATCTTTGAAATCTAACAGTTAAAATATCAAGTGTCTGAAAGCTTTAACTGCTTTAGTTTTAATGACAAAATCAAGTACATGGAAATTAAAACTGCTGTCTAAGAATAAAGAGGAGTACGACATGGTGGTAAGTGGGGGATGAGGCAGTTGTAGGCTTGTGGTTAATGAACCAGCTTTGTGACCAGAAGGTTTGATTACGGGTCCCACCAAGTATTATGGCCAAAGTGCCCTTGGATAAGGCACCTAACATAATTGCTCCCCAGGTGCCGTGTACAAGGCTACCTATCGCTTTGGGCACGTGTTCTCCCTTCCCTTGTGTATATGTGTGTGTCACTGCACAGACTTTTAAAATTAAGTCTAAATGTGTACACTTAAATGTATAAGCACAGTTAAATGTGTAAGCACAGTACACAAAATAGATAAGTAATCACTTAAATAATAACTTTAAGTGAGGTAAAATACATTTATTTCAAAAGGTTTAATTAAATAAAATCTGATAAAATAAATCTAAAAAATCTCATGGCAAATGCTCATCCCACAAAAATACTAAAACAATACATTGGATGCTCACATGACACTACAAACCAAACCATATCTCAGGTGGTACACAATACTTAGTACTATGCATTTTTTTATTGGTCAAAAATTTGTTACTAAAACCATTTGTCAAATTTGGAAATCAATCTCTTAACTATAAAAAAAATGCCTTATATGATTTTCTTCCTGTTAAATTAAAAAAATGGGATTTGAATATGTTATTTTTTTTATTAGTTGAATATTTTAAAACCCTCTAAATAAAAAAAAATTTAAATTAAAACAAGTTCTTAAATACGTGTCTTCAGGTTTTATTTTTTCTTCAAATAAAATGTGATGTTTTACAGTATGTGGGGCCCGGGTGTGCTAGATGTGCATAGATGTCTATTTTTTAACAATTTGAAATGTCAGAGTTATTTGAAGTACATTTTGGAGTAGAAATTAAAAGTAAGGTTCCCTAAAGCAGGGGTTCTCAACTGGTCTTAGCCCAGGACGCACATTATCTTATGGTCATTAAGTCGCAAGCCACTTACAAATCAAACAATTTTATTTTTGGAAAACAGCCCTTTAGAAACACACTTAAACACACATATGTAAGTGTGTATATATATATATATATATATATATATATATATATATATATATATATATATATATATATATATATATATATATATATAAACGGCAAAACTTGCACTTAAATGTAGCTAGCAAATAAGTGGTGGTTACCATGGCAATGAGATTGCGGCATATGACAAATGCATGACTTTCTCAAGTACAAAATAAGATAAGCATTAATAAAAATAAAATAAAATAAAAAAAATTATATATTTATATATATATATATATATATATATATATATATATATATATATATATATATATATATATATATATACAGTATATATATATCAGCGATGGATTGGCGCCCTGTCCTGGGTGTATCTGCCCAGCGCCCGAGATGTTCTCCCCTGGCTGGGCATGGGGAACCCCACCGCGACCCTAATAGAGGATAAAGCGGGAGATAATGAATGAATGAATGAATATATATATATTATTTGCTGTCCACAACCAGTTGAGAATTGCTGCCCTAAAGCATGATCATCCATTAATACTGAAGATATGGTAAAAATATGGTACTATACTTGTTTGGTAGCACAGTTACACCTCAAATTTAACACTAAAGTTCTAATTAAGTGGATCATTATATTGTTTTATATTACTTAATTTCCAATATATTTACTTTTTTCTTTATTAAAATATAAAGTTAATTAAACAAATTGTAACTTATAGTAATGATGCTGGAGACATGGTTTATGACTTAGCCTGTAGTGTAACTTTTGTGCAGTGGTATTATAGCAAAGGATTCCTTTGAACATTTCCTTTGTCTCTCAGTAATATTTCTTTGATGACAGAAATTGATTACGTAGCAGCAGCACTTCTAAGAACCTTAATCAACCTGTTGAAAAGGGGAATGAAGACTGTGAGAACTTTAATAACTCGATTCACAAGCCACAAGAAGCTTTAGGGTGGTGCACACTCATCTGCATTCATTCTATAAACCCCAGCAGATTAAATAATATCAGAATGTGTCATACAATGGTTACCTTTATAAATCCCAAAGCTTTAAACAATATAACAAAAAAGTATGGAGACATATGACCACATTCCAATCCATGGCATTCACATGGAATCATTCCACTTGCTAATAGATTACTACCAGAATTCAAATGTCTTGCATAAGTCTCAGTATTGTGTCTATTTAAAATAAAATCACAGACCATTGTCTTATTCATTCTACACTGAAGGTATGATTTCATGACCAAATTAAACCCATAGAAATGCTCCTTAATAAATATTTGCTAAAAAAAATTCAGAATCTTCCCAATTTTTTTGTAGCAGTATTGTAACCCTATGTGAGAAATAATAGTAAGCTGAAATGTATAATGTTTTAGTTGTCCCCATACCCCCCTACTTGTACACCTAATCCTACACTAGTTGTTGCGGGGAATTCACATGCCCATCCAGTCGAGAACGTTTTGAGCGCTGGGCAGATACACCCAAGACAGGGCGCCAACTTATTGCTGAGCACACACTCATCTCACACACACAGACAGACACACAGACTATGTGAGGCAATTTAGAGCAGCCAATTTACCTTAAATCCATGTTTTTGCATTGTGGGAGGAAACAGCAGAACCAGGAGTAAACCCACACGAACAAGGGGAGAACATGGAAACCACTCCACCCAGATTGGGATTTAAACTTGCTGGATCTCCAGTGCTGAGAGGAGAACATGTTAACCACTAAGCCACCATGCCGCCCTACTATAAACAACCAGTAATATTTATTGCTAGCCATTTCGCTACCATGTCTGGGCTTGAGATTTGGGTTTCTTCACATTTTATTACGAACATACACACGTGTTTTAATGTTTTAATATTTTAGTTTTTTTTTTGTGTGGGGAGTGTCATTTGACACCTTTTTTAAATGAAGCTTTAGCACAGCTAACATAACATGTGACTGAATAGGTTAATGAGCTAATTGTAAAATGAATGTACTCATACACTTTATAACCTCCCAATAAACCTCAATAATACAATGGATTTTTAACAAAAAGTACAAATGCTTCATCAGCAGTTCAACTGTCTGTAAGTGAGTGAGTGTGGGAAACAGAAAGAACGAGTCAGACTCTTTGTAGATTTGGTGTAAATATGATATCATGAGTCCAGTTCCGTATTTTTCACACGCACAGGCCTTGTTTCGTCGGTGACAAGTCTGGTGCAATCACAACACCCGTTTCTTTCCCAATCCTTCGATTTCTCTGTGACTGCTGCCATTGTCTTTCCACAACAAACTAAATTGGGTATGTTAGCTCAAAAGCTTTATGTACTTAAATCAGATAAATATTTACTATGACATATGCTTGCTGACATGTGACCATGGTAATACTGGCATGGGAACAGAAATCTTTTACAATACGTGGGACATGTAATCACAAGGAATAGTGTTTTTTTTATTGTCTTGATAATTTTCTGTCCTTCGAAATTTTCTGGGTTAGTATTGCACATTTGTAACCTTTCATCATAATTACACTCTCAATAACTGCTAATCATTATTTTCATATATATGACTATATAACCATCACCTTCATTACCTTGGGCCAATAAAAGATGAAGTGAAAATGTCAGAAAGTGAATGTTAAGCCGAGTGCTGTTGGCACACACAGGAAAGCTTAGCTTGATTGTGGTTAAATCAAGGAAGTGAAAGTCTTTTGTCAACGAAACATTTATACGGGAATGTTGTTTTGCTGAATTGTGCTTCGGTCCAAACTTCATTGCTTAAAAGGAAAATTATTAGAAACATTACTCGTCCTCTGTGTGTGTCAGTGTGTGTTTTACTGCATGTTCTTGCATAGTTTTTTTTTTTTTTTAAGTTTCTCTGAGCATTGCAATGTGACTGGGATGCCAATTTCAGAGGAGTTGAGCATCTGTCTTAAATGGTTTCCTTTTGTAAATTATCCTTTTTATTGCAAGACAAGTATTGCCTTGATAGTTTTTAGAAATGACCTCATAACTTCATTCATTCATTCATTCATTATGTTTAGCTAAATCCTCTACTAGGATGGCAGGGGGGTTTCCCATGCCCATCCAGGGGAGAACATTTCAGGTGCCAGAACATGGCGCTAATCTATTGCTGGACACATTCAGCGCTGAGAGGGAAATGTGCTAACCACTAAGCCACCATACTGGTCCTCATAAATTATTATACCTCTAAAATGTTAGAATGATGTGTATAATTATATATCAGAACATAGTATGATGGAATATTAGGTACTTAAAAAAGATAAATAGGGAAATAGGGAAGTAGCATTCGGGAGGATCAAGAAAAATTAACAGTAGAGATGGAAGGATTAAGGATTTTACTATTTGAAATGAATAAAATATCTGAACTTTAAAAAGTTATGATTATGACTTTAATCTTATGAATTATGACTTTAAAATGATTACTTTAAACTTATAAATAAGTACTGTGTGTGTGGGTTCTCTATACAATTCTACACCATTGCCTTGATTGCCACAGAGATTCATATCTCTTTGTGACCCTGCGGAGATTTATATAAATAAAAAAAAAAAAACATTCCAAAAAGAGTTTTAATAGGGCTTTATTTTAGCAAACCGTGGACCATGGACCTTGCAGCTTGTCTCAGTGTGTCTGCTATCATGGCGACGGGATTCATCGTCATGTGCAATAAATTAAATCACCCAATTCTAACCCTGTTTAAGTTCAATAAAATCCCACAAACACACTATAAAATGTTTAGGAAAGAAGTGACAGATAATTGCAAGCTGTTATAACTATAAAATGCCACCAGAATTTCCAGCAGTTTCTAAGATTTATGATGGCAATTTATGATTATGAGGATACTTTTGGTTGTATATTTTTTGTTGAGAATTGACGTTGAAAATAATTTAGTATTAGAGAAATTACAAATGGCCCTTATTTCCATTTTTATCATGCCTGAGTAGCAACATTTCAATATAACCCTTCTATTTTAAAGAGCACACACCTTCAGACATGTTATAAATATCCCATTAGTCATTTTCAGTTTTGGATAAAGACAAGATCGTCACTCGTAACCGCACGTGCTATTTTTTTACCACCACGTCCTCTTTTTTCTTGGATTGATCATACTCCTAAGATTTTTATGTCAGAACAACATAATCAGTGACGCATCAAAGTCACATTGACTGCATTCGTAATGGGATAATGCTGTGTATACGTACATGTGTATGCACAGTTACACAATTGCAGTAATGATTACTGCAGGATGAACTCAGCACAATTAATCGGCTTTAACAACAAGACCTGGCCATGTGTCAGCTTTCGGTATGGGGGGTGTATGTGGTTGTGCATTTTGGGGGATTTCTTAAGTGGAGGTGGTGGGGAGCTTACCCATCTGTCACACCCTTTCACATTGACTCACTTTAAATTTTTTAAACTTCACCTAAAACAACTGAAATGTACAACCATTAGGCAAGGCTTTAACTCTCAGATAGAGCTGTATAAAAGGACAGCAACAGAAAGTCTTGCTAGTTCTTCCTCAGTAAAATAAGAGATCTAGTTTGTAAACGAACTGAACAACTATTAAACTGTGTAAACCTATACAATGCTGAAATATTGGTGTGTTCAATGAAGGACTCTATAGCTTGGACCTTATTTTTATATTTTAAGTTTATAGACAGTGAAATAAAGCAAATTTCAAAACGTGCCCCCTAGCTACAGTGAAACAGGTTGGAGGATTCATACAGGGCAGTCGTAGGCTTGTGACCTGAAGGTCCCTGGTTCAGGGTGGCTTTCATCAAACAAAAAATTTACTAAAACCCAACTGAAAAACTATTTTGAAAAAGTGAACTAGTGGCCTAGTAGGGTAGAAACACTTTTACACTGATCTGTGAGGGTCATAATCTCTACAATGTAATACAGCTTGATATGCAAGTTAATTTTTGTAAATACTCCTTCCTTAATAGTCAAGTCCTGGGGAATGACATTATTACACTACCTTTCAACCAATCTAAATACCCACTCCACCCTGTCTATGTGAACCCACTCCTGACGATGTACATCCAGTAAACCTGAATCACCAAATTCCAAGATTTTATTGGTGTACAGTTCAAACGGATGTGTGGAAAGACTTGAGAGGCAAGTGGAAGGGAAGCTGAAGTTGCGTGTCGTTGATGAGTGAAGACTTTCTCAGGATTACAGAAAGGTTTTCCCAGCAGCTGATACTCAGCATTGAGAAATCTCTGAAATTCGGCCCCCTCTTTTTGCTACCGATAAGCTCTTACCCAACCCTGTTATGGTGCCACAAGTGCAATTCCAAAAGACATAGCCCCCCTTTCCTTACAACGCAAGCTAAGATCTTCACCTACTCAATCATGAAGCATCCAATCCCAGGATTCTAATGACGCTACGCACCCCTACATCCAAACCAAATTACATGCAACGAGAAAGATTCCGGTTTCCATAAACAAGTAGAGGAATAAACACATTCTTTTCTAATTGTTTTCAGGTGCTGGAGCAGGTGGCTGTCGTTTATCTCAGGCGGCTGAAAGAACAGCTGATTGTGACGTTATGCTTTAGGGGAAACTAATATGATTGAAAAAACCGGGAAAACTGGAAATTACTGTTCTTGACTTGTTCAGTATGAAGAATCAGAATTAAAGAATGGGAATCAATACATTTGTTCTGCATTGAATTAAATAGAAATCAATCTATATATTCTGCTGTCGTAACACTTATATTACTCCCAGCGGTCTGATTGATTTACAGGGAATTTTATATTCAGTCCATTCTGTTTTTCAGTCAGGCTCCTATTACTCATTTATTTAAGCTTTTCACATCATCTCTGAAATCAAGCCAATGGAATTTTATTTGTTTTATTACATTTAACAAAAAAATAATGATTCAAAGCAGCTTTACAAAAATTTTAAAATGCTTTATTTACAGATATGTTTCACTGTCCCAAATGATTACCTGTGCAGTTATACATCAATGTGTTTATCTTTCATTTATATATACTTTGAAGTGATTCAGAGCTGCGATGGAGAAAACCGGCCAATAGAATGGGAAAACATTAAAAATCCACTCTGATTGTTAAAATCGAACATGCTTACCACCATGCCATGTCTCGTGCTATAATAGTTCTTTAAATAAAACATGACCCCCACTTACACCTGATTGCCATTCCATTGATCAAAAACACTTGACTTTATAGAAATGTCATATTTAAATGATTTGCTTTATAACTCATATGGTTTACATAATTTTATCACCAACAGATTTGTATCAATGTTTAAGTACTAGAGGACGGGTTTGATATGTTTAATTCTTTTCATCTACTTCTGAATTATGTTTTACAGTGTTTGCTCTGTGTTGTAAATACATGTGCAAAGGGAAAATGGAACAAAAGGAAACAAAAGTAATAAATTACTGAGAGATTGCAGTTTCTGCAGAAATATAGCATTTGTGTTTATTCTCTGTTTGCATTTTTTTCTTTCCAGCCAAATGTTATGTCTAATAAAATCTAGATTTCGGTACTTTAATTCTGGCAAAACCCTGTCCCTACTCTTCCCTATGACCTGTCATGGGACATCCCAGTTTTTCTCTTTTCAATATTTTTGGAATGTTTCAATTACACCATTTAACTTTCAAAAACCATCAGAGCAATGAGTTTTTTAGAAAACCTTTAAGAGGAAAAAAATAAAACTGATTTTATATTAGAATTACAAATGTGTCTAATTTGACTTTCTGCATCTTGTAGTGAGAGTGGCATAATTAGTGGCTGGACGCTGTACTCCAGTGATTTGAAGTAGATACAGGGCATTTGTACAAAAGCTGGTCGTATTGCATCAAACGGGTTAAGAGGATCAGGATTTGATGTAAGTGCACACTTGTACCCTCTGTGACTATTGAGGGAATGACCCTGTGCTTTAGCCTGAATAGTGGTTAGTAGTGGGTTCGCTAAGACATCATGCTTAAGACAGCACGGCTGACAAATCACTTAAATTGTTTCATGCTGCAAAGTTTACACCAAGTGAACAACACCGTTAGGAGGCCTATCTAGTCTACTTTAGTGAAGCTCTAAAAGGACAATGCTTATTGGCTGAGAGGAACAGAGACAGGATGTGGAAAAACAGTGTTAGGGTTTGTTGTTCTGCTTGGACAAGTGCATTGCGAATTATAGATAGCGGCATAATGTTACCGGCCAGAAAGGGTAGTGTGCTGGCTGACTATTTGCAAATTGTGTTTTTGAGTGACAAACTTGTACACCCTCCCCCTCCTGGTGTCTAGCTAAAAAGCTGCCTTTTAGCTTTACTGGTGGCAAAATAAAGCTCCAAGTTGAGTAAAAAAATCAAACCTGTCTGATGTTCTTAAAGTAGTGTATTTACATTGAATCATTAAGCAGACATTTTAATACAAAACGATTTACAAATGCATTTTACAAATCAATACACAGGTCAAATCTGGCTTTCAAATCTAATTTAACCATATCTCCTTTTTATTATTAAGTGCTGAACTGCTTTCAGAAGAGATGTATTTTATGTTAAATGACATAAAAAAATAAAAAAATAAAATGGAATGATTATTCCATTTGGACCAGCACTGATTTAGTCACGCATCTATTTTTGCCTATGTTGTGTTGTATTAATGCTACTCATGTCAATAAACTGTTTCATTTACCTAGCTTCCTGGACCCATTCAGTTATTAGCGCACCACAAAATGAGCTCGACAGCATACATAACAGAAGTTTCCAATGTGGCCCTTGAGCACTCATTGCTTCAGGGATGTTGTATTGCTGTATGGTTAACTCTGTGTTCTGATCACAATCAACTTGTGCAGAAATTTAGAACATTTTAGCATTCGCAAACTTATAAGCAGTGCTGCATAAAGACATTTTTCTATAAGACTTATATCACTTCAGTTTGTTACTCTTTGGTGGTTCTCTTGTAAACACTGTCTTGTGAAAATGTATTAATGTAAAAGATGCTGCAATGAATCAACTTTATCAAGTAGAAGTGTTTTAGTAAATGTGAAGCAGAAACAGAAGTGATTTAATTTGCAGTTACTTACAAATGAATACATTGCTTTAAAACCAATAAAATGTTAATTTGGCAGTTCTTGTAGGGTAAACATTTAGTCTATGATTTAAGTGTGTTTTCTTGGTGTGTATTTTTTTAGTACTAAATACTATACCTCAGCTTAAAAATCAATAGTTGCACTATTAAATGTCACGGTAGTCTACCTCAGGAATGAAGCGGTTGCGCATAGGAAGCGCAGAGCCGCCGCGTCTACACGCGCTGAAGGGAGCCAGGCACGCAGATAGCAGAGAACGGGTTTATTAAAGGTGCAGTAACACCACAAAACAAGAGGTACAAATGACTAGTGACATAAAACACACGACCAGCACCGAGGACGAGAAACAATGGACATAAATACAAAAAGACACCCGACCACGTGCACAAGACAAACCAATCACAAGACGACGTTAATTAACTAACTAATAACCAATGAACGTTAATTAACGGAACAGAACGAAACTAAACACAAAACAGGTGACAGGCACCTGTTACATTACCCCCGCCCCTGCGGTCGCGCAACGGGGGGACGTGACCAAGAAAAAATAATAACAGTCCCGGGTGGGGGGGGGGGGTCCTCCGCCCTCCTTGAGCCGGGCTTGGAAGGCGCCCTCAGGTGGACGCCCTCTGCGGGGGAGGCGTGCCGAACGCCCTCTGGCTGCAAAGTCAGGTGGACGCCCACGGCGGATCAGGAGTGGGCCACGCCCTCTGACTGCGTGGTCCGGTGGACGCCCTCGGCGGACGAGGAGTGGGCCACGCCCTCTGGCAGCGTGGTCTGGTGGACGCCCACATCGGGCGAGGAGTTGGCCACGCACTCTGGCTGCGTGGCGAGGCAGGCGCCCCCTGGCTGCGTGGTCCGGTGGGCGCCCACGTCGGATGAAGAGTGGGCCATGCCCTCTGGCTGCATGGTCCGGTGGACGCCTACGGGCCCCGTGGTCCGGAGGACGCCCCCTGGCGGCTGGCTGGGCGGCGTGCGGCCCCTGCTGCTCGGGCTGGGCGGCGTGCGGCCCCTGGACCTCGGGCTGGGTGGCGTGCGGCCCCTGGACCTCGGGCTGGGCGGCGTGCGGCCCCTGGACCTCGGGCTGGGCGGCGTGCGGTCCCTGGACCTCGGGCTGGGCGGCGTGCGGCCCCTGGACCTCGGGCTGGGCGGCGTGCGGCCCCTGGACCTCGGGCTGGGCGGCGTGACGCCCCGGGCTTCGGGATGGGCGGTGTGACGCCCCTGGACTTCGGGATGGGCGGCGTGACGCCCCTGGACTTCGGGATGGGTTCGTGCGCTGGCAGGACCTCGGCGGGCACGCATGCTGGCTGTACCTCAGCAGGTTCGCATGCTGGCAGGACCTCGACAGGCATACATGCTGGCAGGACCTTGGTGGGCACGCATGCTGGCAGGACCTCGGCGGGCACGCACGCTGGCAGGACCTAGGCAGGCACGCATGCTGGCAGGACCTCGGCGGGCACGCCCGCTGGGTGAACCTCCACCTCAGAATCGCCATCCTGCACACAGTAGAGGTACACCCCCACCGCAATGCCCAAACACAAAGACATATCTGACATGGGGAAGACGGACTGGACACACGAGACAGACCAGACAGGGGGACACACCACGCTCACGCCACATGGGTCCACATTTACCCCCCCGAGTGTCGGCTCCGGTACCGCCCCCTCGCAGCGCGATCCAGACACAGCGCGGTCCGGTGCGGATGCGTCACATGACTGCCCAGCAGCACACGTACCGCGCTCAGCAGCTGCGCCGCGCGCACGCTGCGTCTTGGCACTACGCCGGCGCGCTCTGCGTCTGGATTTCGCCACGGGGGGGTTTAACAAGCTGGACTGGAGCGTCCGTCCAGAACTCCTCAGAGTTGAGGAGGGTTCGTATGGGCAGAATATGCCCATACAGGTACGACTCGCCCGTCTCATCATCGGAGATCTGAACCAAATCCAGACCCACCTCAGCGCAGAGCGCTTCGTACCCATACCTCCACATCCACTCATCATCGGAATCATAATACTCAGACATTACATTGTTCGGGCCGTCCTTACGGCTCCGGGACGGCGGGCTAAGCATAGCGGCACACTCGCGGACACGGCGGGACGCGCCGCGAGTACGAGGCTACACGGCCACCGCAAAGAAAAATTTAGAAATGCGCTTACCTGGGCTCTGGACTCCCCAAATTTCCTGGCTGGTCGTTCTGTCACGGTAGTCTACCTCGGGAATGAAGCGGTTGCGCATAGGAAGCGCAGAGCCGCCGAACGGACATGCGCTGAACGGAGCCAGACACGCAGGTAGCAGAGAACGGGTTTATTAAAGGTGCAGTAACACCACAAAACAAGAGGTACAAATGACTAGTGACATAAAACACACGACCAGCACCGAGGACGAGAAACAATGGACATAAATACAAAAAGACACCCGACCACGTGCACAAGACAAACCAATCACAAGACGACGTTAATTAACAAAACAGGTGACAGGTGCCCTAGGCACCTGTTACATTAAATACTTATGTCCTACCCAGTGCTTATTTAAAAAAAATGGATAAATGTGTTGGTATAACCTTTTAAGCTTTTTTTTTGGCTTCTTGCTCAAAAGCCACAACTTTTGCTAGCGTAAAAAGTAATTACATGTTTTTGCTGTTATGTAAAATTCATATGAAATGGTGAAACATGTAGTGTGTGGCAGTTCATTAAAAAAGGGAAGTTTAAGATGTCCATAATTTTTCTCTTATTCCTGTAGGTGAGTCTTTCATAACCTTAACACACGCCAACATCTAATAACCACAAAAAAAAAAAAAAAAAAAAAAAAAAAAAAAAAAAAAACAGCTCTAGACCGGCCAGTTATTTACTTTTTCTCTTCATACTAAACTTCTCTTTTTCTTAATGTGAAATTTGTATTAAGGTTTCTTTAAAAAAAAAATAGATTAGGCAAGTTGTGTGTTAGCCACTCATTCTTTTTTTGTCCACTTATATTCAAGACAATGTCCATTATGTTAAGCTTGTACAAAACATGTACTGGCCTGCACAAATAAATACAAGTTTATTACACTTAAAAGACTTTTAAGAAAACTGATCTAAAGAATAAATAAAGAATTAAATGCTTAAAATGCTTTCATGAAATAACAATTCCTTCTAAAATAAAATAAAAAATAATGCAGTAATTAATGTAGTAAACAATGTAGTAATTTAATCAATTGCCTAAATTAAGGAACTTTGCTCTAGTAAGAGTCATAATCTAAATATCTACTTAAGTATTCATAACAAAGTCTGAAGTTCCCACATCCAAAACCAAAAAAAACGCATTACATAGAGAAGAAATAGTAATATATGGAAAATTTAGCATTTATTATTAAATCATTGGATTTAATACAGACCTTTTTCAAAAAAACTTGAATACTATCCATCTTCTAAACAGTATAAGGGAGAAACAGAATCCAAACTGCTTGCGGGCCAGTGTGAAATCTCCACAGTCAGTCATGACTTTGGATGCAATGTCCGGTGCAGCTGTTGGTAAACTCTGCTTTCTTAAATCCAAGGTCACTGCAACAGTCTACCAAAATGTTTTAGAGGACTTCATGATTCCTTCTTCTGAGGATCTGTATGGAGGTGCACATTTTATTTTTCATCAGGACCTTGCGCCTGCCCATGCCGCCAGAAGCACCAAAACCTGGTTTGATGCCCAAGTCATCACAGTGCTTGACTGGCCAGCCAACTCGCGAAACCTAAACCTGATTGAGAATCAATTAGGTATTCGCAAGAGGAAAATGAGGGGCACCAGACCCAAAAACAAAGAGAAGAGCAACAACACAAGTCAGTAAGTTAAGGAGGAACCAGCTGAAGTGCAGTATTAAAGGATTAGGAAAAGTAATGAAAAACATTAACAAAAGGGTTGTGTTTTTATAGAGTTGTTCTGTAATTAATAACCAACACTAATGTATTAAAGTAATTAGTTTTTTTAATATGAAGTAGTGTTTTTGTGACAAGATTTTGTGACAGTGTTTATGTGGCTGCAAGACATTTTGAGATAAATAAACAATGACATGTCGACATATCAAACATGTCTACACTTTTGATTTTATCATGCAAATGCAGGAAAACTAGTTTAGTTTGAAGTGAAAATACTGCATTGGTTTGTATAAAGCACTAGCACATATCCATCTGAACAGGTTATCCGACTATGAGCCAGAATTATTGGAAAATATTAACCTTGTGCTTGAACACAGCCTGTTTTTTAAAAAAACAATCAAATGTGTGATATTTGTAGTACAGAAAAATTAATCTGTGATGATAGCGCCGTTCCGGGTGAACGCTGGCGTGTTTGTCTGCCGCTGCCCGCCGGTTCTATTCGTCTTTATTATTGTTGTTTGTCTTCTTTTATTGTTTTTCTTTGTAAGGTGACCCTGAGTGTCTAGAAAGGCGCCATCAAATAAAATGTATTATTATTATTATTATTAATCTCATTGCTCTGAAATAATTTTTATACAAATACAATTTACATTTTGAATAAGCATGTTTGAAATAAGGCGACATCTTTTTAAGATGTCGCATATCGATAGCTGTAAGTGGACCTAGAACTCATGTACCATTTACATGTTCCTCATTGTGGCTTTAAGAATTGTAGGTGTTTCATCATGGCTTGGTTTTTGAGAGGAAACAAACATCACTGTTCGGAAACTTCTGCTTTTCATTCTTTACTAACTATGGGGTTAAATTGCTACAGATTTAATGTACAACCATATGAAATATTTGGACACAGATCCGAGCACTTCTGTTTTAATTAATGTCAACATTTTTAATACGCCATTCCAATACAAAAACATCACATGTTACAGGAATTTATTTCATAATAAAAACCATGTATTTTTAGCTTGAAAAAATTGGGTAGAACTTTAATCAAAACCAGCATTCATAATGCATTATTGACACATTTATAAAGCTTTATAAAGAATTCATAATGCTATGTAATACTTGTCATTGGACTTTATGTAAAGTGCAATCATCATGTTTTAAGAATGTCCAAAAATGTAGAAAAATCTACAAATAAGTCAGCTTGTGTTGTGAAGCCTTATGTCATATTGTTTTAACAATTTATGACTGAGGTTATGAACATCTATGTACAAAGGCTTATTAGAAATTGTATAAAGTGATATGAATACTTTTTAAAGCTTTATAAATGCCCTTATAGGTGGCGGCACGGTGACTTAGTGGTTAGCACGTTCGCCTCTCAGCGCTAGGGATTCCCGGTTCAAATCCCCATCTGGGTGGAGTTTCCATGTTCTTCCCATGTCCGCGTGGGTTTCCTCCGGGTTCTCCTGTTTCCTCCCACAGTCCAAAAACATGGATCAAGTCAATTGAGTTCTCCAAATTGCCCCAGAGTGTGTCTGTGTGAGTGAGTGTGTGCCCAGTAATAGATTGGCGCCCTGTCCTGGGTGTATCTGCCCAGCGCCCGAAATGTTCTCCCCTGGATAGGCAAAGCGAAAGATAATGAATGAATGAATGAAATGCCTTTATAATGCATTATAAATTCCGGATTCATCGAAAGTGTTACCAAAATATGTTCTTAAATAGATCTTTTTAGATAAAATATAAACAGATATTTTGTATATTTGAAATTCAAGTTCAAGTAATTTCTTTATATAATGCCTTTTACATTGTTACGAAGCAGCTTTACAGTGTTATAAACCTTTAATATGCCTGTTTATATGCCTTTAATAAATCGAGTTGTGTAACATTGTTTAAAAAGCTTTAAGCATATATGTTTATAAATTTGTAAATATATTTTTTGTTCCAAAATATCTATTCACTCTGCATGAAGATTAGCCTGGACCTTGAACTTGTTTGGAATGAATTATGAACTTGAAGCTTAGTTTTTTTTGTTGGACAATAGATGTAATTTGGTGGCAGCAGGTTGGAGGTGTGAACTTCTCAGACATGACTGTTCCCCTGGGCCCAGGAGTTGTGATCACTGTAGCGTGTTGTACTGGATTGTTGCTGAGGGGTATTGGGTTTCTGCGGTGAGAAAGACTCTCTCTTCTCATCTCACCCTCCTTTCAGTCTTGCCCTCTTTCCATCCGCTTCACACCATAGGTTAGTCTTATCGTAAGAAAAAGAGATGAAGACAAATGGCTATAGGGTTACGCTAATGATTTGGACCCAGTTTAAATTTCCTTTCTTGGTTTCCCAGCTCTAATTAAGCACTGCATTTTAATGGCAGCCAGTGAAATGAGATGAAAACTAACACTGGCAGCCTCTTGGTTTACAAGCCATGCTTTCAAACGAGGGTGCTAGTGGCATGTGAGCCAAACACTGGACATGACAAGCATGAGCGCTCATACTCTGCCCAAAGCCCCTACAGTACAAATTGATCTAACACTGAGTAGTTCAGCAGTTCACATAAGCCTTTTTACACCATGAAACTCCTGCTGCTTCCTGCTGAGCATGCATTAGGGTGATTATGCCATACGTCAGCTTTGGCATACTGAGGTAAACATGGCATCATTGGTAATCTTTGGGCTCAATGGGGTAACTGCAATCTGTTAAACCACATACCACCCCTGCTCCTCAATGTCAATCGGTTCCTGTCTAGCTCTTCAACCTGTACCTCACACCCACTCCGCCACACCGTGCATAAAAAATTCAAACCTATCGCTTACACATAATGACAACCAAATTGCTCGGTCGTTAACAGAAACCAGGCTGGAAAGGTAAGACAGAAAGAGAGTGTGACACTGAGGGTAACAGGTGTGGGAGTGTATGAGTGTGGAAAGTGCCTTGATCGATTTTTCAGTTTTTCACTTCTTTTGCCCACATTCAGTCTAGCCTTCTGAAACTACCTGTTTAAAGAGTTTTGGTATTTCTCCTGCTTTGCAAAAGTTGACTTAAACAAATGAGACCAAACAAATATACATGGCACATTTGCCAAATAGGTCCCTGACTGCAAGTGTACTAGAGACATCTAGTACAAAGACTAGTACATAGACAAAGACATCACAATCACTACTTAATTGACTGTATTCTTTACATTTATATAACATAATTGTATCTATTCACAGGCTGAGACAATTGCATTCTGGCCACAGTATGCACAGCAGGATAGGACACTGTACCTTACCAAAAAAGAGGCCTTGCTTAAACACTGTCCCAACTATTTTTTAGTACTCTAAGCACCACCTACTCATCTAGTAATTTTGCAACTACAACCTGCTGTACCTTATCTTGCTAAATTTTCATAGCACCAGAGCACACTAATGTATTAAACGTTGTTCTAATTAGTAAATTTTGATGAACATCTTTACATTCGCTTTGAGTGCAGATGATCCTGGTCTGAATTTTAATCTGGGTGGAGCTCTCATGTTCTCCCTGTGTCTGTGTGGGTTTTATGCCCTGTCCTGGGTGAATCTGCCAACTGCCTGCCAAATGCCCCCCTTCCCTCCCGGGACCCTAGTAGAGGATTAAGAGAAAGATTATAAATTAATTAATTAATTAATGTAAATGTATTGATGATGGTAACATTAACCCTAACTTTTGGGCTTTTAATTGACCCTGTCCGGCTTGTGATAATGCAGATTTGGTTCTGGTTCATAATCAGTTTGAATTAATATTTTGTAAGTAAACTATCAAGGGAGTGGCACGGTGGCTTAGTGGTTAGCACGTTTGCCTCTCAGCGCTAGGGATTCTCGGTTCGAATCCCCATGTGGGTGGAGTTTCCATGTTCTCCCCGTGTCTGCGTGGGTTTCCTCCGGGTTCTCCGGTTTCATCCCAAAGTCCAAAAACATGGATCAAGGTCAGTTGAATTCTTCATATTGCCCCATATAGAGTGTGTGTCTGTGTGAGTGAGTGAGTGCCCAGCGATAGATTGGCGCCCTGTCCTGGGTGTATCTGCCCAGCGCCCGAAACGTTCTCCCCTGGATGGGCATGGGGAACCCCCCCACGCGACCCTAATATAGGATAAAGCGGAAGATAATGAATGAATGAAAAATGAAACTATCAAGGTTTTGTTTTGAGTGTATTGCTTCCTAAATAATGAAATCGAGAAAAATGAAAAGGTATAAATGTAATGTTCTGCTAATTAATTTGCGCCTTTGTTTACTTACTAATGAAAAGAGCTTTTGAGGAAGGTTAATAAGGCGACACCAAGATTCTTGCTTCTCCTTTCTCTCCTGTTTTTCTCCCCTTCATCATCCTCTCTTTCCTTTCTCAGTATGTGCTTGCGGCAGTGAGTAACTGCTTGCTGGAGGCCTGAAAGTTAGTCACATCTGAGCCATCACTTCCCCCTGGCTGCTGCAAAATAACAAAAAGGGAAGTGCTTTCTTCCTCTGTGCGACCCTCTCCTTCTCCTTTCCCTGTGTTCAGGCCTAAACAATGCTTTGTCCATATGCAGGCCTCCTTTTAATACACATCAAAAGGGCTGCATGTAATACGAGAGAGCTGAGGCTCCGTCGGCAGCAGCCACACGCGCTCAATGCGCTTCTTTATCGTGAAGGGTAAATAACTTCAAAGTGGCATGCCTCAGTCTTCACTGAGTCATTGAGAGAGACGGGTTGAGAGATTTCTCATGAGATACAGAAGGTGGCATCACAAAGATACCATTTAACATCTCGCGTGTGTGTATATGTGAATCGGTATGTGTGACTGAAGAGAAGATGTGAGCACTTGCAGTGGTACAATTAAGAGAGAGCTTAGAGGGAGAGAGCTAAGAGGGAGAAATAGAAAGAGGGGGCGCTATTAATGGAAAGCCCCCAAATTACCCAGTTGCAACAGGATGTTCATCAACAATGGTAAAGAGAATGGTTCTTCATCTGAAAAAACGTGGGTTGGGAATTACTGTGGGAAAATTGCTGATCTTTTCTTTGTTTCTCTCTAAAATTATGAATACAGTACAATAAAGAAGTTAAAAACGTATTACTACAACTAAAACTTATAAGCCCACTGCTCTCCAAATATTTCCCAGTGTTTCTCCACATGATTTAATGAATTTGATTTACATTTTGGTCCTACTAAGTCTCAGAGGTGGGCATTGGTGACACAATGAGCAGCAGGTAACTGGAAACAAGGATGTTCATCAACAATGGTAAACAGAATGGTTCTTCATCTGAGAAATGTGGGGTGAAAATTATTCTGGGAAAATCTTCTCTTTGTTTCTCTATAAAATTATGAATACAGTACAATCAAGTTAAAAACTTATTTAAAAAACTAAAACCAATAAGCCCACTGCTCTCCAAATAGTTATCAGCATTTCTCCACAGGCTTCTATGAATTACTTTCTTGTTCTACTAAGTCTCAAAGGTGGGCATTGGTGACCTGAGCAGCAGGTAACTGGAAGCAAATGTGTGTAAAAATTAATAACACCATCTATTTTGCCTATTATACTTACACACAGAGGAATTTGCCTTCCAAATTTTGACCTATCCCTGCAGTGAAACACACACATATACACACAATGAGTGAAGTGAGCACACATGCCTGGAGCGATGGGCAACCTTGCATATAGCGCCTGGAAGCAATTGGGGTAAGGTGCATTTGGGATAGCTACTTCAGTAATAGTCCTTAGTGGGACTCGAAATAAACCTTCAGGGCGCAAGGTAGGTTCTTTAGCCTCAAGCCTGTGACTTGCACCAATGACTAAGTGAAGGATTCATAATTTTTGGTCAAAATTTCTTTACATATGTGTGCATTTTATTGTATAGTTAAGTGCTGTATAATGTGTTATTGAACATTTACATATATAACAATGAACACAAATAAATGACCTATGGATCATTGTAATGCATTTTTTTATTTATTCATCATCACCATCATTATCATCAACATCTTTGTCATTAGAATGCTTTATTAATCCCCGGGGGGAAATTGATTAAAGTTCATTAAGAGGTATAATGTATAATATATATTTAGTGGTATAGTGTAATGTAATTCATTCATTCAGTTTAATCCTCCACTAGGGTAGCAGGGGGGGTTTCCCCATGCCCATACGGGAAAGGGGAAGAATGTTTCAGAAGCTGGGCAGATACACCCAGGACACTCATACAGACACACACACAAACACACACTACATGAGGCAATATAAAGCATTAATCCATGATTTTGGACTGTGGGAGGAAACCAGAGAACCTAGAGCTAACCCACAGGGATAACATGGAAACTACACCCAGATTAGGATTCATACCTGGAATTCCCAGTGCTGAGAGGCAAATGATGAGAGTACTAACCACTAAGCCACCGTGCCACCTCAAGGTAAATTGAATGCTCCAAATTGCCCCATATAGTGTGTGTTTGTAGGTGTGTCTGTGTGAGTAAGTGTGCCCAGTGATAGATCAATGAATGACTATTAAATAAATATATTTCTATATAATAATTTATTCTGTATAAAAACTGCTATACAAGAATTAAACAAAACAGGTTAACGTTTCTTTAAAGTTCTTGAAACTCACGGTAAGCCTAAGCCTGAGGTGCTAATGAGAGAACACCAACAACAATGCACCACCCCCACAAACATAGCTTTTCCTTTTCTGGCACCTTCCTAAAAAACTCATCAAAGGCCTGGAATAACAACTGAGACCCTGACTGTAGCACTCAGGGTCAGTCTACAACAGGCTGCCTCTTGTCACTCAGATTCCTAGCATTTTACGCAGCTCCTGTCAAAACACAGGCCCAACCCGGTCATTGGCGTCTTACCTAGAGCCGACTTTACACAGCCTAGCAATGTTCCCTTAAAATAACCCTTCGACCCTCAGAGTGCTGCCGCTAATCCTCCACACGAGCCTGGCAGCAGGGCCTGAATAAGCACAGCCGTTTAGCCCGTGCAACAGAAACAGTAAGGGGGGGTAACATCATCCCGGATGGAGTTCCACACTCATGATAAGTGTCCAGCAGATGTCTGGAGGGACTGTAAAAATAAAAGGAGATATGAAAATTATTCAAATCCAGAGCATTTTGATGAGCAAGCTTTAAACAGTTGCAGTCAAATGAAGTTATTATCCCTATTTATCTTTTTTTCCATAGAATAACTGATAAGGTATAAATATTGGTTCTTATATACTCCAAAAATCCCAAATACCCCAAACCCCATTTTATAATAAATAAATAAATATAAATATGAATATAAAAAATAAATAAATAAAATAATATAACAAATAAATTAACAGTATTATTAATAAAAAAATATATATGTATAATTGTTTTTAGTTTCAATAATTTATTTGACTTAACAATGTCTAATTGTTTTACTGCATTTCAAAAACATGAAAGTTGAAAATGTAAATTGTACAAAAAAAAAAAATAATAATAATAAAAAAAAAATTTATAATAATAATAATAATAATAATAATAATAATAATAATAATTGGTAAATCTGATTCCTGTATACCGGTAAGAAACCTGTAAAAAGAATCTATGTCAAAGCTTTAGATATGGCTCATCCACTTCTTGTCCAGATTTTCTTACGATTCATCTATTAAGAGCATGGATAGCCTTTATCATCCTGGTGACCATAATTAAGATAAGCACCTTAATGAATAACTGAGTGATCTGTTTATTAAATGTGCAGTAGTTATAATTCTAGTGGTCGGCTTAATGGTACCACAATCTTTAGTGTTTCTGTAACAGGTGCCTAGGGCACCTGTCACCTGTTTCGTGTTTCGTCCCGTTCGTTTTAGTTAATTAACGTTCTGTGCTTCATTAGTTTAGTTAATTAACTCTGCATTATCATTGGTTTGTCTTGTGCACGTGGTCGGGTGTCTTTTTGTATTAATGTCCATTGTTTCGTGTCAAGGCGGCACGGTGGTTTAGTGGTTAGCACGTTCGCCTCTCAGCGCTAGGGATTCCCGGTTCGAATCCCCATCTGGGTGGAGTTTCCATGTTCTCCCCGTGTCCGTGTGGGTTTTCTCCGGGTTCTCCGGTTTCCTCCCACAGTCCAAAAACATGGATCAAGTTAATTGAGTTCTCTAAATTGCCCCATATAGAGTGTGTTTGAGTGTGTGAGTGTGTACCCAGCGATGGATTGGCGCCCTGTCCTGGGTCTATCTGCCCAGCGCCCGAGACGTTCTCCCCTGGATGGGCATGGGGAACCCCACCGCGACCCTAATAGAGGATAAAGCGGGAGATAATGAATGAATGAATGAATGAATGAATGAATGAATGTTTCGTGTCATTGGTGCTGGTCGTTGTTGTTTATGTCACATAGTCTTTTACGTACCTCTTGTTTTTTGGTGCACTGCACCTTTAAATAAAACCTGTTCTCGCTACCTGCGTGCCTGGCTCCCTTCAGCGCGTGTTTACGCCGGCTTTGCATGTCCGATGCGCTTCCGCTTCTGCCCGAGGTAGACTATCGTGACAGAACGACCAGCCAAGCAATTTGGGGAGTCCAGAGCCCAGGTAAGCACTTCTTTAAATTTTTCTTTGCGGGGGCCGTGTAGCCTCGTACTCGCGGAGCGTTCCGCCGTGTCCGCGAGTGCGCTGCTATGCGCAGTCCGCCGTCCCGGAGCCGTAAGGACGGCTCGATCAGTGTAATGTCTATGTACGATTATGATTTTGATGATGAGTGTATGTGGAGGTACGGGTATGCTGCGCTCTGTGCGGAGGAGGGCCTGGATCTTATTCAGGTGTCCGATGACGAGGGCGAATCATACCTGTATGGGCATATTCTGCCCATACGCACCCTCTGCAACTCTGAGGAGTTCTGGACGGACGCTCCGGTCCAGTTTGTTAAACCCCCCGCAGTGAAATCCGGGCGCAGAGCGCGCCGGCGCGGTGCTAAGACGCAGCGTGCGCGCGCAGCTGCTGAGGGCGGTACGTGTTCTGCGGGGCAGTCACGTGACGCATCCGTGCCGGACCGCGCTGCGTCTGGATCGCGCTGCGAGGGGGCGGTACCGGAGCCAACACTCGGGGGGGTAGATGTGGATCTGTGTACCCCTGTCTCGTGTGTCCAGTCCGTCTTCCCCATGTCCGAGATGTCTGTGTGTTTTGGCATTGCGGTGGGGGTGTACATGTTTTGTGTACAGGATGACGATTCCGAGGTGCCCACCGAGGTCCTGCCAGCATGCGTGCCTGCCAAGGTCCTGCCAGGGTGTGAACCCGCAGAGGTCCTGCCAGCCTGCGTGCCTGCCAAGGTCCTGCCAGCGTGCGTGCCCGCCAAGGTCCTGCCAGCATGCGTGCCCGCCAAGGTCCTGCCAGGGTGTGAACCCGCAGAGGTCCGCCCAGCGTGCGTGCCCGCCAAGGTCCTGCCAGCATGCGTGCCCGCCAAGGTCCTGCCAGCATGCGTGCCCGCCAAGGTCCTGCCAGGGTGGCCAGGGTGCCGAAGCCCAGGGGGCCGCACGCCGCCCAGCCCGAGCAGCAGGGGCCGCACGCCGCACGCCACGCCGGCAGGGGGCGTCCGCCTCGCCACGCCGCCCGTGGGCGTCCGCCGGACCACGCCGCCAGGGGGCGCCCGCCTCGCCACGCAGCCAGAGTACGTGGCCAACCCCGCGCCCGATGTCGGCGTCCACCGGACCACGCAGCCAGAGGGCGTGGCCCATTTCTGATCCGCCGTGGGCGTCCACCGGACTTTGCAGCCAGAGGGCGTTCGGCACGTCTCACCCGCAGAGGGCGTCCACCCGAGGGCGCTTTCCAAGCCCCGCTCGAGGAGGGCGGAGGACCCCCCCCCTTCCCCCCCGGGACTGTTTTTTTTTCTCTTGGTCGCGTCCCCCCGTTGCGCGACCGCTGGGGCGGGGGTAATGTAACAGGTGCCTAGGGCACCTGTCACCTGTTTCGTGTTTCGTCCCATTCGTTTTAGTTAATTAACGTTCTGTGCTTCATTAGTTTAGTTAATTAACTCTGCATTATCATTGGTTTGTCTTGTGCACGTGGTCGGGTGTCTTTTTGTATTTATGTCCATTGTTTCGTGTCATTGGTGCTGGTCGTTGTTGTTTATGTCACATAGTCTTTTACGTACCTCTTGTTTTTTGGTGCACTGCACCTTTAAATAAAACCTGTTCTCGCTACCTGCGTGCCTGGCTCCCTTCAGCGCGTGTTTACGCCGGCTTTGCGCGTCCGATGCGCTTCCGCTTCTGCCCGAGGTAGACTATCGTGACAGTTTCCCAGTGAATGACTTCTGACATTCACACATCTTTTCACTTAAAAAAACACAATCTTTATTCAGAAGAGCTCTTTTACTCTTTATTATAGCTATAACACAGAAAGTAGTAGAGGATTAAGCAGAAGATAATAGATGGAGGAAGAAAAGAACAGTTTAGGAAAATGTTTCTTTAAATATATTTTTATTATCCTTTTGCAGTTGTGTCCAATTAAGTAACGTCTTTATGTATAGTTCTAACTTTCTTAGCACAGAGAAATGTTTTCTATTTTAAAATTTAGAAAGGTCATAAGCAGTGGGACAGACAATAAACTTGATTTTAATTAAGAGGGTTTCAGCTAGAATATTTATTTACAAACCAATTATAATTTAAATACAATTAGGTAAAAAAAATGAATTAGTGGAATTTCCCTAAAAATAGTCACAAATCAGAGATGTTAACTATGATTAAAAGACAGAATAAAAGTAATGTTTCAGCTCTGGGTAGTAGTTTTACCATGCTGTGTCACTCTGTAAGTAAGTACACTGTTTACCTTGCTTGGCCCAAGCACTCGTAAATAAGGCGGATTGAAGGGCAGAGATGAAAGCTCATTTCTGTCTTCAGTTCCCCGCTAGGCTCTTATTAAAAGGCTTTTACATGTAAACAGCCTAGATAGGTGAGCTTGTAAAACACAAGTCACACAGACTTGCCTTTCTTTGGCTTTCGATGTTTTTTTCTTCTTTTTCGTTTTCTTTCTTCCTTCTCTTTTTTGCTTTGCTGCCGTGACTTTCGGAGTGTTGTAATGTTTGCTTTTCAGGACTCTGGGTTAATGCATGGCCACTGTGCTCCTCATCAATATGACGCATTTCAGAACTCAATGAAAGAACTCTATAAAACCTGCTTTTATGACTCAGCTCAATATACATTGATTAAAAAATCACTGGTCCTATGCTTTGTTCACATGTACAGCACACAAATTTAATTGGTCCTTCTTGCACCAATGCCCTGTAGGGACCCTACGAAGCTTAGCATCCTGATAACACACAGTTTTATCTTTTATCCAGGAAAAAAACATTGCACAATTTTAGATTGCTATGTCAATATTTTTTATACTATTGATAACCGTTGCTACTGTAAACTATCCTTAAGTGTTAGTCTTCATAATCTGGAGAGGCCAGCCTTTAAGTTAAACACACCATGTTATTTCTGCTATTATTCTATGGTCCAGATGATATATTACAGGTCCTTCGTAATACTTAACAGTTGGGCTTAGCTTTTATAATTTTTTTTCCCCCCAAAGTCATTCAATCTCTACTCTACTACTCTACCAATTCAGCATGTTTTGAACTACTATTTTAAACAGTTTATTTGTCACATAACTTTAATTTTATTTTAATATCTTTTTTTCTGTCCAGGGATAGATTGGCACCCTGTCCTGGGTGTATTTGCCCAGCACCCGAGACATTTTCCCCTGGTTGGGTATGGGGAACCACTCCACAACCCTAATAGAGGATAAAGTGGAAGATAATGGATGGATGGATATCTTTTTTCTTTGTTAAAGGTTTAAAGGGGTTGGAAATGCCTTGGATAATTAAGGTTGAAATGATTATTGTAACATTACAATAAATGATTATTGTCACCTGTTTTGTGTTTAGTTTAGTGCCTGGCTCCCTTCAGCGCGTGTAACGCGGCGGCTCTGCACTTCCTATGCGCATCCGCTTTATTCCGAGGTAGACCACCGTGACAGAACGACCAGCCAGGAAATTTGGGGAGTCCAGAGACCAGGTAAGCGTATTTTTAAATTTTTCTTTGCGGGGGCCGTGTAGCCTCGTACTCGTGGCGCGTTCCGCAGTGTCCGCGAGTGCGCCGCTATGCGCAGCCTGCCGTCCCGGAGCCGTAAGGACGGCTCTTACAGTGTAATATCGGAGTATTACGACTCCGATGATGAGTGGTTATGGAGGTATGGGTACGAAGCGCTCTGCGCTGAGGAAGGTCTGGACCCGAGCAGCAGGGGCCGCACGCCGCACGCCCTGCAGCCAGGGGGCGTCCGCCTCGCCACGCCGCCAGGGGGCGTCCTCCGGACCATGCAGCTGAAGGGCGTGGCCCACTCCTCGTCCGACGTCGGCGCCCGCCGGACCACGCAGCCAGGGGGCGTCCGCCTCGCCACGCAGCCAGACGGCGTGGCCAACTCCTCGTCCGACGTGGGCGTCCGCCGGACCACGCAGCCATAGGGCGTGGCCCACTCCTGATCCGCCGTGGGCGTCCACCTGACTTTGCAGCCAGAGGGCGTTCGGCACGCCTCACTCGCAGAGGGCGTCCACCTGAGGGCGCCTTCCAAGCCCGGCTCAAGGAGGGCGGAGGACCAGCCCCCCTCGGGACTTTTTTTTTTTTTCTTGGTCGCGTCCCCCCGTTGCGCGATCGCTGGGGCGGGGGTAATGTAACAGGTGCCTAGGGCACCTGTCACCTGTTTTGTGTTTAGTTTCGTTCTGTTCTGTTAATTAACATTCATTGGTTATCAGTTAGTTAATTAACATCGTCTTGTCATTGGTTTGTTTTGTGCACATGGTCTGGTGTCGTTTTGTATTTATGTCCGTTGTTTCTCGTCCTCGGTGCTGGTCGTTGTGTTATGTCACTAGTCTTTTCGTACCTCATGTTTTTTGGTGCACTGCACCTTTAAATAAACCCGTCCTTTTGCTACCTGCGTGCCTGGCTCCCTTCAGCGCGTGTAACGCGGCGGCTCTGCGCTTCCTATGCGCATCCACTTTATTCCGAGGTAGACCACCGTGACAATTATCCTACTCAATTTTTAAATAAAAAAATATATTTTTTTTAAAGAAATAAATGTTTGGTCCTCGAAGTTCGAGAAGATGGGGGTTTTTCCCCACATATTCTCGAATTTCGAGGACCAAACATTTATAAAGCGCCGATCAGTATTTTCCAAAGTCCAATCCAGCCGCTAAGCCACACACATTACAATACAAGTTCTATTTCTGTCACAGGGGATCAAATTTTTTAACATTTAAGAACCAATTATCTCATAATTTTCATTCATTTTGCTTGAAAATTTCAAAAAAATGTATAACCTATATAACAAAATAGTTCCCTTCTATACTAGACTATATTTATGGGGAATTTTTAAGAGGACCAATCCATTTGAAAAGTGTTTTGAAAATTATATACCTTGCAGGATGTCTTTTTGTTTGCTTATTAATTGCCAGTAAGAATTATGAAATGTGCTAAACCATGCACCAGAAGCTATAGTGGCATCTTTGATCTTGTAATTCTGTTTAAGATTAACTCTTTATGTTGCTTCAATGTTTCTTGGATAACAAACACAAATTTGTTGGAGATAATAGCACATATAGACACATATTAGTGCTTAGCATGTTCGCCTCCCAGTGTTGGGAATCCAATCTGGGTCCCAATCTGGGTGGAGTTTTTATGTACTACTGTGTCCACGTGGGTTTCCTCCAGGTCCAAAAAATGCATTCTAGGTAAATCAAATGCTCTAGGTTGCCCCATATAGTGTGTGTTTGTGTGTGTGCCTGTGTCAATGAGTGTACACAGCAATAGTTGGCGCCCTGTCCTGGGTGTATCTGCCCAGCACCCAAAACGATCTACCCTGGATGGGCAAGGAGAACCCCCCTGCGACCCTAGTGGAGGATTAAACAAAATAAATGCCACATATACCACAAATACCACATATTTCTGTCAGCAAATAGTTTCATATTGTCTCAGTGAGACAAAGTCTTGCTGCCACACAATAGACATTTTACACAGATAAAAAAAAAAAAGATAATTTATTTTGTATCTCTTAAAATGGACCCCACATTATTTATAGTTCATTTAAAAAGAAAATGAAAAGGGATACTTTCTGGTACTTTAACTATTCTAACAGAACAATTCTAATGTTGTACACACTGATTTGTGTAGGTTGAGTAATAAAATTAGGTGGATAGAATGATTTATCCTGAGAAAAATTCTTAAAAGTACATTTGTTAGTTATTTTCTGAGCATTCTGTAACTTAGTTGTCATTTAAAAAAGTGCCAAAATTTGAATTTAAAGAGTCGTTAGAGGTGAGTTAAAACAAATGCTAATTTTCCATGATCAGTTTCCGTTGATTTGTAATGTTACCCTTTCACTCAGTACCTCACTTGGTTATGTCTTGCAGCAGTCCTTTCGGGACGCTGTAGATTTGATAAAGAAATTAGCTGTGATCTGAGAACAGGTTTACTGAGGTGCAGAGAGGGCAAAAAACTAAGCAAAACAAAAAAAATGAAACGATACTTTGCATCCAGCTCTTTTCACACAGTAAATGAGGATAAAAACATTGGAACACGGCTGTATGCAAACAACATAATCAAGAGAATGAAAAATGTTTTCGTATGATCCTCTGGAGACCACATATTAACGATCTCTTATGAAGGCACTGGCAATTGAAAATGCTTTTTTTGTTAAGCAAATCAGTTATTAATTAGACATTGGGATTTTGCTGAATTTCAGTTTGAAGTTAAAGTGAGAATGCAGGCAGGCCTTTCGCCTTCAGCATTTTATAAATGCTTAGTTAACTCGAATGATTACAGATACACTCCAGATTTATGTTGAAAGCACATCTTACATTTGGTTGCATAGTACTGTACACTGATAATATAGTGGGGTGGACTAAAGCATTAGGTAACACTTTCTATGAATTCTGTATTCATAATGCATTATAAATCTTATCTTATTTGACTTTTGATTCTTTGGATGTTTAGACATTCAAAACAAGATGATTACACTTTACTTAAAGTCTGTAAAGAGCATTTTTAAGCTTTTATAAGTCATTATGTACTACCATGTATGCAGTCTCTTTCATAGAAGTAATGATGAATCTTATTATAACACTTTAATGAGTGTGGTTATGTACATCTATGGACATTAAAAATGCTTATGGCAAGTATTATAAAGCATTATGAATACTTTATAAAGCTTTATAGATGTGTTACTAAGCATTCTAATATGATAAAAAAATGTTTTAAAAAATCCACAGCTCCAGTGTCAGACCCCACAAATGCTCTTAAATTTAAAAGACTACATACAGTTGTTTTAAAGCTTTTACAGTACAATTGGAGTTATTAATTGTGTACAGTGGGACAACTACATTAAACTACAGGAAGGATTACAGGAAGGAGAATGTAATGCTCATATAGTTTTGCATATAAATTGCATTGAGTATCATTCATTAAGTATCATACCATCCATATGTTCAAGTATTTATATATTTATTTTGTCTTAACTGGTGTTATCAGCAGAAATGGCTTGTTTATCTTCATTCAAGATGACAATGGGAGTGGGGTGGAGTGGGGGCCAGCATGGAGGCAGGACAGGCTCAGAGAAAGGCACTCCTTACAAACCCTAGCTCAGGTAAATGATGCTTCTGACAGAGTGCTTTGTTTGCATCGTTTATGGGAAGGAGGGGAATATGGGACTTAATGAGTCTCTGACCTTGTGGCACTGACTCCACTCTAACAATATACAATGAGGATCAGAAATATGTGGACACCCCTCAGCATAAATCATCATTTTTTTAAAAAGCATTTTAGAAAGAGGCTTTTTTGTTTCTCTGTAACTCTGCATATCATTTGAACTACTGTAAGTTGTAATATTGATGGTCACTCTGGGTTTCTTGCAAATTAGCCTGGCCTGACAAAAAAAATAAGAATAAATTGAACACACTGGTTCATTAAACTGAACAGTAAATTAGAATGAGCTTTCTCTGACATGCACTGCATGACTAACACTGACTTCCATTTTTCAGATATTCCCTTTAGTATTTGCCACAATGTGACCATCTGCATATTTTACTTGGCACAGTACATCAGGTTTACACCAGGTTTTCTTTCTGATGAATCCTTTTTCTTTACCTGGGCTGCAGACCGGCACTATAAATGCCCTGATAATTACTGTTACTGATAAATAACTATTAAACCTAGGACAATTTTTCATCTGTAATTGTTCTGTCTGCATTTCTTTGGATATGGGAGATCAAAGTCTTTGAAGAAAAATCCACACAGGCAAAAGAAAGATATGCAGAATCCACACAAAAATGACCTGTGTTGACTTAGCTCAAACTAAAGATTTTCTTGCTGTGAGGCGGATGCACCACAGCACAGGGATCTCCTTTTCAAATGGCTTTAACTTTAATTCAGCATAATCAATTGCTAAAAATATGAGACTGTTATAGCCAGGTCAACAATTATGTCCACAAAAACTGTTAACCAAGCACTGTGGGTGTGATGGTTGTGGGTCCAAATCACAGGTTCACTGCTTACCAATGTGGATGCTTGGCAAGACCCTTAACTCTCACTACTCTAGGGGTGCTGTATCACCCCTGTGGTCTGAACACTACTAAGTCGGGATAATTGTAAGACACTTTGGAAAAAAGCACCTGCTAATTGACCAAATGTCCCATGTGATGAATTCCACTAAACACTTTTGTCCTTACCACAGAGTGCAGCGATATTTTAATCTGCATTTCTAATACAAGTAATACTGTATTGCTATACCCTGTGCTCCTTTTAGAATTTCTACTGATCAGCTTGCTGGCTTCACTTCTTATAGGTGTAAGACACAGCATGTCTAAATAAGATGGCAAAAAAAAAACATTGCATTGTACTATGTGTTACCTACACATATGTGTCACATTTTTACAGGAGAGTAAGGTTCTAGAATCCTGCTTAGGCCCCTTTGCATCAGCAGTTTCCACTTCATCATTTTGGAATATGATCTCCTTTATTTATGTAGACCACTGGCAGGTGTCCTGGTGCTTTTGTTAATATATTGTTTGCTGCGCATTCAACAGCTGATCAGTACCTTGTTTCGGCTTAGTCAAGCCGTTATTTGACTTGTTTAGGTTTGAGGAGCATTAGTGTGAAAGGGAAAGCATCTATCCATTCACCTGTTCTGACCTGGAGCTACATTCTTTGCTATTTATTTCTCTCTTTCTGTCCGTCTGTCTTTCTCTCAATCTCTCTCTTCTGCTTGCTTCATGCCTGGGGCTGTAAGTGGTCTTTGAAGTGACACAGTACCTGTGTATTTAAAAAAGAAAGGGAATTCCTTTTGTTCCTGAATTCTATTCAACCTGAGCTTGGAAGGTGGTCTGTGTGTACCATGCATATGAGTTCAGAGCTGCCAAAAAGAGCTTTGTTTTTTGGAATCTGTTTTGTACTACAGGTACAGGGGTATTAAGGGGCTTACTATTAACTTGTTCCATCTATGACTCCTTTATTACCATCCATTTGTATTTGATTAATTGATGTGTATTTAAAATTGGATCTTAAAAACTAAGATTTAGCGATTTTTTGTCTGTGCATCTGATGTTTATCCATTAAATCTAAAAAAAAAAAAAAAAAAAAAAACCCACAGGTCGGAAGCATGAGGAGTTAAATCTCCCCCCCCCTTCCTTATTGCCTTCCTTATTTTGACCTGGGGCACAACCAGGTCAGTGCTGACCCAAAGCACTTACCATACAGCATCAGACAAAGAAGAGGGAGGATACGAAGTTTGTGTCCCCCTGTTTCTGTGTGGATACAAGCCAGTCATTATGTGATGAATCTGGCTGTGTGCTACAAGGTGATGAGTGAGGAAATGAAACTCAGATCTACAGTAATCAGCCCTTAGCATTATTTCTACGATCTTAACTTTACTTAGATTTAAGAGATGTACAAATAACAAACACAGTAATTAATGCCAGTTTTATCATTATTATTATTGCTATTCCAAAATAGACCACAAATTCATCACTTTAAATAATGACAGCTCCCATTCTATCTCCATTTATTCATTTGTTGAGTATAACGTAGGTACTTCCGACCTCAACTTTAATGAACAAATAAATTATTAAACAGAACTTTATATTACATTTGTAAACTGAACCAAGGCCAGATACACAATAGCTTAGGTAGTTTTATGCTTATATTAAAAGTACTTACATTACTGTTTCCTAATTATCCCAAAAAGCTGTATGTCAAAACTGTAAATAAATAAATAAATAAAATAAATTTGAATCAGACTGAATTCTATGCAAGTCTATGCAGTCTATGCAATCTTTAGATAATTTCATGTGAAAAATGTTAAGAGGCACTGTAGCTTAGTGGTTAGCACGTTTGCCTCTCCGTGCTGGGGATTCCAGATTCGAATCCCAATCTGGGTGTTCTCAGTTTCCAAGTTCTCCTAATGTCCGGGTCATTTTCAGTTTTTTCCCCACAGTCCAAAAACATGGATTGAAGGTAAATTGAATGCTCTAATTTGCATCATATACACACTATATGATGCAAATGAGAGCATTCAATTTACCTTCAATCCAGAAACAGGGGGCCTGTGTGTGTGAGTGAGTGTGCCCAGCTATGGATTGGCGCCTTGTCCTGGGGGTATCTGCGCAGCAACCGAAATGTTGATGTCTAGATGAGCATGTAGAACAACCCCCCCCCCCCCCCCCGCAAATGCTTAATTAAAGGATTAAGCAGAAAACAATGAATGAATGAATGAATGTACAAAAAGTTACAAATCAGTGATTGAATAACATTTCTACCACACAGTTGGTGTGAATCTAGAAAAATACAAATTACACAATATGAAAGAAGGATCTAAGGAATGATAGCTAAGGATTCCCGGTTCAAATCCCATTCCGGGTGGAGTTTCCATGTTCTCCCCATGTCTGCGTAGATTTCCTCCAGGTTCTCCGGTTTCCTTCCATAGTCCAAAAACATGGATCAACGTTGAGTGAATTCTGCAAATTGCCCCTATATAGTGTGTTTGTCTGTGTCTGTGGGAGTGTGCGTCCAGCAATAGAATGGCGCCCTGTCCTGGGTGTATCTGCCCAGCGCCCGAAACATTTACCCCTGGATGGGCATGGGGTAACCCCCCCCCCCCCAACCCTAGTAGAGGATAAATCAGAAGATAATGGATGGATGGATGGTGCTCTGATCAGGAATTGATAATGTCATGCAGGCTCACTGCAAATAGACAAACTGGCTCTGGTTAGTTGCTCTGGTTAGTTGTTTTTTTTTTAAACAGAGGTCAGTAATATTAGACACGAGCAAAACCCAGCAAAACAAGAGAGCAGAAAAACAAAGCATACAGGCTTTGAAAATTAAGCTGCCATAAGGATAGACAGGATGCTGAGTTAGAACAAACAGACAGAAGCTAATTCTGAAATATTCATTCATTCATTCATTATCTTCCACTTTTATCCTATATTAGGGTCGCGGGGGGGGAATCTAGGGGAGAATGTTTCGGGCGCTGGGCAGATACACCCAGGACAGGGCGCCAATCTATCACTGGGCACACACTCACACACACAGACACGCACCCAAACACACTCTACATGGGGCAATTTGGAGAACTCAATTGACATTTTTGGACTGTGAGAGGAAACAGGAGAACCCAGAGGAAACCCACGTGGACACGGGGAGAACATGGAAACTCAACCCAGATTGGGATTCGAACCGGGAATCCCTAGTGCTGAGAGGCGAACGTGCTAACCACTAAGCCACCGTGACGCCTAATTCTGAAATAAACACACAAAAAATACAAGCAGCATAGTACTTTGTAAGGTAACAACAACACTTACAACTAATTCAAAAATGATATTCCTATAAAATGGGGAGGAGAATAATCCAAAATGAGATGCAAGTGAATATGAAAGATCCAGGTGAGGAAAGAGGGACAAGTGGTGGAGCAGGTGTACCAGATAGATCCAGGTTCTTCCAATTGAACAGGGCACCCACTTACAAATGTAATGCCATTGACAAATACATACATATTCCCATACTTTTCCCCACTCATTTTTCAAATAGTAAACAAATTTTACTATGAAATAAATGATCAAGGTTTATATGTTTTGTCTTATGTGTTTGATATGGTTCTCTTTATGTATTTTAAGAATTTAGTTTGAAAATATTTGTTCAATTAGTCTAATGCCAATGTGTGAGGTCATGAACTACATTTCAAGATTTTGTAACTTTAGTACAATTTGGAAGAATTAGAATATATTGTTATTTTTAAAGCCTCACAGATGTGATTATGTTTGGCTTGACTAAGTAAATGAGCTTCTCAATATGAATAACTGAAGATGAGGGAACAATGATGTCTCTCACTTGTTGAACCTCTCTCTCTGTCTCTCTGATAGAATATGATGACATAAATGGATGCAAGGACCAGGATGGATAAATGAGGGTTGGAAAAGTAATGGAGTAAAAAATGGGCAAAAGAGAAGTGCTTTCTACACAAACGATGAGACAGCATACTGATGGAGTTACTCATTAAGAGAGACCATTTCCTTGTGTGTGTGTGTGTGTGTGTGTGTGTGTGTGTGTGTGTGTGTGTGTGTGTGTGTGTGTGTGTGTCTGTGGATAGGAAAGTTCAAAGTTTATTGTTCAAGCCATGTCTTAGACTCTTTATAATTTTTTCATTTATTTATTTACCTGTCTGTTTTTTTGTTGATGGGTTGGGCGAATGCATTATTTTTATTTTCCTTATGTATCAGAATTTAGATAATATGAAAGACAATGTGTGCCAATATGTTATGAATTATAGCTAAAATTGGCAGAACTGGGCTTTTTTAAAATGATCATTTATAATGATTAAATATTTTTAATAATTTTTAGTTGTAACTTTATGTTGCCTTATTGAAAATGTAAAATGAATATTGGTTCATAGAAATGCAAAAAAAAAAAATGTAAGTATGCAACAAGATAAAATGTGATGGTTTACTATTATTTATGCTTCCATCAGGCTTTATTACAATTGATGTAAATAAGATTGTTCAAATGTGGTTGTTGGATAAAGAATATATTATTTTGATATTTGCATAGATCTCTTTAGAGGTTGTATTTTAGGACGTTAAATTTGACTGTGAAAATTAATGGGAGAAATAAATGTACTTTATTTACCTCCGAGGGGAAATGACTGTGTGTGTGTGTGTGTGTGTGTGTGTGTGTGTGTGTGTGTGTGTGTGTGTGTGTGTGTGTGTGTGCTGAATGTGTGTTGGTACTTATCTTAATGGAATCTGAGGCTGGCTGTTTATCTAGCTGAAGGCTGGGGTGTGGTAGCCCCCATTATGGTTGCTTTGTCATGCTAACCTGTAGCTCATTGCTGGGTGTCCCCCTTGGCTCACCCCTGGGCCCAAATTTCATTGTGCTTGTCCTGCTCTCAGCAGGACTGTGTCTACATTGCCCAGTGGGGGCAGACTGGGGGGCGTAGCCGCCCATGTCAAGCCTTCAGGCCTTTTTCTTCTGACCTTGCATGCTCCATAGGGGACCCCTATTAGATCTCTAATTAACACACCCCCACAGACCCCTCTAAAGACCTTACTTCGTCAGTACTTTCAAACTACTCATTCAATCCAGAGCAATATTTTATGTTTGTTTTAAAGCAATGCAATTATTAAATGTGAAACATTTATTAAAATCATCATCTAGCCATTACTAAATATTAATAGAATATTCATAGATCACCTGACATAAGATGAATACCCATACTAATTTGCACAAATTCTACTGCTCAATAAAAGTTCAAAAACATTTTTATGTATATTTCCAAACTTTACCTTTTCTGCTTTATTTTTAACTTATCAACTTATTCGGCTCTGTTATTTTTGAGGGATTCATATAATTGAGAGAAAAGAGAGAATAAGCTTCTTCCAGAAGGATGTTGTACATTTTAATGTATGTTTCTGATAAGAAAAAAAAAACTAAACTTGTCTTAGAGCTTAATCCTGTTCAGGAAACAGTGCTATTACTATGTCCAGACGAATTCAGTTTCCATGTGTGGGTGTAACATCACCATTTCAATCTCAGTTTTTGCCCCCTGGTGAGAGTCCATACACTTTCACCATTTCCTAAAGCTCTTCTAAAAGTCTATGTAGCTCTTCCAGAGAGTTTTCTCTGGAAGAAAATGTAAGATTGGAGATAATTAGTTAATAAATTTACTGTCGGATCCACTCTACAAAGGAGACACATGCAGAAAGGTCCTGATAATAAACATGAGGATGGTGGAGTCACAGTCTCTGACATTCAGTTGTTGAGATTCCGGATTACACTGTGCAAAGGAAGGGTGTGTGTGTATGTGTGTGTGTGTGCGCCATAAGCCCTTTGGGACGTTGATTAACTCCATTGTGCTAATCATACGCCCCCGTAATGAAGGTGTGCTTTAAAGCTCTCCCTCCTTCCATGGGGTGCGGGGTGGAATTTGTTGGGACAGATTTTAAAAGGGATTTGAAAAGAGTACAGACACTAAAACATATGTCTCTCCCAAGGAGGCCGAGTGGCTCATTCATCCTCAGCGGTGCTCTTCCCGCTCACCGTCCTGTTCATGCTGGCTTTATGGTGACCCAGAGGCGATCTGCAGAGGATGCTAGTCAATGAGTAGCAAATAGAATGCAGCCTGTCTTTTCTGCATGTTCGTTTAAAGGTCTTCAATACACATCAGATATGTTATTGTACATGCAATCTTGCAGTCTCCCAATGTATGCCATTGGATAAAACAATATAGTTTCTTATTTACCAGTAGCTAGTTTAGCTATGGGTAAAATGGACAGTCCAACAGGGTAGAATCTTGTTAGGGCAGCAGTGGGTGTCCACACATCCAAAATTGGTATGATGAGATTTATAAGAGAATTTATAAGAGATTTATAAGATTCACATCAGTTATACTGTGCCATATTTCACCAGACTTCTGGGATGTAGAAAAACACCATGAAGACTTTTCACTTTTTGTGGTACCATTTTTAAAATTGTCTAATGTCATCTTGCAGTGTCTTCCATTCAGTGACTTCACATATTGTTTAAATGTCAGTTGAAAAGGTCCATATTAATGCATTTATTTTGTATTAAAAATTGACTGGCTCTCTTAATTGTCTGCACAATTGGTATTAAACTCGGAGATTTAAAAAATAAGAATAGTTCAATAAGCCCATTTACAATGTATTTAATGAATATCTCCTCATCACTAACATGTAAGGGTACACAGATTTCAATATAAATAATGTTTTTATTTCTATTTCTATGAACACGACACTTTAATCTTGCCTGCTTGGCTACAAATAAAGAAAGTGTCTGAAGGGAATACCAGAGAAAAAAGAATAATCAAACCAGATTTTTTATACATATTGAAAACAGGAAACTAATATTTTTCATAATGTGTGGCTTGAAAAGTGAATAACGTGCTTTGAAAATTTATTTATTAAGGAAATTAGTTGATTACATATGTATGAGTGGCAAAAGTATGTAAACCTGGGGGATTAACAGATAACGTAAAGCTGAAATTAAGGTCAATAATGATGACAATCAGGTGTGAGTATTTTTTTTTTAAGAACAGGGATTTGCCAAAACATAAACTTCATAACACCTTTGCAAAAGTGTATAATGTCACAAATAAAGAAGGAAAGAAAAGTTGTGGCTCATCAGAAGTGGCCAACAAAGATCATACAATGGCGTAACAATTCAAGGTATTTTTTAAATAACTATAAATGTTCTTTTCTTAGCTCATTGTAACATTAAGGGGTCCAAGTTATTGGAACAATGTTTTGTGGAAGGATGAGACCAAAATAAGTAATTTAGTGTGTGTTTGGACGTGTGATTGTGTGAGTGTGCCCAGCGATAGATTGGTACCCTGTCTTGGGTGTATCTTCCCAGCACCAGAAACGTTCTCCCCGGATAGGTATGAAGAGCATTCCAGCATAAAAATCTTATTACATCTATAAAAAATGGCAGTATTAAAGTTTAAGCAATTGTAATCTTGCAGAAGGACCTATTGCAAGCAATACAAGGTAAGAAATTCATGAACAAAATAGACTTTAAAATATTTTGTACAAAGAGATGGGCTAATATTTCTTTACGCCAATGTGCAAGACTAACACTTACTGAAAAACTCTATCTACTTTACTTGTAGATAGAGTTGCACAAGAAGGTCACACCACGTACTGAAATCTAAGGTTCCCATACTTTTGCCATTCACTCATATGTCATTTTGAATAATTTCTCTTAACAAATAAATGACCAACTCTGATATTTTTGACTTAACTACTTTAAGTACTTGTCTAAATATCTTATTAAGCTTATGTCATATTTATACACACCATCTAAAATTTTCACGAACTTTAAGGAACCTGCATAAATAAAAAAGCTATAATAGTTAACATGATCTAAATTTCTATTAATTTATATTTAAAGTATTTTTAAACCTAAATTACTCTGTTACCCATGAATGCCCTTTCACCTGTCAATGCCCCACAAAACACATTTTTTTTCACCCCTATTAACACTCTAGCTTCACCCAGGACTCGAAGCCTCTCCACAGTCTCTCCTTGTCCCGTCAACCCTCAGGCATACTCACTCTCTGCTATGATGGATTAGAGGACATAGAGGTTCTGTCCTAAGGGACATTGATTCACCTATTTTGTCTGCTTTAACATTTGTGTATTAATGTTCCCAGCAGGAGGATAAGGAGGGCAGTATCTCTCCAAAAAGGGTGGTTTTCTATATTTGGTGTGAAGGAACTTTATAATGCTTTGACCTTAACAATTTGACGTACGTTAAAATGCTAATTTTTAATACTTTTTTTTTTTTTGCATTTTCACAAACTCTTAACATACTCAGCTGAAATGTCTATGTCTATGACTTAGACTGACAAACTGGTGGTGGTATTTTGGTGGTATTCTCTTTATTTTCTTTTTTAACTGATGCTATAATAAACTGTGCTGAATTTTATTGAGAATAACCTGCATTTAGATATTGTAGCTGTATATGGGCTTATTTTAAGGATTCAAGGTTTCAATGAGACTTTTTTGTCATTTACGTAACATGTGGTACATGAAATGCAAACGAAATTCCATTTCATGGAGCCAGTTTCTCTAAGCAGCAGAATTATTATTTTTTATTTAAATATTAGGTTTAGAATAAACCTGTCAGACTTCTATACATTTTTCATTGTAGTAATTTAATTTAGATTTATTTGTATAGGTCTTCCTTTTTTCCAAAGCTTTATAGAATCACAATAGTCTTTATACACTACAATTTGTGATTTTTTTCAATATTTTGAGATGATACATTTTTTAAATTAATACCTGATAAATTAAGTGGAATATTAAAGATGGGTACAAAGTACTAAGTATGTTTCATACCAGTATTTGTGTTGCTCTACAGTCTGTGCTGTGGATGATAAATTGTTGAACTTAACCTAAAAAAAACAAAAAATTTTGACTGGATATTATTAATTGTAATTATTAAAGCTGCATTATAATTGATTTTAAAAATCAAGTTCTATCTAAAATGGACTTTTTCTATCAGGCCCAGTGCAGTGTTCTCGTGGTGCTGCTCATGGGAAATAAGGTCCCATAAGGAAGTGCAATAAAAAGGGACCGACTTAAGTACCCCTCTGTATACCAATCTGCCCACTCTGGAATGCTAAAGGTAATAGCTGCACTTCAAGTTAGATTAGACAGGTAGGGCCTGGGAAACCTGTCAGAGAATGTAAATTCCATTAATGTCGGCTGACTTTCTCAGGTAAATGGACTTAGTTAAAAGATTTAAAGTACTGACACTTGATAATATGATATCCTAAAATTGAGATTTTCAGTGTTGACGGATCACTAAAGAAACTTTGGGATTAAATTGAGATAAAAATAATAACACCTAAATAGGATTCTAATAGAAAATGATATAGGTTAATAGTAAATCTTAAATATGTTCTTGTACTTGTGATGGTGTTGTGACATCATTTATGTTTAACTTTTTAAACTTGTCTCCCTAAAATAAAATCACTAAGGTATGAGATCTTTAAAGATTTCTTGATTTGTTGTAGCTTGCTGTATTAAATATATATTTTTTAAATGTCATTTTATTTCTTACATGTATTTATACGTGACTAGTATATGTTTTAAAGTGCACTATAGAGTATGTATAGCAAGCACTAAACATAACTAAACATAAAATAAATAAAATATATTAAAATATTATTTCTGTATTTTGGATATACTGTATATGGTATACTATATCTTAACCATGATTAAATAAAGGGATGCAATGGTTTTTGGATTTAATTTTTACGTTAATGCTGTAAATGTTATCTGCTGAGATGGCAACATATTGTGTATGTTCACATTGCTAAATGCCACTGTTTGATTGATTTATTGATTAATGATACTTTATTAATCTGCCAATGGGCAAAATCAAAAGTGAGAAAGATCAGATGGAATACACTGCGAAAGGAAAAGACAGGTGATAAAAAAAGGTTTGTCTTGGATGTTGCTCTTATTTGCTGTTGCAAAATGTGAAAAACCATTGAATTCTGATCTGAACACTGTAATTCATGTTGCATTGTCACAAATTGAATACGTATGATCTTCACTTTGCTTTAATTCTCTGCAAGAAGTAAGAAACCTTCAACACTTGTTTTTACTTAAAACATTTCTGATTTAAGCCTTCTTAACTTTTAGCTTTCAAGTTATGAGTCAAAGAACCAAGTACCAGAATAGTCAATAGTGCTGTTTATTAAAATGAAATAAGGAAGAATGAAGAATTTAATACACATTTAGGATAACAGATGACACCAGCTATTAACCTTTCCTTTAAATGTTATATGAAAAGGTCTCAGTTAATAACTGGGGTCTAAAAGGCCCCCTTTTGACCGAACAGATGGATGAACCTCTTATTGGGCAAAAAGGAAGACAGTCCGCTGGGTCCATGCTTGTCAAGGGTAGAACATTAACAGTTGTGTGTTTTATGCTGCAGGTTTCTGTCATGTAGTAGGTTTTATTTGATTCTTACTGAGCATCAGAGCTCATGCTTTTGTGTTATTTTATGAGCTCTGTGGAATTTACAGTGGAGTCACTCAGGATGGTGCCCCTATGCTTGTCTTTGTCACTCTTTCTATTCTTATCTTCCTTCTCTTGCTCGATGATGTTGATGATGTCTGTGAGGCTGTTTTTATGGCCTGATAGACTCCCTGCTGCAGGGACAGCTTGTCCCAGTCTGGGTCCACCCTGTCCTCCGGAGCTGCGATTGTCCGGCACTAATCGGTGGAGGATTACGACCTTTTTACTGCACTACTGAGCTACCGTCAATTCGCTCCATCAATCAGTCGACATGCCTGGTTGATCTATCAACCCCTCGATCTGCTGGGTCATGAGGGTAGGAGGTATCATCGCAAGCTTCAAATATTGTTGAAGAATGCAGGAAATGAGGGAATCTTGTTTGGCCAGTGATACAAACTCATAATTAAGGTATTTTTTCCACAGAAGTCATCATCCTGTCTGCAACCAGAACAAGTGCATAAAAGAAAGAAGGACATAGTGTCATGACGATGTGGATTCTCCCTTTTTTTACCAGTTCCCATTAAATACTACATGCACAAAGCAGCTTCTTACTGTAAATCCAGAATAAAAGGAATAAATAAACCGATGAGGAATTTGTTCCAAGCAGACTCTGACCCTGAGGGCCAATCTGCAGAGGAAATGCTTGTGGAACAAGCACGAGATGGTATCATGCAAACACCGACCGTGGGAACCAGAGTAAAAAGGGAAAGAAGAAAAATCCCCAGACAAGATCTCAATAGAATCATAAGGACAATCTCTGGTCACTGGTCTGCCCTCTGAGTACACTTCATGTGCTTTCTTTTTCTCTAACTACCTCCCTACTATCACCACCTTTTTCAGAGCCTGCAGGTCATCTGTCTCAGTTGTCGGGCCCTCAGGTAAATTTTGACCCCCCACTATTCAGGCCTGAAGCTGTCCATTAGTGCCGGGTTATCCTTCCCCCCTACCTTGTCTGCTTCAGGCTCCAGCTGTGGCGTTTATTTGGGGTTTGTTTGGAGAAAGGACCCTCTTAACATCCCACTCCATGCAAACAAAGTGACGTCTGATTTATTGAAATTACCAATGAAGGAAATGCACTTCTATAAATCATCTGTCTTTTTTTCCAGCTCTGCCTGCCTTCTTTACCCACCTCTAGTCTCATTTCAGAAGACCCATATCCATGCAGAGATAGGTGGGTGTTAAATCAACATGTGATGGTTTATGAAAACAGCTGTAGACAAGCTCATGGTCACCATTCTCATTTCAAGCTGTAAGCCTCTTAACAGCTTAACTCCTCTTTATCAGCCTCCTTCCTGGACTCCCTCAGCCATATCTACCTTTCCGTTTTGCTCTCTCTCACCCCTCAGGGTGCAACCAGGCCACTACAGTAAGCTCTTCCATTACAGATGTATTCATCAGTGAGATTGGACAAAATAAGAATTTTGTTTCAGAAAAAACAAATCACATGTAGGACTGTCTGTTACGGTTGAGTAAGGCTATAATAATAACATCAGGGACTACAGGTTACGTCTCATTTTTTAATCATCAAATTGTTATTTGTTTGTATATAGGCACAAATCTAAAGAACTGGCTTTACAACATCTTGTTTTTATTTTAAATAGACATTTTTGATTGGATTATTTGGGCAAATTACATTTTTTCCTCCCAGGAAGTCTTAATTTAATGTTAATTGAAGTACCAGCATCAGTACACTCACTTATTCTACATATTTCCATATATGTCCAATTCTTCAATGTATTCACAAACTTTGAAACTCCAAGTTAAAATATAATATATCCATATAGTTTATGATACAACTACATAGCAAGTGTGAAAAATGTTCATATCAATGGTAGCAAGAAGGTCCACTGAAGTTACTAATGTGGGTACTTGTGCAAGACCCTTAAACCTCATTGCTCTGGGGTGCTCTGGCCAACCCAGGGCTCACCTTGTATGTCTCTTTGGATAAAAGCATCTTCTAAATGACCAAATGTAGTGTTTGTTGTAGTGTTGACCATAGAGTTTTAACAATTTATCGAGAAGAACTTTCAAAGAACCCTGAAGGTAACCTGGGTGTAACAAATATCAAAAATGCAATAATAAAAAGTAATGTATTGTGTAGCCTGGGTTGTGTAGTTGCTGTTATGTATAGCACATTGTTACTGGAGAACATCGTTCTTTTCCACTGTACTGTATACCGTACACCACTTTATATTGTTGGAATGACAAATTTAAAAAAATCTTGATACCTGAATACTTGACTTGTTTCAGCTAATTCTACCACATATATAGAGGCTTTACTGTATGCCAACATATAACACTATGCCACCTACAGTCGGTAAGGGTCATGCTTTTTTTCAGTTCATGAATTTTGCGAATAGCGAACTAGATTAAATCCCAATCCCAAGATCTTAAAACCTTTTAATAAACAAATTGGACCATCAACTGCAGGCTTGGCCATCTTCAATGCCTGACCTGATCTTTCAGAAGAAACATGAAGGCAAAAAGGTGACTCACTACTCGAATACCTGTGTTATTGTAATCTTCGACACTGTCATATGTTTTGTGTCCACATAATTCTGTCTGTATATGGTATTATACACACGTAGGTGGTGGAGTCTGGAGATGCGTCATGTTAAGCCCCTGTAGATTACATCAGTGTCGGTTGGGTTTAATCAAGGAAGGCCTTGTGCTAGACAAATTTGTGGCACCTTCCTTAATTTATTTCCAGCAGCATGTCCTTGACGTGTCTCTTGCACTAATGAAACACTTCACACCCACCGAAGGCCAATGAATCCGACTCATCACTCTCCTCCCAGTGCTGAAGGACCTCTAAAGCTGTCGCACTGACCATTGGGAAGATTCTGGAAAAGCGGCACACCAACTGAGTGGCACTGGAAAGCACTGGCAACAGAGAAAAGCGAATGGAAAACAAAAAGGGAGATGTGACAGAACTGAAAGATTTCCCCAGGGTGCACTGTTTGCCTTGATGTCCTCCTCAGGGGGGTAGACCCCTCCCCAGCATGCACTCAGTATGAGTCAGGGGGTTTGAGCTTTATAACCCCAGTCCCTTCTGTTACTGGCTAATCAGAGCTCAGACTGCCATGAAGCTCCTTTATTTAATTAAGGGTAATTAGTGGCTGTCAAATCGCAGACAGACAGACAGTGTAGGGAATTGAAGACTTAATGCTCAGCAAGTGTCAACATTTAGCCAAGTATGAATTAAAACAGACTGTGTTTTTATTGTTTGAAATGAAACGTAAACACCATGGCGTAATCCGAAAGTTGTCATTTGTCAGTATTGCAAGACAGTTGCAATACATGTATACATATAATTTAGTGTATAAAAACTCATCATACTGGACTGTGTGTTTGGCTTTAAATAAAGTTTGCTATTGTATAAATTAGACAATTTCTCTTTTTAACTGCTTTACAAGACTGGATACATTGATCAGCTTTGCCACATACCATTGATAAATATCAATGCTAGTTAATGTCACATTCAGTTCAAATGTTATCAAATCTTAGTGTGTATAGAATGGGTTATCCCAGTGTCTTAAATGGGTTATCCCACTTTAAACTTACTGTTATTGTTAAAAAAAAGTATAAACGAAAGAAAATAGGCAAAAAAGTGACAAAAGATTTATTATGGATGAATCTCAGTTTAAAACTAAACAGTGCCCCATCCTTGTTATAATGGATAGTTTTAAACATTTTGGGGATTTTCAGAAAAGTTTGCATAACAACACAAAGATGTTATGTGAACCGATTTTATTCCGATTCTCAAAAATGCATTAGAATTTCAGATTATCACATCACATTTTTTACATTAAGTGACCAGTTTTCATCCAAAAATGTCTTTTGATTGGTCTTCGTATACAAATTAGTGGATTTAATAGTACAACCTCTGGAATAACCACTCTTGAAGAATGTTCTTTAAATTGTTCAAGTTTGTAGAAAACAAAAGAAAAAAATATGCTACAAATGTATCTTTTTATAAAGGCAAAAATAGACAAAATGATTAGTTATGGAAGGACTAAAGTGTATACTAAAGACGAAATAAAGGACTAAAGATGACCTGGCAAACAAAATGGATTCACAGCTCTTGGAGGGTGTTCTCTCAATTGTTCATGTTTGTAGAAAAAGAATAAATCACAGAGACATGTCACAAAAAATCTTTTTACAAAGTTCCAACATTCTGGCATTAAGAATTTTGTCCTATTTATAAAAAATGGTGTAGTCAATCACAATTATTGTTTAGATTAAATCAAATCATAAATCATATAATTCTGTAGAAATTATTGTGGAATCAAAAGAAAAAACACTGCACTATTAGTACTTATTAGCACTACGTCAGATTTTTTTATAACAAAGTGAATTCTTTGACAAAACCTATTCTCCATCAATCCGATTCCAGCTCTCTCTTATTGTTGCCAGATCAGGTTTGCAGATTGATTTACATGTTTTTTTTATGCAGTTACCTTCACAAATTTAATTTGACTGACATCAAACAATATCAGCATTATTATCTTACCCAATACAGATTTCATTATTAAAATTAAAAATGTGTTAATATTGGCTTTCTTTTAGCTCTTCCATATGTAAATCTCATTTATTTAGGCAATTTCACTGCTCCACTATGTTTCTCATTTGTTTTGTAGTAATTTTTTATTCTTTTGTTTTAATGTCTTCCTTGGTTTATGAGTATGCTTCACTTTAACAACCTTCCCATTCTGTTTGTACTTGGTCCTAAGATACAGCTGACCAACAATTCCATAATGATTTATCTTCTTGAAGAAGTTTTATAATCCTCTCCTTTGTTTTAACTGACATTTTTCATGTTGGATCCATGATACATTTCAATCTGCTTTGTACAACAGCTCACCAAGGTGAGAGACATTTTATAGACATTTTGCCATCACAGGCCTAGGAGCAATTTAGTATAGACAAGTCATATCATGTTTTTTTTTTGAGAATATACAAACCAATGGAAAACATGCTAACTTTACTTATTATAAACTTTCTGCCTAGAAACTTATTTATTTATTCATTCATTCATTATCTTCCACTTAAGCCTCTACTAGGGTCATGGTGGGGTTCCTCATGTACATCCACGTTTTGGGCGCTGGGAAGATACACCCAGGACAGGGCGCCAATCTATCTCTGGGCAGAGTCACTCACACAGACCACTAAGCCACTGCGTCGCCCTGCCTAAAACTGAATTTGAATCATTTTTGCTGTGAGGCAACAGTGTTAATGTGCCATCAAATTCATATAGTATGTGTGCTTTTATTCTTGGTTTGGTCACTGCACTGGTGTGCTAGTCTTTGTCCACTGGTACGGAATGAATATGCGCTGAGGCTTATATTCTAGAATTCCAGTGCTTGTGCACGTATACTGGTGTGCTTGCATTGATAAACACGTGCCAGTGCGTGTGCGCTCAACCTCACACTGACAGCTGAGATCCAAATGAAACATTAGTAATGGCTGTATGTCGACCTGCATCCTTCACGGTGGTAGGATTTAGGTGCTGTACATGAGATACACGCTCACAAGACGTAGGTCATTGCTGACACAGGCACGGTTTTGTCAGTTGCTCTAAAGATTTCAAGCGTCCAAATGCCGGGCAAGAGAGTCACAAAGACTCCCTGCTGAGATGCAAGCTCATCCGCACACAGCGAACACGGAATCGCTGGCCATTCTCAGTAGCAGCTGTTGTCAAGACAGGTGTCTCGAGCCTCAGAGATAAAAAGAGCCTCAGGAATTCCTGCTCAGAGCTTTCTTTCGTCTCCTTGTGTTTGTCGTTTTCGTCTCTCTGTTCACCTTGAGCTCAGTTTCAGCTTTTACTGCCTCTAAAAGTGGCACAGCTCCCCAGTGACCTTTAACCTGCCAGTGAGGAATAGAGGCTCAGTCAGGGGTCAGGTAGTCAGGCTCTTTTGTCTGACTCTTTGTGTGTCTATGCGCGAGTAGTCAGTTGTAGAACAATTGTCATTCCTTTTGCAATTTCAAATATGAACTTACACAAAGACATAATTCACTAAATGACCAATCCTTATTCATTATATATATATATATATATATATATATATATATATATATATATATATATATATATGTATATGTATATATATATATATATATATATATATATATATATATATATATATATATATATATATTATTTATGGTATAAAACTGGAGTGTACAATGCAATGTGACAATAGTGTCAAAAGTTTGGGGAATGACTTGTCCCGCATCTACTTGTTTCTACTTAATAATGTGAATTTCCAATTAAATCATTTAAAAAATATTATATGAAAAGAAAAACATCTATTGTAGCCATGTTTACTAAGAGGTAGGGACATAATTAAAACTTGAAATTGTTGATGTATAAATACCGTTACTTAGGATTTTTTTTACTAATGCAGGTAAAAATAGTAGTGTCCAAACATTTACTTTAAACTACTTTGGTACTGACACTTGTTACAAATAAACCATCACATTAGACATGATGAATGTAAATAAATAGAGATGGTTTTTAAAAGTGCGGCACGGTGGCTTAATGGTTAGCACATTCGCCTCTCAGCACTAGGGATTCCTGGTTCGAATCCCCATCAGGGTGGAGTTTCCATGTTCTCCCCGTGTATGTGTGGGTTTCCTCCGGGTTCTCCGGTTTCCTCCCACAGTCAAAAAACATGGATCAAGTCAATTGAGTTCTCCAAATTGCCCCATGTAGAGTGTGTTTGTGTTAGTGAGTGTGTGCCCAGCGATAAGTTGGCACCCTGTCCTGGATGTGTCTGCCCGGCGCCCGAGACGTTCTCCCCTGGATGGGCATGGGGAACCCCACCGCGACCCTAATAGAGGATAAAGCGGAAGATAATGAATGAATGATTTAAAAAATAAAAAATAAAAATACGGTGACATAGAGGAGCTACTGTATCATGTTAGAGCTTCTATAATAAGCTAACTCTGAACTCACACTCCACTTGTCTATCAGTCTATTTAAATATGCATATGTATTGGTAATAATTATTCATCACGAAACACAAAAAATCCTACAATAAACAAATTTGAAAATAAAAAAGAGTTAAAAACTCTTGCAGACATAGCACTCATTCAGCAAAAGTCCTATTTACTTTCTTAAAAGTACTTAATTTACTGCTTCCTAAAACAACTTAAACCATGGGCCATTTGATCTGAGCAAAACATATACAAAACATATTGTGGTCCATTTTGTTTTTTTTACAGCTCTGACATTTAAGGAGCTAGTTGAGTGCCAAGAGCTGTAAGAACACAACACATGCACACTATTGGAAAATTAAATATAAGCAATCTTATGGTAAAGCATTAAAGTGCACTTTGTGACCAAATGCAAAAAGATGCAGGGAGCTTGAAGTACAAAGTACATATAGTGTATTAATATATGTGTTTGGGTTTTACTAACTGGTTGAAACTTACAAATTCCATTTCATTATTCATCCATCCATCCATCCATTATCTTCTGCTTTATATATTAGCGTCGCGGTGGGGTTCCCCATCCCCGTCCAGGGGAGAACGTTTCGGGTGCTGGGCAGACACACCCAGGACAGGGCGCCAATCTATCGCTGGGCACACACTCACACACACAAACACAATCTATATGGGGCAATTTGGAGAATTCAAGTGACCTTGATCAATGTTTTTGGACTGTGGGAGGAAACCGGAGAACCCGGAGAAAACCCATGTGGACACAGGGAGAACATGGAAACTCCACCCAGATTGGGATTCGAACCGGGAAGCCCTAGCGCTGAGAGGTGGACGTGCTAACCTCTAAGCCACCGTGCCGCCCATACGTATATTTTTATTTTTTTTAAATCATGGATCCTGAATAAGATACAGTATAGACTTTCTGCCCTAAGGCTTTTAATTTTGACATTCATCATATCCAAGCAAACTACTGGTGTATCTAAACAAGCAAGTGGCCCTGAGGGTGTATTTAAGCAAGCAAACAGTTAAGCAATGAATTGGCCCTAAAGATGTACCCAACCATGCTTGTGGTCTATGGGGTGTTCTAATTCCACTTCAGTGGCCCTTGCACACCTACAGCCACCTCAAGCAGACCCAGCACACCTGTGAGTAAAAGTAAGTAGAGCAATAGATAAGGGATCACAGTGTCGAATGCTGAGGTCAAGTCAACAAACTGCATTCGTTTGCATGTGTTACTGTCCAGATGTTTGAGCACAGAGTGCAGACTGCATCCTTTCTACTCTTTTTGGAACGACCGGCAAACTGATGTGGGTCCAGTGTGGGTGGAAGGCAGATCTTCAGGTGTGCCAAGACCAGATCCAGTCTGAAACACTTCAAAACAATATTGTGAGTGAGTTTTACAGGAGGCTTAGTGGTTAGCATGTTTGCCTTTCAGGGTGGAGTTTCCATGTTCCCACAGTCCAAAAACATAGATCAAGGTCAATCGAGTTCTCCAAATTGCCCCATATAGAGTGTGTTTGTGTGCATGAATGTGTGCCCAGTGATGGATTGGCGCCCTGTCCTGGGTGTATCTGCCCAGTGTCCAAAACGTTCTCCCCTGGATGGGCATGGGGAATCCTCCCGCGACCCTAATATAGGATAAAGCAGAAGATAATGGATGGATGGATGGATGGAATTTTACAGGATCGTCATTCAGGCATGTTAAATTGGGGTGTTGGAGGTGGATTTGAGGCATGCTGATTTGTATGCATTGATCCAGTTCAGTGTAGACCTAGGACTAGGTGAGTGCGAATGGCTGGTGGTCCGCAGAGGGTCTGTTCTGTTAGCTGTCTTTCTGTTTTGTCTGTCAAAATTGAGTATAGAAGTTATTTTCTTGCTCATTAAGGATACAGCATTAGTTGTCCATCAATAATGTTCACTGTCGGTATTGTGTTTTGGGGTGACGTGCAGTGCCATTTTTCCACCGAACATAGTCGTTGTGAGGCAAACTCTAAACAAGCTTCAGCTTTGCTTTTTCTTCTGAAATGGAGACTTGCGTGGTAAGCGAGCGTAAAAGTCATGGCCATTGTGTGCATTTTGAATTTTGTTAATTGAAAATAGGGTACCTGCTAATTTCAGGTCTTTCTGAAGCTATCCGCAAGTGGTTCTTAGCCCTTATTTTTTGCCCAAAGAGATATGATACTCTTTTTATTTTGTTTTAATTTTCATTGACATTTGTAATTTTGCCAAAATAATTTAGTAGAATTTATAAACATTAATTTATTAATTCATTATCTTCTGCTTTAGTCATGGTGGGGTGGGGGTGGGGTGGGGGGGGGGCATTTCATGTGCACTGTACATACACCCAGGACAGGGTGCCAAACAATCGCTGGAAACATTCACTCACACAGACACAAACTTTATGGGGCAATTTAGAGCATTCAATTTACCCTGAATCCATGTTTTATGAACTGTGGAAGGAAACCAGAGAACCAGGAAGAAACCCATGATGACACGGGGATAACGTGGAAACTCCACCCAGATTAGGATTCAAACCTGAGACAAATGTGCTAACCACTAAGCCACCATTCTTCCCAGGTCTATACACATTATGTACATAAATTAAAGTAAGTTTCAGATAATAGCTATTATAGAATTAAACAGGGGTGCATATATCATGCCATTTCATCTGGAGATTTAAAATTTAAAGTATGGAAAAGCACTCAGTTAAGTGACATATTGACATATTGAATATTATAACAAGAAAATAATTTATTAAGGTTTTTGTAATTTTTTTGGTACACAGACACTGTAATCATAGAAATGTCAAAATTAACCTTAACAGGATCTAATAATAATGGCATTATCAAATACTGTGTACATACTGTATAAGTTTGTGTAGGGACATGCATGGGTTCCCTTAGAGTTAACTACCAGATGGGCGGCCCCCAAAAAGTGATCCCTGCTGTGGCAAATAATGGTTAAAAAAGAGGGACACGCACAGGAGTGTGTGTGTGTGTGTGTGTGTGTGTGTGTGTGTGTGTGTGTGTGTGTGTGTGTGTGTCTATGTGTCCTCGAAAAACGACAGTGGGTGAGAGGTAGCAGCTTTCACTGCCCTTAAACAGCATATGAGGGAGGGAGCGGGGTAAAAAGGCTAGAGTTACCCAGCATGAGAGAAAAAAGGGGTTTAAGAAAAACAACGGCGGCCGTTAAAGGCGAGTGGGTGAACGCGTGGCGAGCGTGCAGCTGACCTCTGACCCCTCAGCTGTTGGCCTGCTTGCTTTCTGCACGCCGCTGGCCAACAGGTGCCAAGCTAATGTTTGCCAGTCTGGGATGGCTAGAGTGACAATGCAAGGACGGGCTTGCACACATGCAACACACACACACACACACACACACACACACACACACACACACACACACATAGACACAAATACATTTTCTTCATGAGTTGCCACTGGCTTAGCAACACACACCAAAAATACAAAGGAAGCAGGTGTGCTCCTTTTAGCCACATTCACAAGTGTGTTACATAAAACGGAGTATGGGTTTTAACACACACATACACAGACACACACACAGATTTTTTGGCATGCACCCAGTAAATACTATAGCTCTAAGTGATAACATTATCACATGCTTACAGCACTTGCTTACTCACACTGCCAGCTAATGAAGGGGATTTTTTTCTGAAGGCGTTTAAGCATGCGCACGTATGTGTGTGTATATGTGTGTTTGTGTGTGTGTGTTGAGATGTTGTTTTGCAAAAAAAAATGTTTGCTAACCCTTTTATAATTACCTAAATTTCAACATAAATGGTGCCTTAACACAAATGCTTTAATTGACAAACAAAACACACAGACACACAATTTGGCTAGACCCTCCAACAACAATAGATTGTGTGTGTAATTTTATATTAGTGCAGAAGAATATATAAGGGTTTGTTAGTGTCATTGCATATATGGCAATCATACTATTGTTATTTGATTTTATTATTTATTTCACCTTTTTGTCTCTCCTTCTACTACCCACAACTTTCGAGCTGACAACACAATTTTTGCAGGACATGTCCAGCTCATTGGTGAGACAAGTGCGTGTATACAGCTAAGGAATCTGTAAAACCATTCCTGAGATATTTCCATTTTTCTGAGCCAACATTCCCATTCACTTTGCATTACAGTGATTTTTGCACTCCCGTAACTTGGCCAATTTTTGAGTTATAAAAACTAAATTAGCAGGAGTCGGAGATGGCTGTAGCCAGACGGGTCTTGTGAAATCACACAGTGACCACATGCTTTTTTCACTCCTGCCCACTCTTCAAATTTGGCTTAGTTCATTTCCTAAAGGGAAGAATCAGATTTTCAAAGTGGAGTAACTTGGACAATCTACAAACACGTAACCGCCATGTGCTGAGTGATTTGCAGAGACACCCACCCGCAAAAACCACAGACTGATTGTGCACCCACAGACTGATTTTGTGACAACGCCATTCCAATCATAAACTGTCCCGACCATTGATGTGACCATGACTTATAGACACCCTATTACCCAGCCATACCCACATTTTACCTCGTTCCTTGTTTTGCTTTAATATACCTATGCACTGTGACTCCTATCTCCTCCTATGACGCTGCAATCACACTTGCATTTTCTTCAAGAAATGCACCGCTCTAGTTTTAATTAATGTTCTCTATTCTGGTGATATTTTACCTCCAAGCTAAAGTTGAAACCAGTCACAGTTGTTCAATAAAAGCAAAACAAGCCAGTTATTAAGGTCATGAGCATGTTCATCTTTGGATGGAGAAAAATCTACTATTTCACAGACCTTTCACTCTCTGATTAGCATTTGTCATGTGAAAATGTCAAATTACTTGTGTTTACATTGGCCATAAGGCATCCCTGATGCAATGAGGGTTAAGGGCCTAATATTCACATAGGTTACGCATAGGTTAGTGGAGCTGTGATTTAAATCCACAACCTCCAGAATTATAGCCTTACATTTTAACCACTAAGCAAATTGGGTTCACACTGTTAGCTTTTAGCAGTTAGCATTTAGCCTTTCAACATTTATGATGACGTTGCTTGTGCGCACACGTTAATTTAGAACATAATTCTGTAAACCCTGTGAGGACTTATTTTACATTTGGTCATTTAAATTATTTTATCCAAAGTGAATTACAAGTATCCCAACTTGAGGTTGAGGAGTAAAGGGTCGGCCACAGCACCTTTAGAGCAATGAGGGGTTAGGGTCTTGGAACCCACATTGGTAACTTCAGTAGACCTGGGATATCTCAACACACACAGGGTTATAAACAGAAGATCTGTACACACCACAAAAGTCATGGAATAACACAACACACTTGCCTACTGTGAAGCATAGTGGTGGAAGATTTCATGTTCCATTGTTTTCCAGGTGGGTGTGGTAGCTCAGTGGTTAGGGTGTTGGGCTAGCAATCTGAAGGTTGTGGGTTCATATACCTGTGCTTGCTTTGTAAGTCCATCAATCCATCCATCCATAATATTCCGCTTTATCCTCTACTAGGGTTGCGGGGGGTTCCCCATGCCCATCCAGGGGAAAATGTTACGGGCGCCCAGGACAGGGCGCCAATCTATCGCTGGGCACACACTCACTCACACAAACACACTCTATATGGGGTAATTTGGAGAATTCTGTTGACCTTGATCCATGTTTTTGGACTGTGGGAGGAAATCGGAGAACCCGGAGGAAACCCACGTGGACACGTGGAGAACATGCAAACTCCAGATGGTGATTCTAACCGGGAATCCCTAGCGCTGCGATGTAAGTTACTTTGGATAAAAGTATCTGCTAAATGTCAGCTTGTTTTGCAGCTATAGGACATGTGTACCTTGTAGTCCTTAAGTCAACAACGAACAGCTCTTATACAAAAATAATTGTTGTTTTTTAGTTATAATTAAGAGATTACCTTTTCCACTAAATAGGAATATTTCCTGTCCATATATGCCATGAAATTATTACATGATTATATGATTATATGAACAATATTCTACTATTGCATTTCAAAATAAAGCTTAGATATTAAATATAAATATTTATTGTTTTATTGCTTAAGTTGCTTCAGTTGTTTGTGAACCAGGTTAGCTATAAACACTTAGTAGGAAGTCCAGTGTACCTCGAAAACAAACCTCCAATCTCATCTTAGCAATTATAATTTTGTGGACTTTGTTCATACTAGATTTATAATGTAGTAAAACAAACTTTATGATTTATATATTTTTTATTCTAAAATTGTTAAATATATTTAACATAATGCATTTCACAATATAATAACTTCAAGCATCTGTTATTAAGTTTAGACCTGATGCAGTATGAACAATAATGTTCTGAATAAGAATTATTTTGACTTGACAGCTAAGACAGACTAAGGGGTGGCACGATGACATAGTAGTTAACATGTTTGCCTTTGTACACTGAGGATTGAGGTTTAAAGCATATCTGGGTGAAGTTTCCATGTTTACTGCAAAAAATCAAAAAAATAAGATAAATATGCACAAATCAAGAAAAACATTATCTGCCAATATCTCATTGTTATATTGTTAGGATTTCTTGAAATAATCTATGCAAGTCAAAAACAAGATTTGTAACACTTTTTAAAGATTTTTTGCCCCACAGTCGAAAAACATCGACTAAAGGCAAATTGAGTGTGTGTCTGTGTGAGTGAGTGTGCCCAGTGGTAGAAACGTTCTCCCCTGGATGGGGAAAAAATACAAATAAGAAAAATAAAAAACAATGTTAAAATAAAAAATATATAAACATTTACATAATCTTTACAATTACAGTTACATCTAGCTTTTATCCAAAGCGACTGACAAATGTGATAACAATACAAATAAGTAGGAAAAATCAGTGTAGTATGATCAAACCTATCCAATCTGATTTCTAGATTATTATTATTATTTATTTTTTATTATTATTATTTATGAACTTTTATTTGTTTTAGGCATTTTACCATGTATTACTATTATTTTAGACTTATGTATGAAAAGTTATATGTATGAAAAGTTTTGTACTTGTTATAGACATGATTAAAATATGGTTAAGACTTATTACTAATCCAACATGTAGGGTTATACCAGACTTAACTGAGATCTTTTCTAGTTTTAGGATATTCTCAACACGCTTAGACACAGTTTAGACTTGTAGTGAGTTTGTTAAAGACTACACAGTGTAGACTTATATTAGGCCCAGTTCTGCCTGGTTTAAGACTAAATATTAACTGCTTTACATACTCATTGTCAATTTCCTTTTATACTGAGATTCCTCTTAGTGATAATCAAACAGTTATGCTGCCATCGGACTGCAGAATGAGAACCACATCTAAAAATCATTTGAAGACTTAGATCAATCAGGTGAAATAAGCAGGAGCTCCTAAGCGGATCTTTTGGGATAAGAATACATTGAAGATGATATCTTTTAATCTGCTGCTTCAGTTTCTAACAAAAATCTTGTGTGATATAGCTTTGAGGTACTGTCCCAAAAAAACGGTGGTGAGATCAAATTCCAGGAAGCTACATTAGTTTATAAATGTATTAAACACTAAGATCTGGCATGTGGGAAAATAATGTTCTTTTTTCCCCCATATATATATGTTTAGTAACAAAGTTTTGCACAGATGGGATATACATTTTAAGCGGAAACAATGTTTCAGAATGATATAATAAAAAAATATTCAATTACATAAAGAAGTGTTGCAAATATGGTTTTATTTAGAAATAATGTATATAAACATAATAGAACTTGTGGTGGTTTATCTGACTGTTGTAGGCATAACTTAATCTGCAACATTGGGTGTTTGGTCCTCGGCCTCAGGGTTAACATAACTATACTTAAGTGTTTTTTTTTTACTCTGTGTGTGTTCTGTATTTGTGTGTGTCCTAGGTTGTGTATAGGTCAAACAGAATCAATTTGCAGCATCAGCTGCTGATGGCACTCTGCCAGCTGCCACTCTCACAACCTTAGCGTCTCCGGGACATCGTTACAGCAGGACACTATGACTTTGGTCAGTGTGTGGGGTAAAAGCATGGAGTGTGTGTGTGCGTGTGTGTGTGTTAAACTCCAAAAAACCTCTGTCTGTGTGTGCCCCGCACCTTACTTCCTCACCACAATCTTTGTGTATGCAATATACAGTAAGTAATCAACAGTGCTTCCTTTTCCCATAATAAAAACATTTAAAGTGATTTTTTTATGAATCAGGTATTTCCAGCAGCAACACGGATTCATTTGTACGTAACAAATTAAAATGGTTATGCATCTTTTAGGATAGCAAAATGTAAAACTTTAGTAATACAATTCCAGCATTTATTGTTTAGAGTGTTATAAAGTAAATGTAATGGAATAAATATGGTATGTTACAAGCCTCCTCTGATCTGAAACTCTTCTGAAAGGTTTATTTAAATATAGAAAAGCTATCGTCAGCTGGCACTGAGTTAATATTTGTGCTACCTGAGGAGTGTTGGGTGTAGCTGACCTCAGTGTGACTGTTTCACTTATCACAGGAGGTTTAAAAGCAGAGTTCAAAAAAGAAAACTATGTCGATACTGGGAAGTTGAGCAATCCAGCTCAATTGTGGTGTGTGTGTGTGTGTGTGTGTGTGTGTGTGTGTGTGTGTATAAACCTTTATCAGAAAATGATGATTACGACCTTTAGCACTGATACTTTCCATTTCAAAAGTCATTATCCTTTGTGCGTGTGTGTGTGTGTGCTTATGTGTTTTTGTAGAGTTATTCACCTTAAGCTGACAAAAGTTTTTTAAGTGTTCATAGTTAAGTTAGGTTAATGATGGTGAGCAGTTAACTTAAAGTGTGGTTAAATCTTTTTAAAGTCAATGGAAGTCTATGTATTATCTATGTGTGTGTGTGCCCAAATGGATAATGCCTAAGCAATTACTGACAATTCTTAATTAATAAATTAAATAGCTGCCCAGCGATGGATTGGCACCCTGTCCTGGGTCTATCTGCCCAGCAAACATTCTCAACTGGATGGGCATGGGGAACCCCACCGCGACCCTACTAGAGGATAAAGCGGGAGATAGTGAATGAATGAATAAATAGCGATAATCTGATGCACCTCCTAATTGAAGAATACAAGTGTTTTATCAGTCCCTCTGCCACAGATCTAAAAAATGAAGCATCAAATAATGTGGTTTGTCTTGTCAACCATTTGGTGAAAAAATTGGTCATTTTAAAAAGCTCACTGAATTTAAGTGTGATACTGTAATGGGTTGCAACTATTGTAAACAAGATAGGTTTTGAAATCTTTTTTGCCTCTTAATTATTCCACAATCAACTATGTGTGTTATTATTAAACACAAAAACCTCAACAACAACTCAGCCACAGTGTACCTTGTATAGTTACAAAGTGTTGAAGCACATAGTGTATAAATTCACAGATGTTCTGCTGGCTTAAAATTGCCAGGTTCAAAACTTCCTCCAGGCTTTGGCATTAGAAACTGCATAGGGAGTTTCCAAGTGTCAGATGGAGTAGTAATTAGAATGCCACCACTGGACACTGAAACATTGGAATCATGTTCCATGAAAATGATGTTTCCTTATCTGATGTTCTGGTCGATCAATATGGGTTTTAATGGATGCCAGGAAAACATAACCTGAGTACAGTGTGCCAGCTGGTTGATAGTGGTAGAATAATGCTATATGCTTTTTTGAAGAATTGGCCTAGTCTGTATTAGTCTGTCTAAATTTTATGAATCACCATTGGAAGGAACCACAGTGATGCTGGCAAGACAGGTCCTCTTACTAAAATCAGTGCCTGACTACACAAATATTTTCTGAATAAAAGCACAAAAATTCACACAGACACAGCGCAAAATCTTGCAGTAAGCATTTCCAAAAGAATAGAATCTTTTTTTAAGTGTGGACACTCTCCACAGTAATATTAATTTAGAATGTGATTTTATACAATTTCCTGTAATGTGTAGGTGTCTAAATCCTTTTGTCCATGACAAGAGTACGTTTGTGATATAGGTTGTGATATAGGTCACAAAGTGTTTATACCTTTAATCCAATCAACTTTTAAAAGAACTTAAAAAATAAACATGATTTTTTTTTTTTTAAAAATCAGATTCAAGATACTTTTTAATCAATTAATTTTTAATACCTTATAATTATTTAAAAAATATATATACTGAAAAATTTATATTATATATAAAAAATAATATAAAAAATAATAAGACTTCAGAAATAGTCTAATATTTTTTGATCTTCTGATCAAAATTCACAAACTTAAAGCTTTCACAGCTTCTTCAAATAAAAAAAAACATACTTTGATTTATTGATACTGCTGCACAATTACATCTTCTGGATATTAAGAATTGAAAGAATAAGAATTGTATGTATAATAAAAGTGCAATGTTTTTATGGGTGCTTTTCAGTTGTTTATAAAGATATTTTCTTACCATAATAAGTAAGCTTATCCCAGTTTTAAAAAATGTATCTGTATTTTTTAAACATTAAATAAATAAAATGTTCAGCCCATGGTTTTATCCACGGCTGAACTAAATGGGATGCTGGTTAATATAGATTTTGATGTGTATGTAGATGTGTATGTGTGTGTGTGTGTGTGTAAATGTAGATTGTCCAGTGTGTTTGAGGTCAGTGATCCTTTAGAACTTTGTTGTGGTGACTCAGCCTAATGATTGCAGGTTTGGCTCTGTGGCTTCCTGTGTTATTAGGCTCCAACTTGAGTGACTCTGTGTGTGTGTGTGTGTCTGTGTGTGTGTGTGTAAGCGGCGTCACACTGGCTCTCCAAAAGGGTGTGAGTCACACAGGTAAAGGTGTTTTTTAAAGACATTTACAGCCTGTCAAATAGTCTCCAGATTTGTTTGTCTTAGGTAGTTCTTCTATTGCTAAATCAACAGTGATTAGAGACACCTTACTGATGCACATATGCATGCACATATGCATGCACACACATGCACACACAACACAATTTATGGCTGAACAGCAGTGCGATCATTTTCTTTAATGTTATTACTATATTCGATATAGTATATATATATATATATATATATATATATATATATATATATATATATATATATATATATATATATATATATATATACTATATATGTATATATATGTATATATATGTGTGTGTGTGTGTGTGTGTGTGTTTGTGTGTGTTTAAAATTGTGAAGTGTGTGTGTGTGTGTGTGTGTGTGTGTGTGTGTGTGTGTGTGTTTGTGTGTGTTTAAAATTGTGAAGTGTGTGTGTGTGTGTGTGTTTACAATTCCGCCATGGTAAATGTGTCTCATAGAGATTGAAACATCCGCTCCTCCCTGTCTTATGGGGATAGTGTCTGTGTGCGTGTATTTGTGTGAGTCTGTGTGTCTGAACATTGCAGTAATTACAGGCCTAATGTCAACCTTCAACAAATTAGAGGATCACTCTCTCTCTCTCTCTCTCTCTCTCTATCTATCTCTCTCATTCTCTCTTTCTCTCTCTCTATCCCTCTCTATCGCTCTCTTTATTTCACATACACTAACACTCAAACATCCCCCCCCAAACACACACAAAGGTAATTTTAATTTTACTACCTAACATTTGTAAATACTAGAACTGTGCTGATTTCCAGTTTTAATGTATTAGTACAGAAGACATAAGTACATTAGTACATATTAGTAAAGAAGACCCCAACATTAAAGTTTTAGCTGCACCGTTTCCAAATGCCTATTGTTAAAGCATCTGTTTCATGGTAACCATTTAGTGTGGCATAGTTTCTAAAAGTTGCAAATGTGAAATATTTACAATAGAAAATATTGGACTGCTTTATTTTTCACCTGTTAGTCCGTTGCTATAGCTTTGCTAATGTTTACTAGTAAGTTAGCAGGTGGATGCTGGGTTGGTCCAAAAGCTCGAATTAAAAGATACATTTAGATAGTTAAGGAAGTAAGACCTGCCTGACCTAAGACTTTCGATCACAAATGGACAAATATGGGTGTGAACACATCTATATGTATTAAGGACGAATTGAAATTGGATTGGAGCCCTGTCTGGGGTGTATTTGCCCAGAACCTGAAACAAACTTCCCATGGAAGGGTATTGTTGGCAAAGTGCTGGCTCCTAACTCCTAACCTTGGAACCACAAATGTATCAAAAAAGTTCTTCTAAATTTGATTTCCATCATTTCCTCATCCCTTTGTTAAAAATGGCAGCAATACAGGTCCTTGACATCATTCCTCCACAACCATGACTGATAACTAAAACTTTGGAAACTTTTATAACCTTTGGAATAAAAAGTTGCTCATTCATTCATTCATTCATTCATTCATTCATTATTTTTATTCATTCATTTATTTTATCCTCTATTAAGGTTGTGGGTGTTCCTCATGTTCATCCAGGGAAGAACGTTTCGGGCGCTGGGCAGATACACCCAGGAAAGGAAGCTAATCTATTAGTGGGCACACTCACTCACAGACACACACACACACACAAACATACACACTCAACATGGGGCAATTTATTCAATTTACTTTTAATTCATGTTTTTGGACTGTGGGAGGAAACCGAAGAACCTAGAAGAAACCCACGCGGACACAGGGAGAACATGGAAAAAGATCGGGATTCTAACCTGGTCCCGAGCACTGAGAGACATGCCAACCACTAAGCCACCGTGCTTCCCTTTTATTAGTAACACCTGGCTGATATTTATATATTTATTTATTGCAAAAACAGTAAAGGTGTAAATATATCTTACTTCCTGTTTCATTTTTTTTCTGCCAGATTACTGGAAAGTTGCTTTTTGGTGGAAAAAAAATATTTTTTCCTATCACCTAGATTGAGTTCGTTCATAGATGTTCATGGAGGCCACAATTGTTCTTTACAAATCAAAACACAGCAGACAAACAAGGAGTGGGTTTTTCCTCTATAACTGTATGTCAGATAAGCATTATTCTTGTGTAAATACAAACACAAGTTCAGTCTATAACTGTTGACGCCATGTATCAGAGCTGTAATAAATTCCAAACTCTGTGTTTGATTAGGAGGGAATAAAGCTCTTCGTTTTTTTCCCGTCAGGCTTCACAGGGCGCTTCATCTGAGTCCTGGTTGTGTTTATAGCTGTGTTTAATTTGATGAAGGACACACGCTTTCCAACTTTCTAAGCCTTTTTTAACAGACAGACTGCTGTCTCCTGTCCTGCTCTGCACTGAAGTTCCAATTGATGTCTTGCTTTGACTAGTTTAAGAGTAGAAATCTAACAGGAATGTTGCCCAGTTAGAAAAGAAAGAGCCGTTGCTTATCGTGCCTCAGTGTTTTTATTCACTAAGCATTTCTGCTAATGAGTGTTAAACCGTACACACACACACACCTACATTCACTTACAAATTCAAAGAATATGTTGATATAAGAGAAATGAATAGAAGAAACAATATATTCATGTTGAAAGTATCTGAAGTCTATCTCTGGATTATTCAATTGAAACATAAGTTATAAGATGCAGAGTACAATATAATTTGAGAAATTCCTGTTTTATTATTATAATATAATAATATTATATATATAATAGTATAATCAAATTTATAAAGTATAATTTAAAAAAGACTTTGTGGCACCATTACATTACACTATTAAGAAGCTGTTTGATTACTTTTCTGTAATGGAACCTGAATCCTCTCAGTATTGAATTTAACCTTAATTAAATGGAATTTAAGTCTCAATGAATTGGACTGCTCATCCAATATCGATCCTTAAGCTTAACCTTAAGTTTGACAGACAAGTACCTCAACCAGTGAGCTATCTATGGCAATTTAAATGGTTCATTTGCATTTAGAGCAAACCCCTCTACAAAGAGTGTCTTACTTAGTTAAATACCTCATAAAATCTAAGTAACTTTGGGTTATTTAATCAGGAGAATTGACGTTTGAAACATTCACCTTCTGGTTTACAGTTTTGTAAATTAGAACTATGCACAAGAACTAAGGCTGAACCCAATTCCAAATATATTATTAGGAAAAACACAAATAATAGAAATGAAGGGCAAAATAGTTATCATTATTTATATATATATATATATATATATATATATATATATATATATATATATATATATATATATATATATATATATATATATATTGCATTATAAGTGCATTTAAGTTTTGGGGAGCATGGATAATGAGATAAGAATGGTGATTATTGCTGTGTTGTATTTAAACAGGTAAGACTTCAACTGTTTTTCACAAATGAGTTGGTCAAATGATCTCATGTTTCACTAAATTAATGTTCTATATGGCAACATTTCACAATACAGTATTAGTCAGCTGGTGAGCAAAAGACAGTTAATTGCTGTCAAAATAATAATAAAAAAATATTAAAACCTACAAAAAATCACTATTCTCATGCTCAGTGTAAATCTCACTCACATTTTGTTTTCTTTTTAAATTTTGTATACGAAAGCCATGGTTTTATAACAGGAAAGGTGGCCACATACATTTTGCAACAGACTGTAGAAATGTTATTTTTTTATTTTAAGGAGTGCAGTGAATAGGTATTATGGGGCACAGTCCCCTAAATGACTGTTGGATGCTCATAATTTGGGCGCTGACCTTCTGAGGTTACGAAAAGGGCAAACTGGGGTCAGGAGGAAGGGGGGTTGTTGAAGGGTGGTTGAACACCCCAGATCGCTCACCTCAACCCCTCCAATCCGGACAAATAGCGCCTATCTGTCTCTGGAGACTGGAGAGCTTCTCGGCACTTCCTGCAAATATTTACAATATGAGCTGCAATCAGTGCAGGACATCGCTATTGAGGGGAGTAGCAGGAGCGCATCTGGCCTGGGGGTCACATTAGCTTAGCCACATCATGCTAATGGCCTCTGCTTCACCCCACACCATCGTACACACCATCCTGGCATTAAGAAATTAGCATGCAAAAGATCAGAACACTATCAAATGATAATGAATTTAATAAAAAAAATCCTTAATATATTATTTCCAAAGTATATTGCTGACTAAACACATTTTCTATAGACTAATTAGTTAGGAGTTCAGACTATTAAAGTTAAGAGTCAACTTTGTACTGGGAACTGCCCAAATACATTATGGACATTATACTGTTTAACAATTTTTTTGTTGCTCCTACAATAGTATGATAGACGCATAGCATCCATATCCATACTAATGACACATTATACACAGGAACTGTCTGTTGTAAAGAATTAACTGACTACTAAATGCCATGATTGATCAGTTGGATTCCAGCAGCCAACAATGCCATGATGTTATGAATAAATAAATATGTCTTTTATATATATATTCTTTGGTCACTTTTATTTGGTTTAATGAAATAGTTTGTAGCTGGTATAAATTATATCATATTAATCTTAGTGTCGGGCATGAAAAACTTACAAATATAATTATACCAAACATTAACCCTGTTTTTAATACTTCTTAAATTACTTTGGATGTTGCTTTAAGTTTTATTGTTTACACTTTCAACAGGATGTTTAACAAATCCATTATTAAAATTGTCATTATTGTGGTAGCCCACGTCATCCTGTTCTGATTTGTAAAATAATAAGACAATAATGAAAAGAAATAGATAATTATATATGTATCAATACATGTAGAGAACAAATTGATTTTACCATGATGTGCAAAGAACTAAACTATCCCAAAACAAACTGTTTAAACAATGAAGACAAGGATCTGGAGATTACATAACAGAAGGTAATGCTGGTAAAGTCTATGGTAAGAAAAAAAACTCCACATAAGGTTACTGCAGCAAACAACATGAATTTCTAGAAAGACATCCTAGTTAAAAAAAAATGCACTCTTAAATAAAAAGGAAAGTTCAGGTCCCCCACCCCTTGGAGCTTAATTTCTAAATAAATGAGTGGAGCAAGTTGAGGTTGTGGAAAGGAAGTGGCTTTTAAACAAGCAAGGAGTAATAGAGACACATGGCAGCCCACCATCAGAGTGCAAATCCACTAGTGTGGATTTTGCCACTACTTTCTCTGTTTCTTTTTGTGTATGTGTGTGTGTGTGGGGTGGAAGGGTGCTTGGAGGAGGGGGTTAAAGAGGTTTGCATAAAGGGAGTCTGGTGGAAAAAAAGTACAACAGTTGTCACAGTGTGAGCAGTTCATTGACAGAGTAATCCACTCACACAGCCCCACTCAGGATTGAGCAGTAAGTAAACAAATACGCACACACACACACATACAGGGTGGGTGGGGTTTTTTAGTTGCCAAGTGGGGCAGAAGTATGAGGAGTTTAAGGAACGGACGCTTCCACAGACAAAAGAAATACATAAATGTCTGAAGGAAAACAGAAATTAAACAAAAGGATAAAAAAAGAATAAAAATAAGGTTTTATTTATATTAATAAATATTAACTGTATTATGTTTAATTATACATTACAATAATAATGGACTATTCAGAATCAACATTATTTTTGCAGTTTTAATTTTACTAATGTTTTTTATCATGTGAAAAATGGATTATGGAATTTAATATTTAATAGTAAAACTTACATTAACTAAATATTTTAAAATTACAATCTACAAAGTGATTGGGATGCTGTCCATTGTATTTTTCATGCTATTTAAAGTATTTTAAGATATTTTAAAGTGTCTGATTTTCTGATTCTGATAAATGAAAAATGAATTATTTTGACATCTGAAATCATTGTCATCGATTGTGTTCCAAACAGTAAATCTTTAATCAATAAATGTAGACAATGGTGCATGTTCTTGTGATCAGAAGTGTGTCTCCAGGCATGAGAGCACGTGGCGTGTGTGTGTGTGTGTGTGTGTGTGTGTGTGTGTGTGTGTGTGATTGAGTGTCCACTCATTAAGGGCCACCAGTAGGTTAAATAGGCTTATTGTCCCCTCCATGCTGATTAAGCAGTGACTGGGGCAAGGGGTCTTCGCTTCCCCCTTCTGTCATATCCATCCATTTATTAATTTATCACTCATTCGCAGCTGAAGCAAGCCAGCTGAAGCAAGCAAAGGACAGCTCAACAGAGCTTAAGAAAGAACAGTTCACTTCATATCCCAACCCAATTAAAGTCCAGCCTTTTGATTAAAAAATCAATACTTTTAATTCAGCCACTGCGTATTAACCCAAGCCACCAGCTGCCATGCAAGCCAAATAAATTCTGTATAATCAGGTCAGATAATATAATGTTTACTTCATGCAAAATGTACATGAAAATTCAGTATAACACATTCAAAAAGAACCTTAAACATTTACACTTTTGTTTCAGCTTTTCTCTCAGCAGAACTAGTTGAGCTCCAACAACAACAAACTCTTAACCTGTGTCGATGTCTATTTGATTCAATTTGAACATCTGCGTTTTAGCTGCACATAAGCAGCTCGTTGATGCTTCTCGATGGTTCCACTACTTTTTCTTTTTTCTTTTTCATATATCCACAAATTTATTTTCCTTTAAATCCAATTATTGTCAATGTTCCACAGACATGTCTGGATTTTATTATTGCTTTTATCATTACAATTTTGGATAGTCAAAAATTTGTAAGCAGCAAGCTAAAAGAAAACATAATAGAACAATATCATTATAATATCTTGTAATATTATTAATGGACATGTTCTCATCAGGGCGACACTGGGATTCCAGGTTTAATTCCCAAGCTGGCTGGAGTTTCCATGTTTTTCCCGTCTCAACGTGGGTTTAATAATAATAATAATAATAATAATAATAATAATAATAATAATAATGTCACGCCTCGGTACAGGGGACATTTGGTATGTGTGCTGAAGCATAAATTTCAGTGGAACTCAGACCCTGAAAAACCAGATCTTTTGAAATATGTAGTGGGTAGATATGCACAGAATGAACTTCCATGGCATTTTTTTAGTTCTTTTATAAACAAGTTTAAAAACCTGAACCTGAGATTCAAGTTAAGGAGAAAGAAAAAAATATGAAAAAATGAACAGGTTCAAGACTTTTTAGTCTAGTAATTGTATGACAATGCTTAGATTTATCCAAATGACTTACTAAATTATTAGTTGCAAATCCTGACACAAATAATAGACGTTCTTCACTTTGCAACCTTTCAAGAACTGGTTCAGGTGAGATCAGATAGAAAACAGTACAGTGAATGTTATCCTGAGAAACCACACCGACATGTAATACAAACCCAGTCACCTGCAACCATGAAAGTGAAATGACTTTGATACACAGTTGTCCACTTGCTGATAAGCTTCGAAATGTGCAGACTTTTAGGAGTTGCAGGCAGACAGCGATATATAGATATAAAGAGAGTGAGATCATGACAAATATCTCAAGACCAAGAGAGAAAGTGTGAGGGTGTGGGAGAGAGAGAGAGAGAGAGAGAGCGAGAGATTAAAACTTTGTATGTATATATATATATATATATATATATATATATATATATATATATATATATATATATATATATATATATATACACACTGTAATGAATAATGAGCAGGTCGGTTGGCAGCAACAAAAAAAAGGCTACAGTAACTCTAATAATTATTTTATTTATCTCATCTCATTATCTTCCACTTAATCCTTTACCAGGAACTTGGGCCACTGGGGGGTTGTCCATTTCCATCCAGAGGAGAACGTTTCGGATGCTGAGCAGATACACCCTGGACATAATCCTCGCGACCCTAATAATGAATAAAGCGGAAAATAATTACTAAATGAATGAATTAATTTAGAGCAGCCAATTCACCTTGTCAACTGCGTGTGGTAGCTCAGTGGTTAGGGCGTTGGGCTATCTCAATGTTGTGGGTTCAAATCCCAGGTCCACTGAAGTTACCAATGTGGGTCCTTGAGCAATGCCCTTGCTCCAGGGATGTTATGATTAACCCTGTGCTCACCTTTTCGGTCACTTTGGATAAATGTATCTGCTAAATGTATGTAATGTAAATGTAACTGTTACATAGTCTCTCAAGCATGTTGGTTAAACAAGCGAATTAATGGTAAGAGACCTGCATGTGATAGGTGACCACCACCTCAGGGTGGGATTGTATATATAGTGAACACTCTCCATATTCACCTTAATTGTCTGTAATTTCACATAATATCATTAAGTGTTTAACTTGGCTTTGTAGAACCGTAAGACACTGGAAGTTAAAGCTTTACCCTTTTTACCAGATGATTTGTGGTTTAACTGGCTTTATTCTTAATCATTCACCCTGATGAAGCACATAACTCACTGTAGTAGGCATTTTGTTGTTGCTGAATCTGTTCAAGTTTCTTCATTAAATATATAACTTCTGGCTGTAAAAATCTAATTTGTGTAAGTGAAAATGTTCTTATGTGATGGCAGACTCTGAGCTAGTCATTTAAGACATTGTTATGTGGGTGTATTATAGCGATCCAGCAATGTGAGGTCTTTCTTTCAGTTTTGGTTTTGTACTTGCCAATGAGGTTTTAGGAATTAGTCCCAGAGTTGTCTCAATATCTTAAAACTCAAGAATATAAATTAAACATCATTGTGTAAAAGAACAATGTTAGATGTACCTTGCCAGGCAAAGTTGGCTTTTAACTTGTTGATGACAGGCAATGCGTAAAATAGTTTCCTGTGGTAAGTAAGCTGTTACCGATATGAATAAGAAAATCATTGCACGGTGTATACTAGCATGTATGCCTCTCGAATCCCATTCGGGTGGAGTTTCCATGTTCTCCTATGTCTTCTTCAGGTTCTCCAGTTTCCTCTCACAGTCCAAAAACCTGGATGTATTTGCCCAGTGATATGTTCTCCCCTGGCTGGGAACCACCCCGCAACCCTAGTAGAGGATTAAGCAGAAGATGATGAATGAATAAATAAAATCAATGCCTTCATATGTTCATAATTATCTTGTATTTCATGTTCATTGATTGTTATTGTCCTCTGACTGACTTTTTAATATGTATGTGGTTCTGCATACCTTGGTGGCACACTACTTGTTTCTTACAGTTGCTACCTCAGTAGCTACAGTGATCCCCCTCTTTGCATAAAAGTATAATAACTCATGCATGATAATACATTGTTTTAATTGAAAATATAATTTGTCTGCCATGGCCAGAGAAAAGTGGACAGATGAACTACAGAATGTAGTTTTAAAATCATCTTAAAGATGTTAAATGGAAAATAAACCTGAATAAATTGACAATTGTGTACCTAATAAAAAGGCTGGACACAAGGGCACACGCCATTTTGTGGTGTTGCTTGATCATCTATGCATCAGTGCACAAAGAATAGCCCATAAAAACATGGTTAGTTTGATGGAAGAACTTGACTGGTCTTCACAGAGCCCTGACCTCAACCACATCAAACACCTTTGAGATAAACGAGAACAAAGATCCCACCTACAGGCACACTCCAAAATCTTGTATAAAAGCTTCCTAAGATAGCAGAAGCTGCCTACCCCCACTTAACCGTACCTGAGCGGAGGATGTCATAAAAGGTCCTATATCTGTATGTGCATGTTCATTTCTGGTCCATAAAGTTTACATTCACAGTTATTATCATCCATGTAATCCTATAGGGTCAGGGGGAGGGATCTCCATGCCCATCCAGGGGAGAACATTTCGTGATTCAGGCAGATACGCAGAGGACAGGGCACAATTCTATTACTGGGCACACTCACACAAACAGACACCTATACACACACACTACATGGGGCAATATAGAGCATTCAATTTACCTTAAATCCATGTGGAAACCGGAGAAGTGGGAGGAAACCCACACAGAGACGAGCAGAACATGGAAACTCTTTTTATCTTTAAGCATCACATAGTTTATATATATATATATATATGAAACTATGTGATGCCAAAAGAACAAATACTGTATTTGTTCTAAATAAATTCATTTTAATAGAATATTGCATATGTCGTGAAATGTTCGGACCCCTAGAATCTCCAAAGGTATTTATAAACATAATTTAAACATTAGTAATCCTTGCTGAAAGACACACACGTGCAAACACACATACACCCAAAACACACACACACACACACTCACACAGAGATAGAGAGCATTTGGCACGTGCTGCGTAGAGGGGCTGAATGAATCTTGGCAGCATTTGGATGAAGCTTTTTGGCAGCAGGCCAAACCAAATATTTCTTCTGGATGAGAGATTCATTCAGTCCTCAGAGCCGCGAGGCTTCCCTCAGCTTGAACTTACTCTCACACTTCAGTAAACTAAATATGCTGTCATACATACATCGGCAATAGTATGTGAACACCTAAACATGAAATTAATACTGCCTGTGCTTGATGAGCTGCTCATTCTGTAACCACACTGATTCACATAAGTGGATCTGATATGGTGGAAGAACTTTCACTTTCACAATTTGAAACATTTGTTCTTTATAAAATTATCATGCTGAACATCATAATGGAGCTTTTTGTCCTTGACTGTTGGATGTGCTTAAAAGCAGAGAAAGGAACAGGCTGGAAGTTTACCAGTTCAGAATTTGTTGTAATATGGTTAATGGTAAAAAATATAAAATAAATAAATTTTGCTGTAAGGGCGGCACGGTGGCTTAGTGGTTAGCACGTTCGCCTCTCAGCGCTAGGGATTCCCGGTTCGAATCCCCATCTGGGTGGAGTTTCCATGTTCTCCCCGTGTCCGCGTGGGTTTCCTCCGGGTTCTCCGGTTTCCTCCCACAGTCCAAAAACATGGATCAAGTTTATTGAGTTCTCTAAATTGCCCCATATAGAGTGTGTTTGAGTGTGTGTGTGTGTGTGTGTGCCCAGCAATGGATTGGCGCCCTGTCCTGGGTGTATCTGCCCAGCGCCCGAGATGTTCTCCCCTGGATGGGCATGGGGAACCCCACCGCGACCCTAATAGAGGATAAAGCGGGAGATAATGAATGAATGAATGAATGAATGAATGAAAAAAATTTGCTGTTATGTCCAATGTCTTCACTTGACATGAGATAGATGACATGACTATATTATTGGAAGATCTTGTAAAACTCTATATGGGGGTATTTAATTTACCTTGAACCCATGTTTTTGGACTGTGGGAAGACATGTGCTAAACACTAAGCCACCGTACAATCCTATAATAAACAAAGTTAAAAGATGGAACGTTAGCCAAATATAAAGATGAATAAGTTATGATGACAGAAATGAACACCGACTTTCTCACTTTATTCTGTGGAAGTTATGGCCAGCCTTTCTGTCTGTTTTAATCCATTATTAACGACAAAGGATACAGCAGACTGGAAATATGACACAAGCTGGTATTCAGCAGAGCAAAACTGAAAGAACTGGAAAATGGTTTAGTTCAGACTTCTCCAAACTTTTTTTCTGTGCTTGGACAGGAATATATTGAGATTTATTAAAAAATAAAGTTTTAAGTGTGTATTGTACTAATGGAAAATATATCAAACGAATCGTTAATCAAATCCAACCTTAATGCTCTAAAGAGAATCAGATGGAAGCTCACTTACTTTAGACACTTAATTAGATAAAAAAAAAAAAGGAAAAGAATGGTACGCATCAAAATAGATGGAAATAATCAATATGCAAATTAGATTCTTAAAGATCCACACTAAAGAAACAATGTTCATAATGATGATGATGGTGATGATGAAGATTAGTATTATAATTTTTATCATTATTTTATTTATATATAACTTACCTTCCCCTTAAACCTTTATTATGGAAATGGGGAGGTGCTCATCCAGGGGAGAACCTTTTAGACGCTGGGCAGATCACTGAGCACATTAACCATCAACCCATTACTGTGCATACTTACTCACACTGACACACACAGTATAAATGGGTGATTAAGAGCAGCCAATTCACCTTTAATCCAATATTTTTTAGCTATGGGAGGAAATCTGAGAACCCAGAAAATGTCCACATAGACTTGTGGAAAACCAAAAAAATGGTGTTATAAGGATTTATCCAGTATGCACATACTGTGCGGTATAAACTGTAAATGTAGAATGACTCAACATTAGTTTTGCTGTTTCTCTTCTATTTTTTAATTTATTGTTTCCTTGCGTCTTGTCTGTATGTAGAATATAGCACCAAGCTGACTGCTTTGTGGCACACAATTACCAATTCTTCCAATGACACACAACCACAAAGCCAACATTGCTACAAATTTTACAGAAGTTTCTGTTTTAACATTTTTTTTAAATACTGGAACTTAAACACATATTTCCTCCTCGTTTCCTGTATTATTACAACTCAGCATGCATCATTAACACTAGGAATAGTGAATAATCATCCTCCTTAAAGTAAAACTCAAATAATATAATAATGATGATAAAAGTTGTTAAGTCGGATTTTTTTTTTTTGTATAAACGCATATCTTAACATAAAACATTCGTTTTCAATGTTATATTTTAATAAAAAAAAATAAAAATACGTTAAACAGCACATGTGTGCATGTAAGATTGAATCTCAGCTGAAGTCGGATTTACGAATTAAAAATTACATTTGAGAACATTTTAAAGACAATGTTCCATCAATATATTTTTTAGATTGCTGCATTAAAAACAAGCATATTTAAATGTTGAATAGCTCACTTTAACGCAAAAAAAATACAAATGCAAATTATTTTCGTTGTCATAAAATGTAAACTAGAAAATTAAAAGCATTCAGTAGGATGTAGAAATTTACATAAAAAGTAGGAAAGGTTGTCATGTACATTTGTAGACAGTGAAAAAAAATCGGCAGCAGATTTAACAATTAAAACAATTATTAAAACATTTATTTTATAAGAGCAGCTAATTATTTCGACCAACGTGAAGAAGTAAGACAGAGCTTTGATCTGATCTTATCCTAAAAGCATTAGATCACTTTCAAGATCTTCCAGTAAACTTTCCTGGCAAAGTAATTGCTTTCGATCATTTTATAAAATAGTCTTTTGCCCTGAAACAATTACATTGCCGCTGGCTTATTTGCTTTCGCATTGTTAATTTAAATGCGGCACAATTCATGTTTCAGGCAAAACGCCATGTGATATTGGATAAACGATTTATGTGGAAGACGTCACAATATTGTAAAAATATATATATATATATATATATATATATATATATATATATATATATATATATATATATATATATATATATATATTTAGTTTTCATACTACAGTTTTTAAACCGTGTTTTTTTTGTAGACTCTTTAAAATACGAGCTGGTATATCTATTGATTTGCCAGGACGTCTTTAAATAAATTGATCTCAAAAATAATAATATATATATATATATATATATATATATATATATATATATATATATATATATATATATATATATATATATACGATGCGAAGATCCAATTTGCATTCGGCCTTTAACATTACGTTCGATTTTAAGTGTTATGATTTGGTGCTTTTATTTTACCGTATTTAAAGTATGCTCCAAACATGTCTGTTAAAAAATAACTAAATTCATTCCGATTTATTTTTATTGAATTTATAAAGGCCTGTTGATCAGACAGATTATTGATTGAGTTAGTAGGATTTATTTAATCCTATTAATTGCTCGTATTTAGCTACTTTGGTTTTAGGCTAGTATCAAGCTGCCGTGTGTGTGTGTGTGTGTGTGTGTGTGTGTGTGTGCGTGTGTGTGTGTGTGTGTGTGTGTGTGTGTGTGCGTGCGTGCGTGTGTGTGTGTGTGTGTGCGTATGTTTGTCTTTTGTTTGTTTGTGACTTTTAAGGAAATGAAATTTGTTCTTTTAAATGTTGGTGCCTATGAATATTTCTGTTTACTGTTTACTTATATGCCACCACCATCATCATCATCATCATCATCATCATCGTCAGCATCAGCATCATCAGGATCAGCATCATCAGCAGAATGCATGCATTGAAAGCGTTTGTGTATTGCACGTGCGTGATCGCGCGTACGTTTATACATTTGACGGTCCGTTTCCGAAAGCGGTCACGTGTTCAGATCAGACGATAAAGTTTAAAGTTTGCTCTCTCTTCCTTTCAGACATCTAAATCGATTTAATGATCACGTAAAAGTGTGCGTTTGTGTTTGAGTACAAAGTGTGTTAGCGATAGAGACAAAAAAGAGAGAGCGAGCTCTGAATAATTAGCTGACAAAAATATTTCGTCGTGGATGTGGCCAAAAATATGGATTTATATATTTTGCATTAAAAAAGTAAGTGAATGTCGTTTATAAAACAATAAAACATATATCTGTACTTCTCACACGATCGCACAATCACCCGCGCTTCTCTGTTGCACCTGAAGTGCCCAAGTGCGCGCGCACGTGTGACCATGACGTATTAAAATGTAGCTTTTTTTTTGTTGTAAATTTTAAATTAAAGCCATTAAGCTGCCTGCTTACTGTTGATTGTTTTGTTAAAAAGCACAAAATCTAGACCAGATTTTATTTATTTTATTGTTTGTTTTATTATGTTAAATAGTTAAATAGAGTTTAAGCTTCAAGCAATTGTAGGTTATCCAAATAATAGTTTACAACATATGTATATATGAACAAACAATTTGTATTTTTAAATGTGACTAGGTAATAAAAATGCTTACGCACCAACTGTTTGGTTGTAGGCATCACTTTCTAAATTACAATAAATGTCATGTTATATGGGACAGAGTGGAGTACTAAAGCTACTCATTTTTGCCCAGATGGCATGGATAGCAGGATTACAAGCAAGACTAAAGCATTAGATCCCCAAACCATGTTGTGTGTGTGTGTGTGTGTGTGTGTGTGTGTGAGGTAAGGGTGTGCTCAGGCTGGACATACTCTGGTGTGTACAGACTCAAACACAGAGGCATTACGTTAACCATTGTGGATTAACTTTCCCAGAACAATAGAACTCCCTGACCAATCCCCCCCACACACTCACACATACACACACACATACAAGTCACACACACACAAACTGCAGAAGGAAAATTGCAGTTGGATAAGCCCCCCCAGCAAAACACCCACCATCAAATTCTACCACCCTTCACAGATAACCTGAGGCCCTCAGTTTTGGACTGCCCACGCTGGGCTAATGAGCCTGGGTTAAGAAGGGAAGAGCCCGTTAACCTTGGGCCCCCACACAACTGAACTCTCCCTCCGAGAGGATTTGGCTTGAGATAACATATAGTTGTAAATGTGTTTGGTTAAGGAGGAGTGTGTGAATGTGTGTGAGAGAGACTGTTTGCTCAGGGGAGGTGGTTTAAATATAAATGCAAATAATCCAGTTAAAAAATTTGAATAGCAAGAAGTCAAATGAGAACTCTGTAGAGTCAGATTTGGATGCAGTTACCTCTAAATGCCTGCTGGCCATCAGATCTACTTGATAATGAAAGTTATACCAAGAAAACTATTTGTTAGTGGATAATTTATTTACTCAAATTTATTTTATATAGCATTTTGTTTCAAAATAGCTTTACAGGACCCTGTAGTCTGTTTATGTTTACTTTTTGTTTTAATGGCAGGTTGATTCACTCACCTACACTTTTGTACTTGAAGCTCAGAAAAACTAGCATAGCAGCCATCCAAAGAACTAACAAAGCTGCTTGAAGTCTCTTTCTTGCCTTTGTTTGGCTCCATTCTACACTGAACGACATAAAAGCCACATTAAAATCCAAGAGCAAAGAGCAAAAAAGCCCCCATTTGAATTTGACTTCAGAGTCTGGGGGTGCCTTCTTTAACAACCCTACTTCCAAGCATAGTCTTAATGGCACAATCAACCACACAGACTATGGACTGAGAAAGAGCCATAGGTGTATGGCTCTAGAATATTGTTTAGAAAACCATGTATTAGTCTGAAGTTTGCATTGTTTGTAGATTTTTTACAGCATTCTTACCTTACAGTAGTTATATTTAAGTTTTAAGTTTTCCTTGACTTCAAATGCCATTTCTTGACTTGCTCATACTGCTGTAGAGACACTTACCTAAGACCCTTTCATTTCTGTACAACAATGCTTGATTACTTAAATTTAGAAGTTGCTTCATGTTTAAAAAGAGTGCTTGTGGTTAGTATACTTAACAAACCATCAAAACTGGCCTTCTGCTTTTTAATACCTTGCATGGTCAGATACCACTTTTCCTCTAACTTCGTACTTTAGTGATGGAGCATTCATGCATTTACCAGTGGTATGTTTAACCACTTTAGAGCAGGATAATTTTTAATGACAAAGGTAAGACACACCAAGTTATTTTTTACCTTTTCTTAAGAAGGGCCCTACTCTGGCATGTCTACACTTGACAAAATAACAATGTTGTTCTCTTTTGAGACGTAAAAAAGTCCCTTATTTATTGATCTTGCTCATCTTCAGTTATAGCAAAGTTTGGCCACATTGCTACATTTTCCTCATCAAATATCTCATCTTGCCAACATTGAAAATTGTTTCGAAAAACCAAGTACCAGAGCAAAATATGTTGAAGTCAGAGCCCCTTAAAAAAAGCAGCCCATGTGACATGAAAATGCAACTCCGACTGTAGAGCCAAGGTGAGTAGAGCTGCTCTATGCCATTTAAATGGAAAAACGTCATGTGTATTGGAGGCCCACAGCTCTGGAATGCTTTATTTCTGCATCACTGAATTTTCTCTGAACATTTGAGAGCCCATTATTTCAGGTTGTTATTTTGTCTGACCTAAACTGCCTCATCACTATATCTATACCGTCTAACATGTTCAGCCAGTTGTATTTTTTGGCTTCTTATACATCAGGGACAGTTGCAGGTTTATTGTCAAGAAATCATACTTGCAACCTGAAGGTCTCCCGTCCAATTCCCAGTCCCGGTCCCACTAAGTATTATAGCTTAAATATCCTTGGGCAAGGTACCTAACCTCAATTGCTCTCTGGGCACATGTGCTTACTTCACCAGTGTGTGTATATGTGTGTGTTTCACTGTGTGTGCAGGAAAAACTGTGTGTATATGTGTGTGTTTTACTGTGTGTGCACTGCAGGAAAAACAGATTTTTATCACTTTTTATTTACAGTGGGTATCATGGGTACATTAATAGCCTTTTTGTAAGTTTATTGTTATCATAAAATTAAAAATGGCCTGAATAAGGGTTATAATTAATGTCTAAGATTATTAACAGAAATTAAAATTTGGTGCTTGTAATGCTTTAATGGCAAAGAGGTTAATCTTATAAATTCTATTTTTCTACAACTAATTGTAGTGCAAACAACCTATTTCTGGTTTAACCAGGACATAATGAGTGTGTTAAATGGTCAAGTATTTTATGATTCCTACTTGTTTCTTGTAAGTGGCTATAACATCGGTGTTGATAAAGGTTAAAACAATTTTTAATTGGAAAAGGTATTAAGGTGTTAAGTGGGGGGAAATTATAATGTATCCAGTCTATGTCTGACTTAAAACTGTCAGAATGCATTAACTAAGGCAAATGCCAAATTCAGCAATGAATTTGGTTGTAATGCTTAAATGGTAAAGAGGTATTTTCTGAGCACACATTGTTGTGTGCAACAACTTGTATAAATACTATTACCATGTAAAACAACATTATATTTTGTTGATCTGTCTAGCTGTGGAATGTAAGACAGGGGTGCAGCATGACAGCAGTGAGAGGTAGAGATGGTCATGGCAAGAATAGACTCCAATACGCTTGCCAGATTGTTCCCAGCTCTGAAACACCACATGCTTCCATTCGAAAAGAAGCTCTCGTTTTTTTTTTTTTGTTTTGTTTTGTTTTTTTATGAAAAACTCCCCAAAAGCTTTGTTGTCCTCTGCGGCTTGTTACTGAGTCAGGCCCAGCTGGAGGACAGATTCGGGTCGAGGAATAGAAGGGCCTGCAGGGTCTCCATCTTATGGGTCGTCTACAGGCAGGAAGTAAGAGGCAGCGAATGATGTGGTCAGATCTTTGTCACCAGCAGAGCCTGGGTGGGTTCCGTTGCATGTGTATGAGTGCATGCGTGTGTGTGTGTGTGTTTGTTTCCGTCTGAGCCTGTGTTGACTCTAATTCAAAATTTTCTTGTTCCTGTCCTCCTGTCAATTTCCTCTTCTTTGCTGGTGTTGCTCATTTCTCCTGCTTTCATGTAACATCTTGGTGAGTTAGTAGGAGATGGAAAAGGAGTGGAAGGGGATTTCCAAAAAGCACAGAGAGAAAGTCTTATTGAAGCGGTCCACCACAGATTTTCCCCATGTGCCGCTCGGACTGTGTTCAGATTTTTCAAATCTCAGCACCAGCATCTGTAACACACAAGCACGAACAAAGCTTCACTTCAGTCAATGTTTATAACATTAATCTCTGGCGGTTCAAGTGCTAGTAACAGCCAAATATAAAGTCTGCCAAATATAAAATAAAATGTCTAAACTATTTCTTATATTTTTGTTTCTTTGTTTAAAGATATTATTTAAATTTTCAGCTGTGAAACTGATTGTTTTCATATTGTCTGTCTAATTTACAGCCTTATATTTTACAGTCCTTTACTAATTGCACATATGTATCCTTTTCACATCAAGAACAAAATAACAATTAACTAATAACAAAAAGTTCACTGAAGCTTTTACATAGCTGGTTCATAATTTGGTCATTAACAACCAAATTCATTGCTGGATTTGGCATTTGCCTTAGTTAATGCATTCTGACAGTTTTAAGTCAGACATAGACTGGATACATTATAATTTCCCCCCACTTAACACCTTAATACCTTTTCCAATTAAAAATTGTTTTAACCTTTATCAACACCGATGTTATAGCCACTTACAAGAAATAAGTAGGAATCATAAAATACTTGACCATTTAACACACTCATTATGTCCTGGTTAAACCAGAAATAGGTTGTTCACACTACAATTAGTTGTAGAAAAATAGAATTTATAAAAAAGAAAACTTCAAAAAGAGAATTGAACTAAACATTATGACTGAAAAAAAAAATCTCAATCAGGAAACAAATCATGCTTGAGCCATCAGTTGTTGACCTTTCAGTTTATGCCCACCCACATAATGAAGACCATGCATTTTCAGACTGCTAGAAGCATTTTCAATTTTTTTGGCATTTCTTAAAATAACAGTTTGTTTTAGAATTATGTTCATGTAGAAAACTACATTAACAGATGATTTTTTTTTCAGTTTAAACCAGTAGAAAAGACACAATAAGTCCTTTAGTTCCTATTTAAGCTAAATGTCCTGTTACTGGGTCACCTGGACAAATTAAACACATCTTCTGACTAAAGAAGTGTAGACAAGCTTTTTAATGCCCATTCGATCTTCCCTAGTATAATAGCTCTCACTATTCAAAGCCTAAAACTGTAGAGGGTAGACTGGAGCTTCAACAGAAGGTAGCACCCCCTAGAGGGCCAGTAAATACCAGCCACATTGGAAAGGAGAAGGAGGAGGTGTGAGGAGAAAAACAGCCATCAATCTGCAGTTCCGCTCTTAGTAAACAGCAACAGGTTATTGAGTCACTGGTGCAGGATGTCCTTCCTTCTCAGGAAGAGAGCCAGAGGAAGAGTGATCAACACCTCCCCTCCTTCCCACCACTCTTCAAACAAGACTGTCTCTCAGGAGCTTTGTCTCAGGTTCTGCCCACCTACCTAAGCAGATATGATAAGAAGCTATGGCCCTCCCTTGGTCTAAATGTGAATCTGTAGAAGAGAAGGGATTGAAAGCAACATGTCTGATTTTGTTTTTATTTCTGTGAGATATGATTGAGAAGCAGAGTGATTAATGTGCCTGGGGAGAGCAAGAGAGGGTAGTGAGAGAGTGAGAGGAAGAGAGAGAGAGAGAGAAAATGAGAAGAAAGAAGTGAGGAAGGGAATCAGGGAAAGGGAGGGAAAAGAAGGAGGAGCCACAGCCACAGCTACCTTCAACAAGTCACAAGCAGGCTCAGTCAATCTCAAGCCACTCAGAGAGGAACACAGTTACCATCTGGACTAGCATTCGAACAGAACAGGGAACAAGCGGGATCTGCACCTGTCCCACTAGCACTCTCGCAAGCACACTCGGGGGAAAATCAGACGCCTCTATGTGTGGCTGGAACCAAAGTCTGTCGGTAAGTCTTGGCACCTGGATGCCTGCTTACTACTTATTACAAAGCACTGTTTCTACTAAACAGAGTTCTTTGGTATTATTATTATTATTATTATTATTATTATTATTATTATTATTATTATTATTATTGTTAGTTTATTAATAGTATTATTCACATTTTATTTATTTATAATACTCAGGTTTGGTTTAGTTATTTAATTTATTTTTCCTTGGAATAAATAGTTGGTCTTCTTAATGCTAACAGTAGTGTTTGTTTGGCAAAAATATGTGCGTAACATTTTGTTTATATATATTTTTATGTTGACCTGAGAAAACTAAAAAAGTACCATTTTATTCACGTATGTTTTTTAAAATAATCCATATATCCATAAAATAAACGATATATTTAAATCAAACTAAATATTTTAATAATGTTTTAAGCTTTTATTTATTTTTAGGACTCATTAGCTTTATTTCATTTATGCCTAACCCAGTTGTCAGTAAAAGAGAGAGAAATTACGGTTGCCCTGTTCAGTGTTCAGTTTCTCAGTTTCAGTATTAGTTTTGATCTTGCAGCTGTCCTACACAGAAAATTAAATGACAGCTTGCAGGATTTCATTTGTTATCTCATGACTCATGGAAATGAACTCGAATATATGAGGGTTCTTTGAATTATTTGCACAACCTATCAAGAATTTCTATTTAAACCTCTCCTGGTAATCGAATCAAATATTCCTGATACATTTACAATGTGTTAACGTATTTGTACAATCGATAAAATTTTGGTATATACACTCTTTCTTCTTCTTCTTCTTCTTCTTCTTCTTCTTCTTCTTCTAATTATTATTATTATTATTATTAGTAGTAGTAGTAGTAGTAGTAGTAGTAGTAGTAGTAGTAGTAATATTGAGTTCAATATAAGGTATTAAAAGTGAGCCACAGGCTATAAAAGGTCCACCATAATATTAATTAAACAATGTGAATAATACAAATATTCTTTATATAACCCATGAATTTGTTGTATATCAACATTTATATGTTTAACAAAAAGAAACAATCCTGCTATTGATATAAATAAGATGTATTTGTAAATGTAACTATTATTATTATTATTATTATTATTATTATTATTATTATTATTATTATTATGTTAAATTAACAACTATAAGTTATAGCAATACAGTTCAGTAAATATATGTCACAATAGAAGATAAAATTCCTGCAATTAATACATCTCAAACCATATAAATATATTCAACTATAATATATCGATAATAATTAGCACATATTTCTTCATTTTTATGTCTCAGTTTTAGAGCTGGCTCGATAAGGGTGTTACGTGCTTTTTAGCCTTACCGAGTATAAGGTTTATGTAAGAGTTTTTTGGGTGGGAAGTGTTTCTTTTTTGGAAAATGTTGTGATTCTATGCCTTTTGTTCTCCCACACACAAACACATATTCCTTAAAACGGTTTATTAAGACTTGGTGCAGTTCAAGTCCCATTCTAATTTTAACCCCATTCAGATGCGGACGCAACTTCCTTCATATGTAATCCCTGTCTGCCCTTTTTTCCAGCTAGGAAAAATGTGAACGGGTTGAGAAAGTTTTCTAGTGTAACATAAATAGGAGAGAGTAATATGGAAAAAAAAAACATGAGAAAAGAATCTTTTTAATTGTTTACCTGTATTATGACAGTTATACATAGCTGATTTTGTTCTTTCTGACAGGCTGCCTCTCAGCATAGTTCAGTCATGTTAACCACTGACGGCATCCCAAATACGGCTGACCAGGTGGACTTAAAAACAGACGTGGAGGATGCCGACATGTCTAAATGGACAGAAGCACAGTTTGAGGAGAAGTGCACCTACATCGTAAAAGACCACACATGGGACAGTCCAGAGAAGCCTGATCTGCCCCGCGCCCAGACATCATTGCCGAGAAACCTGGCCTTCAGATACGCCCAAGATTCCAAAGAGGTACTGCAGCACTGAGGCATGGTGTAGTGACTCAGTCCTGCATCACACACTCGTAGACTGGGAACTTATTGCCTGCAGCATTATGTTTAGGTCTTGCGGTGTCAGATTCATACTGTATACGCCATCTGCTTGCACAACTGAGTGCACCTATTATTAGTAAGCCAGTCTGAAAAAGTGTGAAAGTATCAGGAAGGGGTAAAAAGACAGCTGTCGGATCTGTTTAAGATTTACACAGCAATCACACAGCTGTAAATTAAGGTTTAATCAATGTTTACAGCATTTTGGAACTCATGTCATGTCACTTTCTTATGTGCCATTCCATCATTGTGGGTTATCTGTCCAAACAGTGATGGGCAAACATTTCCCGCTAGCAGAGAGAAAGTTTTAAACAGGCAGAGAAGATCTGTCATAGATTTCTTGACAATTACTTCTCTCTTGATTTATCCCCAAAAACCCCAGGGAGAGACAGAAACCTAGGGTTGTTCTCTTGAATAGAGATTAATTTATGAGCTAATGAAAATGTCCTGAATTTTGTTTGAAGGGTACAGGATTAAAGAAAATGTGGAAGCGCAATAAGAGGGTTGTTGGCACGAAGTTCAGGAGCCAACCTAAATCTAGGTTAATAAGTTATCAAAAAGACGTCCTAATCTCCCAGCTGAAGTGCCGCTCTTTGGCAGGTTTTTAAGAATTCAGAGGGGATTTCCGACCACTGCATTCACACGTCTGTTTGCCTTACTGGGCGTATGTACAATAAAGATGGAGGAGGTGCGGTGGGAAAAGAAGAGTGGATTTTTCTAGTGGAGATTAGATTGAAGTCTGGTTGTTGTAATCCAAAGGTCCATCCTCACGGTCCTCATTTTAGGTTCTCCTCTGAGGCCTTTTTGATGCTGTTCACCTCAAAGGAAGACATGTTAGTAGTCGTAGGTGCGGATTTATGCTTTGAGGGTTGTCTAGCTGTGTTTGATGTGGCAGGGAGGGCTGCAGGTAATGAGTGCAGGAGGGAGGGTTTGGAAACCTAATGAGAGGTGAGACAGAACAAATGAGTTGTCTTTATTTTTTGGCTGTAATTGAGAATAAGGGCAACATTTTGTTGCAGCCTTGAATTCATTCCTATGCAATTTCAAAAAAGGGAATCTACTACAGTCCCTTAAGAAATGTTATTCTTTTGCACAAGTATCAGCCAAATTCAGACTGATTTTATTTTCTTGTAGGTGATTGGAGTGGTTAGCAAAGAGTACATACCAAAAGGTACACGGTTTGGCCCTCTAGTGGGAGAAAGCTACACAGCAGAGACAGTCTCCAAAGATGCCAACAGGAAGTACTTCTGGAGGGTAAGTTGTTTTCTTTCAGAAGCTTCACTTTCAGTAAGGGGGGAGAAAATTATAGCTAAAAAAAACACGCACTCAGATGCTTCCTGTTCCACTGACTTGTTTCCGGTGTGACATCATGGGTGCAGGGCTTATGCTACATCAGAGCATGGTCATGAAAAAGTGCTGAGTTAAAGCTGAGTGTTTTGGGAACCGCATTACTTGCATCGACAACCTGGCTGAGAGTAAAGTGTCTTGTATTGCATGTGCAACTTCTTGGAGTCATCTAAATGAATGACAGTGCGAGTGTTTGATTGTGAGGATGTGACATAGGAAAATGTCAGACAGACACGTACACCACAAAGATAGATTTCTGAAAGTTGCTGGCACCCATGCTTCCAGGTTTAGTTTAGTGTGCCTTGATGTGACAGTGCCACTGCCAGTAAAGCTCTACATGTGGCTTTAAGCTGTTGCATGGTTCAGCAAATGTCGTCATGGAGAAGTGCCAAGTCACTCAGATGGCTTGAAGCATAATGAAAATAAAAAAAGGCTCTTTTCAAGACCACAAGTTTAGAGATCCCCTGGTGGAAACATGCAGGTCTTTACCTGGTAAATAGTAAATTCACTGATCTCTTTCCAAAATTACTGGAGATCGCGGTAGAGGCAGTTATTTGTGATGGGGGTGGGGCATACAGTAAAATGTGTAGCAGCACCACACCAATGGTGTCACCCAGGGAAGCCGTATTGGTGATGTCAAGTTCCTGGAAATGGGCAAGTTAGTGTGAAAAAGCATCGCTAACCTCAGAACTACCCCAAAACAACAACAAAAAAAATCTGTTCCACTTCATGAGTCTGAGCGGGTGTGTGTAAACTTAAGAGTGCGGGAGAAACAGTAATGGAGAAAAGAAATGCAGATTCAACATGAGAATAAGAATGCGAGTATTGGTGGGGGCGTGCTTACTGAGTCAGCTCTGTGGCTTTTTATAAGAGATCGTAGCTTTAGTATCTCCCACTTGTCTGTCTGTCAAGCACAAGGGCAAGCACTGTGAACCACAATGAGGAACTACAAGAAAACGGGCTAGTGTTAAAATCGGCTTTGCTTTTTCTCAGATTTACGCACAGAACGAGTTCCATCACTTTGTGGATGGTCTGGATGAAGAGAAGAGCAACTGGATGCGTTATGTGAATCCAGCCCATTCTCAACAGGAGCAGAACTTGGCTGCCTGCCAGAATGGTATGAGCATCTACTTCTACACAGTGAAGGCCATCCCTGCAGACCAGGAACTGCTGGTCTGGTACTGCACTGACTTTGCTAGCCGACTGCACTACCCTTCCTCAGGAGATCTGATGATGCAGAAACTGAGTAAGTACAACAACATGCGTTTAAATACAGTAGATGTTGTTCGACCTGGGGATATTTTCCTGTCCTTTCCTAGTTCTGATTAGGTTCAGAGGAAGCATGTTGTCTTGTCCCGAGTCTGTCATTATCATACCAAAAGAACACACGCTTTATCCTTTCATCTCAGGAGTAGAATTCCTAGAGCCACTCTCCTGCTTTCTTGTTATTTTCTTTTTTAACTCCCCCCCCCCCCCCCCCCCCCCCCCCCCCCCCCCCCGGCCTGTGTAATATATCTGTAATGTACAGAGCTAATTACACAGAGGGAGGCTAGATGCCAGTCATGAAGACACTCTATCAACATGAAAGCTCTAATATATGCTCAATCTGTTATTGCTCAACCAACCATAAAGTCTTAAAGTGAAACCTTTTGTGTCGTAAGAGACATAAAAAGAGAGCAAAAGCAAGCGAGATACAGAGGAGGAAGGAGACAATACTCAGGTGTGGCGAGAACAGGCCAGTCTGAGTGTCTCCGCTCCCCTGGGTCATGCGCATGCCCTTAGGGCTATGTGATGCACTGGTCTGGCCCCCCTGAGCTCTGCGTAATGAAACACACAATGTAGTCTATAATTAGGCTTTTTGACCGAAGACTGACACTGAGACTCACCTACCTGTTACCTAAAAGAGCCAGAGCAGCCTCCTTATCTACTGGCGTCTTTCAAATCAGACAGAGTCATAGCATGATCAGCCTTTTGCGCAAATGACTCAGTATAATGGAATGGGCTGAAATGACTGGCAGGGCCTCCCACATGGGATTGATTTAAAAAAAGGCTTAAGCAGACTAACTATATGCTTTGCTCAAGCTTTTCAGCTTTCTTTGGAAATGTGAGGCTTCATCTGTACTGACTTTTAAGAACCTGCATTGTTGTGTAAGGTACACGAAAATAGATCTCTGGCACAACTCCATAATTTATTTGGCACTTTAAAGGTGAGGCAAAAAAAAAGAGAAAAGGCAGGGACAAAAAATTGCACCATTGAGTAGCTGAACTTCCTGGCGGCAGGGCCACGCTGACAGATTGATATCTGTTAAGCTTGCTAGCTGTTTGTTTTGCACAGGTTCTCTGGGGAGGAATGGGGAATAGTGCTATCTGTTAAAAGAGGGGATACTGATAACCTCTAACTTTGTTTACACATGGGGCCAAATAATGGGGCTCAAAGGATGAGGAGGACACACAAAGCACACACTTATACATCTGAGAATCTTTTGTTTAGATCCTCACAGAGAGGATTCATGAGTAAATTTAATAATTTACCTTTAAATTAACTAAATATATTATGCAAATGTGAGAAACAAAACTGGATACTGGATACTTAATTGTACAGTTGTAGTTACACAAGCTGTTAAAGTTTTGTTTGTTAGATCATTTGATCTTAATATTATATTTTTTGTTTTGACCTTTTTTTGAGCCATAATGAAAAAAAATATATATTAAAATAAAAATATAAATAAAATAAAATATATATATACTGGTTTTAGGTTAGCAGCCTCACAGAGGTGTTACTTCAAGTTTGCTTTGATTCGTCCTGTGTTTTGCGGTGTAAGTGCTGAATGAGACAGGGCCTTCTGGTTTCCTATTAAAAGGAAACTTTCAATCATCTGCTGCCACATCTATTAGATAGTATCAGTGCTGTGAGCAGAATCAACCACCCTGACTGGGATCTCCTGTCATGGCTCACATCCTGTCCTCAGCCTATAGCTCAGGATAATCTGTCAAACTGTCGGCCCTAATTGCAGAACTAGGCTTTCTTTTCTGAACCTCCTCAACTTGGGAAGATCTATTTGCCCTGCAACAATGGGTCTCCTGTAGCAAAGTCTGTGGTGTGGGTGTGTGGTGTGTGCATAAGTGTGTATGTGTGTGTGAGGGGGTAATTAGTGTCTTTTTGAGTTGCTGTAATATGCATGTAGGATAAGATGTCATCAAAGTTAAATGTAACCAACCTGTTTTGCTTCAGTCGTTGTAACCATAGGTGATTTTTAAAATGTTTGATTGATTTCAGTGAGAGCTTGTTGAAATGATGTGTCATTTTACCATATGTTTACAGAGCAGAGTCTGATGGAGGCAAAACAGCAGGTGTCTGAAGAAAAGCCCACAGTAAAAAGAGAGCACACTGTATCAGAGATCTTAAAAGACACATGGCGGGAGCCCACCAGACCCCTGCCTACACGGCCTCGCTGTCCAATCAGCCCCGACCTCGCTTACCCTCGTGTCATCTATCCAATCCGACCACAACCTCATCTCCGAGAGGACATTTTGAAAGTCAATCCAAGCATCTGCTTTGGTACTCGCTCACCTGGACAATCATCAGCCACCCCTAGTCCTTCAGCACACAGCAGCCCCGAGACCAGTCCAGGGTGCAGTCCCATTCCAGCAGATCCCAGAGATGTTTTAACTCCCTTTTCCTCACCACTTTACAGTGCCAACTTAGGCCATTATCCAAAGTACACCCCAACAACTCCACTTTCCTCACTCTACTCCAACTCTCATTACCTCCTGACCCCCTATTCCATAAATGGAGCACCTCCAGTGGGAAGCATGTTCTCCCGCATGTATCCCCTCTACAATAGCTTTCTGCCTCCACACATGCCCCTTCCAACCGCCATGCTTCCGAATGAAGGAGGTCGGCATTTTCTTTTGCCACCTCATGGAGACTTTCTGATTCCAGCACCGAAAAGTGCCTTCTCTAAAGCCACAACTCCAAAGGACATGATTATGCATGGACACTCTCATGCCCCAGTCAGTGGTTCCCCCACTGCCGGTTCTGCAGTCTCTGGTGATCATCAGCCTGCAAAGCCAACCTCAGCCCAGCCAATGAGACGCTCAGAAGACGACTCAAACAATCTCAGAATGAAAAGAGGACCAGCAGGATATAAGACCCTCCCATACCCGCTAAAGAAGCAGAATGGCAAGATTAAGTACGAGTGCAATGTATGCAGTAAAACCTTTGGACAGCTTTCCAACCTAAAGGTAGGAGTTTAATCACTGCTTGATCTTCACTCACTCATCTACCCAAGCCATGAATGGGGGTCTGTACTTAACATGTGCTGTCTTTAGGTGCACCTGCGAGTCCATAGTGGTGAGCGTCCCTTTAAGTGTCAGACTTGCAATAAGGGCTTTACCCAGCTGGCCCACCTGCAGAAGCACTACCTGGTTCACACTGGAGAAAAGCCTCATGAGTGCCAGGTGAGCCTGTTTTCACTCATCAACCACCACTTAAGCAGCTTTTTTTTACATATTAAAATATTCTTGTCAAAACCTAACCCTCCACCCTTTTTCCACAGGTGTGCCATAAACGTTTCAGCAGCACAAGTAACCTGAAAACCCATTTAAGGCTGCACTCCGGCGAAAAGCCCTATCAGTGCAAGCACTGTCCAGCCAAATTCACTCAGTTTGTCCACCTCAAGCTGCATAAACGTCTGCACACACGGGAACGCCCCCACAAGTGCCCACACTGCCCACACAACTACATCCACCTTTGCAGTTTGCGAATCCACCTCAAGGGATACTGCTTGGCCGCTGTGCCACCACCACGCTGCAGCCTGGATGAGCTGAACCGCATTAACGAGGAGATCGAGCGCTTTGATATTAGTGACAATGCCGACCGCCTGGAAGAGATTGAAGGTGTAGAAGTTGAGAGGCTGGTGGAGAAGCAGATCTTCAGTCTTATCTGTCATGAAATGGACCTCAAGGCTTCCTACCACCAGAAAGTTAGCACAGATTCATTTCAGCCTTCCTCTTCTAATGGCACATATGGCCTCTATGAGCCGAGCAAGGAGACATCTGTCATCAAACTTCTGCCCGTCCAGGTGAAACAAGAGATTGTGGAGGTGATGGAGTCTTAGCCCCAGCTCTATCACATAACCACTAAGAGACATTCTAATCATGATCCACAATGGTTTGGGCCAGTCTGGCTACGGGCAGCCCCAGGTGTACAAAATCCTTCATTTAAGGAGTGTTCAGGGACTCAAATGTACTCAGGGCTGAAAGACATTGATCTAGGCTGCAAGTGGTCCTACACTTACTTTAGAGACAATCACTGTTTCTTTATTTTATTGTAATATTATTCATGTCATTATTGTTTGTTATTGTAATATTTGAGTTAGTATAAGAACTCCTTAATTTATTGTCTAATTTGTTATTCCTCCAAAACGTACTCTAATGTTTACATTGAGTGGATCATTCATTGTAATTGTTAGGTATGTGTTTTCTTTTATTGCATTTCTTTTGTATATATATTTTCTTTTGACCCGCATTAGTTTTTGCCCTCATTGTAAAATGCATTGAAGAGCTCACATCGATTCAGGGTTTTTACATTTTTTTAACACCGACAGGTAGAAGGTACAGGTAACTATTTTTGTGGAAAACCACAGAATAACTAGTAACTTTATGTCTTAAAGATTCCACAAGCCTTCCCCTAATCTTTGCTGAGCACTCGTATGGGTATTTTTTTTTTCTTCTTCAACAAGTTACCTCAGATTGTGTGTAAATAGTATGTGCGTGTGTTCAGAAGGACATCAAAGGCATATATGATATTTATTGCTTTTCTACTTGAAGAAAAAACAATCGGAACAGGATTCTGGTCGTATGTAGCACACTGGCTATGAAGCTGAGTACTTCTTTATCCACTCACTAATTTTTTGCAGCAAACTTGGGGTTGGGATGGGGGTACGGACTGAACTGGACTGGAGCTAGTTACCAAAGTTCAATTAAAGAACAGCAAGGGATAGTGTTAATCACTCAATTAGCTGTTTATTTTTATTTTCTTTGCTCTTTACGTTTGAGGAGTTGGCACAAACGGCAGAGCCTTGCTCTTTATATGCACTGGTTTAGATGAACTGTTATTTATCTGTAAGTTTATGACCAGATTCAGTCAAGCACCGGCATTTACATGGCTCAGCGACTTCTTGCTCCAGTACGCCTCTGTTTGTGCTGTAAAATCGTAGCATCTCTTATTTTTTCTTTCCGAAGTATGACCAAAGTCCCCATGTTTTTAGCTTTCAGAAAAAAACAAGAAAACAAAATGCAACTGTCTCCATGTTTACATGCTGGTTTACAGTTATTTAAGTGAGACTTGTTTAAATGTAAATTATATAAATGTTCACTGACCGAACCTATTTGTGTACTTTCTTCATTTTTTGCCTTGCAGTTTAATAACTTAATTTTTTTTATTATTAAACACCTATTATTTATAAAATACAGCCTACATGTTAAGCAAACTCATCAGAAATGCTTCAGATTATAATAATAAAAATCTCAAAAACATTAAACAAAATGTACATATATTTTAAATACGTATAAAATAATATTCTATATATACCAAACTACAAAAGTAAAGACAGTCATATGCTACAATAAATTCTAGAATATATAAATTTTTAAGTTGGGTGGAGTTTCCATGTTCTCCCCGTGTCTGCGTGGGTTTCCTCCAGGTTCTCCGGTTTCCTCCCACAGTCCAAAAACATGGATCAAGTCAATTGAATTCTCCAAAATTGCCACATATAGAGTGTGTCTGTGTCTGTGAGTGAGTGTGTGCCCAGCGATAGATTGGCGCCCTGTCCTGGGTGTATCTGCCCAACGCCTCGTAACATTCTCTCTTGGATGGGCATGGGGAACCCCCCGCAACCCTAATATAGGATAAAGCGGAAGAAAATGGATGGATGGATAGTTTGTGTTGTTAAGGTAAGGGTTAAACTTAATGAGAAAAACAATAATTGAAAAATGTAAATGTCTATTGACAAACATGCACATACATTTATTATTAACATTATTATTATTATTATTATTATTATTCTCTCTCTCTCTCTCTCTCTATATATATATATATATATATATATAGAGAGAGAGAGAGAGAGAGAGAGAGAGAGAGAGAGAGAGAGAGCGAGAGAGAGAGAGAATAAATTATAATTTAATTAAATTTATTTCAATTTCATTAGTTTGTGTGGTTATGATAAGGTTTAAACTTAACGAGTAAATTTAAAAATGCCTCTTGACAAACATGCACATACAAACAAACATTTATTTTATTATTATTATTATTATTATTTTTATTATTATATTCTTATTTTATTTATTATTTATTCAATAATTCATTCAAGCTGTTTACTGAAAAGCACATAATTTACTGCATCCCCCAAAAACACACAGCATATACATGCATAGATGTTCATAATGAAGTGAAACATTCATTATCAAGCACATTTATAATAAACATTCTTCAATTTTAAATTCAGATAAAATCAATAATTTATTTGATCAGCCTGTAAAAGTTACTATACATTTCTGGGAAAAGTCTCTTCTGTAAGAATGGAGCAAAAAATCCCGGATAAAAAAAAAAAGCTATGCTTGAAGCAGAGCTTACCGTAAACAGACGCGGCACCAAAGAATTTTTAAACACTGAATGACACAGTACAATCAACAGTGACTCAAGTAGACCCAGGAGGCCTTTCTGTAATGAGCCGCTCAACTATCCCATCAGGCCTGAAGTGAGGCCTTATGCATTAAAGAAGAAACAGATGGAGAGCAGACCCCAAGTGTGTGTGGGGGGGGACTTTAGGACATCCGTCCCCAACAAAGGCGTCATCTTCATTTCTCTTAGCTGAAAATTGTAATTTTTTACAACAGACAGTGGTTTCAAAATATTGGTAAATGATTTTTTATGTGCAAAACTGTCTACAATTCTTACTGCACACGTTTGAATTGCAATAGCAAGTGGAGAGATAATCAGCCAAAATGTATATTAACAGTGGTCAGGGTTTTAGTTAAAATGCATTTTAAAGTAATGATGAAAAGGTGTCGATTCTTTTTCTTTGAACCAACTATTTTTAGTAAATTAAAGAATAGATTTTTTACATAGTATTTATTAGTTTTCTTTAAACATTTGCAATATCAGAAATTATTAATTTTTTCATTCATTCATTATTTTCCGCCTATCTAGGGGATAAAGTTTCAGGTGCTGGGCAGATACACCCAGTACTGCTCGCCAATCTATCGCTTGGCACACTCACACAGACACACACACACACACACACACACACACACAGACAAACATACTCTATATATGGGGCAGTTTAGAGCGTTCAATTTATCTTGATTCCATGCTTTTGGACTGTGGGAGAAAACCGAATGCAGAACCTGAAGGAAACCCATGCAGAATTGGGGAGAATATGGAAACTCCATCCAGAGTGGGATTCCAACCTGGAGTGCCCAGCACTGAGAGGCAAACATGCTAACCACTTAGCCACTGTGCTGCCCAGATATTATTTATTTATTACATTTATTTCTCTTAAATAAATCATCCCATTTAATTATAATAAAACCTATAATTACTTCAGTTTTTCAGAGAATCATAAGAACTGTAAATATTTTATTACTCTGAGTACACAAAATAACAGGAAAAATAAAATAATTTAATATTTTTTTTAACATCACATTGAATTAAAAAAGTCTATAAATGTTGTGTTAAACTTTTGTCATTTACATTAACTTGTCATCAAATTAAATACATTACTTTTCCAAAACATTAGATTAGGTCAGATTTTTAGGGTTGTAAGGCGTTCTTATTGTCCTTATTGTCCTTGTGAGCATCAGTTACTTCTTAGCCTTTTAGGCATTTGTGTAACTTAACTAAAAATCTTAGATCATCCCAAATTTGCTTTGTTTTGGCACAAGGTTCCAATTTCTCCAAAATGTTATTTGATTTTTAAAATATCACTTTATGAATGATGATATATATGAGATCTTAACAAAACGAAATACAATTCAATTTATTCAATCATTATCTTCCGCTTAATCCTCTACTAGGGTCACAGGGGGCTCCCCATGCCCATGCCCAGGGGAGAACGTTTCAGGTGCTGGACAGATAAACCCAGGACAGGGCGCCAGTCTATCAGTGGGCACACACTTACACATTATATCGAGGAACTTAGAGCATTCAATTTACCTTGAATTCATCTTTTTGGACTATGAGATGAAACCAGAGAAACCAGGACAAGAAGCCAATCCATTGCTGGACAAACTAAAAAAAAACACACAGATACACACACACAAACACGTACTATATTGGGGCAATTTAGAGCATTAATTTTACCTTAAATCCTATGGGACTTTGGGAAAAAACAGAACCCGGAGGAAACTCACGCAGACACACGGAGAATCCTGGCTCCCCAGCACTGAGAGGCAAATGTGCTAACCACAAAGCCACCCACAATATTATTCATTAAATAAAATATTTAATTTAATGACAGTAATTTCAATAGAAATCTGAGCCAAGCAATGTTAAACGTATTTAAAGGGTTGCACAAATCACATTTTTTATATTATTATTTTTTTAATATAAGACTGTGAATCAGCATTTACTTAAATATTGGTTGCTTAGATACAAAGTCCACATTTCCTACTACAAAAAATAAAAAAATAAAATAAAATAAAAACAAAAAATGTAATTTTGACAAAGTTGCCAAAAACTTAAAGCGCATCAGTATAAAAAAATTAAATTATGTACAAAAAATTGATACATACATGCCGGATTCTAATACCACTTCATTTAAAAATCTGAACAGAGGTGGATTATGTAACTTGTCCAACTACTGGAACTACACGCCTAATGTTGGTAATATGTAGGACAGACTGATATACCAGCATAGGGTTGTGCAAACGGCATGTCTAAATCATCTACTTCCCAAAAACCGTCTGATTAATTTCAGAGTTTCATGAAATAAAACAAAACAAACAAATAAAACAATTTATTCTAGAGATTTTGTATCTTTTATGCATTTAGTTTGTTATATTTTATTAAAAATCTAACATGTAATCACATTCCCCGCTATTGATTTGCTAACTTATTGACAGTTAGAAAATCAACCCATCAATCCAATGAAGTAATAATTTATTTATTACCTTCCACTTAATCCTCTATTAGGGTCATGGGGGTTCCCCATGCCCATTCAGGAGAGAAAGTTTTTGGGACATTGAATCTATCGCTGGGCACACTCACTCACACAGACATGCACACAAACACACATTACCCATGAAACCATGTTTTTGGAATGTGGGAGGAAACCGAAGAACCCGGAGGAAACCCACGCCAACACGAGGAGAACATGGACACTCCACCCAGATTGGGATTCAAACCTAGATCCCCAGTGCTGAGAAGCAAGTGTGCTGCCCACATTCTAAATCTAGGGATTTTTTTTTTATTTTGATTCCAACAGGTCGGAACTGTGGCTTAGTGGTTAGCACGTTCGCCTCTCAGCATTGAGGTTCCAGATTTGAATACCAGTCTGGGTTGAGTTAGCATGTTCTCCCATGTGTGCCCAGCAATAGTTTTGTGTCCTGGCCTGGGAGTATCTGGCTAGTGCACGAAAAGTTCTACCCTGGATGGTAGACCCTAGTAGAGGATTAAGCAGAAGATAATGAATGAATAATTGATTCTAAACAGTAACGGGATTTTCATTTATGGCATTTACAATTTTTTTAACAGCCACACCTTCAGGTGATAAAGATGCAAACTAGAGTGCATTCTGTACTTTTACCAACCTTTACTTAACATTCAACAGTTCCAGAAAAAGGCACCGACTCTCACACCACCAACACAGTGACCTTTTTTTTAGGAAGAAAAACTTCCTGTTGATGGAGTTAAATAAAGAGAGCGGATAGGAATAAAAAGGGCTTACAGACTGACAGTGATCACAGGGTCTCAGGACCCTCAGCACCTGCCAATTAAGAACCAGGGATAATAAAAGGGTTGACATGTCTAACTTTAGAAAAGGGTGGAGAGGGTACATCTGAAACTAAGTGGGCACCTGAGAAGAGAGAGTTGATCTTTGTTCTGTGCCCTCCCTTCCCCCTGTCTTGGTAGCCCCCCAAATCAAGGTGTATACAAAGTAAAAAAAACTACAGAGGGGAAAGTTTTTCTTTCAACACCTCATATAAATTCACAGGGCATGTCGAGGTTACATGGTCCAACCTCCTCTGTCCTGCCTTTACACCCCAAATTCAGAGGCAAAATGACAACAAACGGGGTGATAGGAAAACATGCGGTGACTCCAGACACATCCACTTAATCATTATACACACTTCAAAGCACGTTTCCGGGATAAAAGTGCAATAACTCTTTGTGAATGGTTTCCTCTTGTCGCAGAACGAGGCACAGCAAAAGTACAGAGCGGACACCTACAAAAGGAAGGAGGAATAAATGGGGAAAAAAGGAGGAGGAGAATAAGGAGACAGGGCACTCTGATCTCTTTCATTGACGGCTTTACAGGAATAAGAGAGCAAGACCAGGACGGAGTTAGTTAATGAACTCATGAAGAGGGTCTGGCACAGCTTTGATGTACACTTACCATTAACAGGAGTAAAATACCCCTTTTATCCACTCCCCCTTACAACCCTCCCATCCTTCACTACCACCAATCACTCTCTTACACTATGCAAAAACAAAGTAGGCACTTGCAAATGTTGTAAAAACAAACATTCTGTTTTTACATAAGCACTATTTTGAAGTCTGTATTAAAGAAATGAAGGCTAGAAATAATACATTTTGGAACCTATTTATGAATAGGTACTCTTCTTAGACATGGAAAAAAATTATCTTCTACTAGGGTCATGGTGGTGATGGGAGGGGGTAGTGTGGGGTGTTCCACATGCCCATTTAAAGGAGAATGTTTCAGGCACTGGGCAGATACACCTAGGACAGGGCGCCAATCCATCATTGGGCACATACTCACTCACACAAACACAGACACTTTGTAAGGGCAATTTGGAATTGGGCCACGATCTGGGAGGAGTTTCCATGTTCGCCACTGTCCGTGTGCATGGATTCAAGGTAAATTAATCCCTTGGATGTTCTCCCTCCGCAACCCTAGTAGAGGATTAAGCAGAAGATAATGAATAAATAAATTAATAAATTAATATTTAAGAATTATTGGAAGTACTTTCAACATTAGTGATGGTATGGTACTACAGCTGTGTAAAGCTTACTCAGTGATTGGAAGTCCAAATATTTTGATCGTACTGAGACCAATATGCCACACTGATAAATGACAGAGTGTAGTCATGTGACTGATCAATGAATCTAGTTTTTATACCAAGTGTTGCTTCTCTCAACATGTTCTTATGTGTTGGAACGTTTTATTTGCTACCGTCACTCTAGCTTTATCTTTGCAGACTTTTGTGGGAGAACTGAGAACACACACACAAAAAACCCCATTAATGTATCCAATACAAGATAAATATTTACATTAATTAAAATAAAATGTGATACAAATTTAGTTGGAAACCTGCATCTTACTGTATGCATACAGATCATTAGGGTTCTACGTAGCTATTTTGAACCAACGCACTATAATAAAGGGAAGTTCATAAATAAAGTGAAGGTGTGCTGTGTAAAGTGTGTAAAAAGTTACCCGTGGTTTAAATAAGGCTTTAAAATACTCTGCCTTGTTATTTCCTGACAATTACATGTGTAATGAACTTATCCTGAAAGATTCGACACATACAGGAGTGTAACATCCTTACATAAGTAAAAATCTAAGTCTAAACATTAAATGTATTAAACTTTATTACACACACATGTACATTGTACATTCTGCATTTCCCAAGTAGTTGCATTTGTATATTACATAGTAATAAGTTGACTAAAGAAACAAAACCAAACTCAAGCAACTGTAAAACAGGTTACGAAAATGTATAAACATGGAAGTAAAAAAAACTAAAAGGCAGAGAACCATGCGAATAACTGGAGTATGATAAAATGACAGCAAGGGAAAGAGACAAAACAAAAAAACACATGGAAAAAATAGGCAAAAAAAGGGGAGAGAGAGGGGAGAGAGAGAGAGAGAGAGTGAGTGTACACTCAGTCTTTCCTATAAGTCAGTAATTACTCTCAGCTGCTAATCGTCTGCACCTCTGAACCTTTAGCAAACAAACACGGGAACCAACACACACCAGACTTTTAATAATGTGTAATAATAGTAATATTTTTGATTATTTTTAATGATAACTTTAACTGTATTGATAATCATAGTAAACCGAATCCTGCACTATGACATCACAATATCACCAAACAGATCTCAGACTTTGATTAACTACGAAAATAGTAATGCACCATAAAATCAAAGTATGTGTATACTTTGATTTTAGATCAAAGTATTGGATAGCTGGGTCTGTTAGTTCTAAACACATTAATGAACTGATACACTCATGTTTAAAATGTGGCCTACATCCAGACAGTGAAGAGACAATCTTCACTTCCCAGCAGAAAAAAACCTCCTCAGCAGAAAAAACGATGTCTGTGTGCTAATGTCACCCAAATACATTTTCAGTATAAAATATTTAAACTATGTTTAAGTCAGGCTTCTAGTCGGCAAATGCGTAAAATGAAGGGAAAGAGAAATGCAGCTGGTCTTGCTCCTAGTTTGAAAATTTCAGGGTTGCATTCGGCTGTGGATCGGTAAAGATAGAGACTATTGGAAACTCATCAGTCATGCCATATACTTTCCAAGACACTTTTCTGGCAAGCAAACCGCAGGATGAATAAATAATATAACATGGTTTGTCAGGAGTTTATAAACAAACAGAGATTATTTCTTATAAGACACTAAAAAGCATGTTTGACCAAAAATAGCTTTCATTTAAATCATTATTTCTTAATAAAACCTGGAAAACCCTATTAGCCTGGAAGAAACTTGTAATATTCAATACGTTTGATGAAAAGAGATTCGACCAATTTTGGGAGGGTTAATGGGTTGAGCTGTAGATCATTGTCTGCCACAGAAAAGACAATATTCCGTTTGCACTTTATCGGACCTCCTCCCCCCACCTCTAGATACACTCATAAAGTGGCAGCGTAATTACCCCCCTCGAGCCAGGCTTGGCAGTTTAGTGGTTACAACTTGCAGAATTTTCCCACTAATTAACCGAGCGCAAAGAAGATCTGAAAGCATCCGCAGCCATTAGTCATGAAGAGAGAACGATTAAAAAGAAGTGTGATCCTACTGCTGATCGTGAAAGCAGGAGTACGAAGAAGCTTCATGCTTCTGCACGAGTGGTTCATTGATTAGGTGATACAGAAAAAAAGTTCTATACAGTTATGGGTCATGATCTTCAAAGCTAATTCCATTACCAAAAAAGCTCCGGTGTTTATTATGTCGACACAAGAAGGATGCACTATGACATTTGCACAGCTTCTGTATCAGCTGATAAAAACTAAATTATTGGAACATTTTCCAGGCCCAGTAATGTATTGTGGACAATGAAGGCCATTTGGATCTTAAGAAATAATAAATTACAACCACCCACATGGCAGCACGGTGGTTTAGTGGTTTGCATAAGGTTTCACGTCTCATTGCTGGGGATCCAGGTTCGAATCCCAATCTAGGTGGAGTTTCCATGTTTTCCCTATGTCCGTGTGGGTTTCCTCCTGGTTCTCCAGTTTCCTTCCACAGGTAAAAAAGCATGTATTCTATGTAAATTGAATGCTCCAAATCACCCCATATAGATTGGCGCTCTGTTCAGGTACTCAGGTTCAGGTGCCCAAAATGTTCTCACCTGGATGGGCATGGGGAACACCCCTTCGACCCAAGTAGAGGAATTTGTGGAAGATAATGAATAATTGAATATATTAAAACCTGTTATATATTAAAACCAATTACTTCTGACAATAAGAAACAACAAAAAAGATATTTATATATATACACAGTGGGGTGGGAAAGTTTGGGCAGCCTTGTTAATTTTCCTGATTTACCTTTATAAATCATTGGTTGCTTGGATAAAAAAAAAAATCAGTTAAATATACAATATAGGGGACAAACACAGTGATATTTGAGAAGTGAAATGAAGTTTATTTGATTTACAGAAAGTGTGCAATAATTGGTCAAACAAAATTAGGCAGGTGCATAAATTTGGGCTCCAAAAAAAATCACCGAACTTACCAATCCAAATTTAAGTTCCAATAATTAATTCTAAAGGTTTTGAAATCAACAAAATGACAACAGTGCCCAAATTTATGCACCTGCCTAATTTTGTTTAACCAATTATTGCAAACTTTCTGTAAATAATATAAACTTCATTTCACTCTTCAAATATCACGGTGTTTGTCCCCTATATGATAACTGATTTTTTTATCCAAACAACCAATGATTCTTAAAGAAAATTAACAAGGCTGTCCAAACTTTCACACCCCACTGTATATATATATATATATATATATATATATATATATATATATATATATATATATATATATATATATATATATATATATCCTTCCATCCTTTAGTGGGGTCATTCCCCATGCCTATCTAGGGGAGAACGTTTCGGGGGCTGGGCAGACACACCCAGGACAGGGCGCCAGTCAATCTCTAGGCACACACTCAATCGCACACACACTCTATATGGGGTAATTTGGAGAATTCAATTGACCTTGATCCATGTTTTAGACTGTAGGAGGAAACCGGAGAACCCGGAGGAAACCCACCCAGATTGTGATTCGAACCAGGAATCGCTAGTGCTGCGAGGCGAATGTGCTAACCACTAAGCCACCGTGCTGCCCTATATACCAGTATATATATATATATATATATATATATATATATATATATATATATATATATATAAATATCTCCATCCATCCATTGTCTTCTGCTTTATCCTCTAATGGGGTCGCGGGGAGGAGGGGGGATTTCCCATGTCTATCCAGGGGAGAGCGTTTTCGGCGCTGGGCAGATACACACAGGACAGGGCGCAAATCTGTCGCTGGACACACACTCACACAGACACACTCTATATGGGGTAATTTGGAGAATTCAGTTGACCTTGATCCATGTTTTTGGACTGTGGAAGGAAACTGGAAGAACCCGGAGGAAACCCAAGCAGACATGGAGAGAACATGGAAACTACACTCAGATTGGCATTCAAACCTGGATCCCCAGCACTGAGAGAGGAACGTGCCAAACACTACTCCACTGTGCCACCCTGTCATGTAATCAATGACTGTAAAAAGATTAAGATGAATAAACAAAAGTACCAGAATCATAACTTTGCTCAATGCAGATTCAAAAGTCATCAAAAAAGTACACCTCCATTCAGTCACCCACAGTCCTTGATTGCTTTACTTTTTAGGTGGTAATCCTGACTTTTATTTAAAAAAAATTTTATTTTCAATGTTTTTTACAGTTCGGTCAGAGACATCGACTCTTGTTACCACCCACTTGTTTCTCGTGTGTTTCGTTGTGCATTTTCTGTTTTCAACACATTGCTTTAAGTTTTCCATCTTGACTCGTTGATATTTCCCTTGGTTTAGCAATATGCTTCCCTTGTACAACCTTCCCATTCAGTTTGTACTTGGTCACTATTTTAGACACAGCTGACTGGAAACAAGCATGAACATTCCCTTATGATTTAACTTCTTACAGAAATTTTATAATCCTGTCATTTGTTTCAACTGACATCTCTAATGTTGGAGCCATGACTCATGTCAATCCACTGTCTGACTCTTGAAATCGCATTCTACTGAAATGGAGGTTTTACCTGGTCCTTGGCTTCCAATTAAATTAACACAGAACAAACATTCATTCATTCATTTTCTTCCGCTTTATCCTCTATTAGGGTCGCGGTGGGGTTCCCCATGCCCATCCAGGGGAGAACGTCTCGGGCGCTACACCCAGGACAGGGCGCCAATCTATCGCTGGGCACACACTTACACACACAAACACACTCTATAGGGGGCAATTTGGAGAACTCAATCGACTTGATCCATGTTTTTGGACTGTGGGAGGAAACCGGAGAACCCGAAGGAAACCCACGCAGACACGGGGAGAACATGGAAATTCCACCCAGATGGGGATTCGAACCGGGAATCCCTAGTGCTGATAGGCGAACATGCTAACCACTAAGCCACCGTGCCTACAGAACAAACAGTTTATCATTATTTAATGATATGATAAACAATTTTTATGTGTTGGCCTTTGATTAGCTGATTCTTTGAAGTCCTGCTTGACCTGGAAATGAGCTTTCCTAAAATTTTAACCAGTTTTTCCACATTTATCGCATGACACTTCCGATCAGGTATGGTAGAAATTAATGTGTTTTCTCTAAGAATCGAGGAACCAGCTAAATTAATTTTTTAACTGCTGCGACATCCCTTTCTGCATACATGAGATAACAGATGCATGGAAACCCCTGCATGACCCCAGTAGAGAATAAAGCAGAAGATGAATGAAATACAATAAATATCTTGTATTGTACTATAATATACTATAAGCATGTTCACCTCTCAGTGCTGGGGATTCTAGGTTCGAATCCCAATCTGGGTGGGGTGTCCATGTGAGTTTCTGTCAGGTTTTCCAAAAGCATGGAAAAATATTTTAAGTAATAACATTCATTCCAGTATAGCTGACATGAAATATGTTTTATAAACTCACAAATGCAAATGAATCCAATCTGAAGGAAAACATTTACAGCATAGGAGGGAACTGAGAGGAATGTTTAGTAACATTAGTAACTAATATAAAGGCTTATTTAACAGAGGAAGCAGAAAACACTTGTACATCAGTTTGTAGCAGAGCTCTCATACACGACATACAACAAGAAATAACCTTTAAGACATGACCAATGTCTTAGTACACTAATCCGACAAAGTATAAATATATATATTCCTTTCAAAGAGTCTACACGTAGTCTGATTTAAATAGTTTCTTTTTGATTCAGAAAGTCATGATTCAGCAACACAGCGTGTTTTGCTCATATGAAGCAGATTGGTTTCTCCCTTCATGCTTCTACTCATGTTCTTTTTTTATTCATTCAAATGTTCAGAAGGCTCAGGGCTGTCTGTAAGCCACAAGAATTACTCCACACCTAGGAATTTCCACAAACCTGGGATAATTAAAATGTGTAAAATGTGCTCAGCACTGGCATTAGCTTTCACTAGATTTTACAGGTTTGGTGAGGTGTCTCCATGCTTTTGGATATTTAGTTATGGATTGTGCAATGTTGGATGAGAGGCGATCAAAACTTTACAGAAACAGTGTGAAATATCCTATTAGCAATCTAAGAGCATGACCTTCTTTCTGTATGCTGTCCTTCATGCTCCTATAGACAGAACCATTTTAATTAATAAAAAGCAACTATGTCTAGTGCGTTTATTAAAAAAAACAAAAAAAAAACATGTACATTTATCTTAGTAAGTGAAAACTTTGTCAACAAATATTAATGCAACTTAGAAAATGTTACAAACTAAAACGATTTTTTCACTCCAATTAAAAGGATTATAAAACTGACTGAACATTTTTACATGTGGGTGAATGTACATCTGTGTATTTAATTGCTTCATTACAAAATTTGAATTGCTTAAGTTACCTTTGAAAAGAAAAAAGAAACTATATAAATAAGTAAAAAAAAAAAAAATGCTACTTAAATTTTTTTAAATAAAATCAATAAAAAATTATTGAACGGAAAAAACAAAAAGAAAATTATGTATTTTTTTCATTTATATATATATATATATTTTTTTTTTTCAAGAAGATAAATAACTTTAAACATAAAAACAATAACATTTAAAATTATGCTTGAGGTTTGCCTAGAAAATGTTAGATTAAAAATGCTACTTTTTATTTATATATACAGTATATATACAGTATATATATATATATATATATATATATATATATATATATATATATATATATATATATATATATATATATAGCATAATTTTCAATGTCATTTATCTTTTTGAAAAAAATATATATATATAAATGAAAAGAATACATAATTTTCTTTTTGTTTTTACGTTCAATAATTTTTTACCTAAGCTCAGGTCTCATTTACTAAATAAATAACAATTGGGACATATTTATCCCAATAATAAGTTATTTAAGTGCTTAATTACTTTACAGCTCTAATATGATAAAACATGTAATTATTTCATCTTGAACTAGAATGGGGATAAATTAACTTAAACATCTCAAAATTCATATATATATATATATATATATATATATATATATATATATACACACACACACACACACACACACACACACACACACACACACACACGTGTCTGTGTGCGCACACATACACACACACACACACACACACACACACACACACACACACACACGTGTCTGTGTGCGCACACATACACACACACACACACACACACACACACACACACACACACACACACACACACACACACACACATCCTAACATTTTGACCATGTTAGTGAACGGGATACATTAGGTAGCAAGTGAAAGATTTGTAAGGATAACATCTGCAATTAACACCCCCAGGAATTAATTTAGTATTCGGATTTATATTAAAAGCAGAAAAATAGAAAAGGGCAGGAATTTGAGTAAGTTTGACAAGGGCCAGATGGTGATGGCTAGACAACTGGGTAACATCATCTCCAAAACTGCAGCTCTTTTTAGTTTGCAGTGGTCAGTATCCATCAAAAATGGTCCAAGGAAGGAACAGTAATAAAAGAGTGTTGTGGTTCAACTGTAGCTCAAATTGACCAGGAAGTTGATGTCAGAATACACAGTAGATTACAGTTTGTTGCATAAAGAGCTGCTCAGCCAAAGATCAATCAGGGTGCCCATGCTGACCCATGTCTACTTCTGAAAGTGCCAACAATTGTTAACATCAGAACTACACCATGGAGCAAGGTGGCCTGGACTGATACATCACATTTTCTTTCACATCAAGTGGACGACTAGTTACGTGTGTGTTGCTTACTTGGAGAACACATTGCACAGAGGTACTGCCAAAGGGTAATGAATTGTTGTAATGCTCTGCTGGGAAACTTTTCCCAGCATATATATATTTATATATTTTTACACATATATATATATATATATATATATATATATATATATATATATATATATATATATATATATATATATATATATATATATATATATATATATATATGTACAGTGTATATATATATATATATATATATATATATATATATATATATATATATATATATATATATATATATATATATATATATATGTATATATGCACTCACCACTTTATTAGGTACACCATTCTAGTAACGGGTTGGACCCCCTTTTGCCTTCCGAACTGCCTCAATTCTTCGTGGCATAGATTCAACAAGGTGCTGGAAGCATTCCTCAGAGAGTTTGGTCCATATTGACATGATGGCATCACACAGTTGCCGCAGATTTGTCGGCTGCACATCCATGATGCGAATCCCCCGTTCCATCACATCCCAAAGATGCTCTATTGGATTGAGATCTGGTGACTGTGGAGGCCATTTGAGTACAGTGAACTCATTTTCATGTTCAAGAAACCAGTCTGAGATGATTCCAGCTTTATGACATGGCGCATTATCCTGCTGAAAGTAGCCATCAGATGTTGGGTACATTGTGGTCATAAAGGGATGGACATGGTCAGCAACAATACTCAGGTAGGCTGTGGCGTTGCAACGATGCTCAATTGGTACCAAGGGGCCCAAAGAGTGCCAAGAAAATATTCCCCACACCATGACACCACCACCAGCCTGAACCGTTGATACAAGGCAGGATGGATCCATGCTTTCATGTTGTTGACGCCAAATTCTGACCCTACCATCCGAATGTCGCAGCAGAAATCGAGACTCATCAGACCAGGCAACGTTTTTCCAATCTTCTATTGTCCAATTTCGATGAGCTTGTGCAAATTGTAGCCTCAGTTTCCTGTTCTTAGCTGAAAAGAGTGGCACCCGGTGTGGTCTTCTGCTGCTGTAGCCCATCTGCCTCAAAGTTCGACGTACTGTGCGTTCAGAGATGCTCTTCTGCCTACCTTGGTTGTAACGGGTGGCTATTTGAGTCACTGTTGCCTTTCTATCAGCTCGAACCAGTCTGGCCATTCTCCTCTGACCTCTGGCATCAACAAGGCATTTCCGCCCACAGAACTGCCGCTCACTGGATGTTTTTTCTTTTTCGGACCATTCTCTGTAAACCCTAGAGATGGTTGTGGGTGAAAATCCCAGTAGATCAGCAGTTTCTGAAATACTCAGACCAGCCCTTCTGGCACCAACAACCATGCCACGTTCAAAGGCACTCAAATCACCTTCTTCCCCATACTGATGCTCGGTTTGAACTGCAGGAGATTGTCTTGACCATGTCTACATGCCTAAATGCACTGAGTTGCCGCCATGTGATTGGCTGATTAGAAATTAAGTGTTAACGAGCAGTTGGACAGGTGTACCTAATAAAGTGGCCGGTGAGTGTATATACACAGTACATAATATATATATAATACATAATATACACAGTACATAATATATATATATATATATATATATATATATATATATATATATATATATATATATATATATATATATATATATATATATATATATATATATATATATATATACACAGTACATAAGAATTTATACACACACACATATTTTCCCACATATTTTACCACATTTTCTTACACATCAAGTGGACGTCCAGTTACGTGTGTTGCTTACACACGTATATATATATATATATATATATATATATATATATATATATATATATATATATATATATATATATAGTGTATGTGTGTGCATATATACAGTATATATATATATATATATATATATATATATATATATATATATATATATATATATATATATATACATATACATACACACAGTACATAAGAATTTATACACACACACATATACTGTATATATACATACGTTACATTTCACCCTGATTGTAAGTAAAATATACAGTCATGGCCAAAAGTTTTGAGAATGATACAAATATTAATTTTTACAAAGTGCTTCAGTTTTTATAATGGCAATTTGCATATACTCCAGAATGTTATAAAGAGTGATCAGCTTAACAGCAATTAATTCAATATTTGCCTACAAAATGAACTTTATCCCACAAAACACATTTCAACTTCATTGCAGTCCTGCCTTAAAAGGACCAGCTAACATCGGTTCAGTGATTGCTCCATTAACACAGGTGTGGGTGTTGATGAGGACAGGGCTGGAGATCAGTCTGTATTAAGTAAGAATGACACCACTGGACATTTTAAAAGGAGGCTGGTGCTTGGCAACATTGTTTCTCTTCTGTTAACCATGGTTATCTCTAAAGAAACACATGCAGTCATCATTGCACTGCACAAAAATGGCCTAACAGGGAAGAGTATTGCAGCTAGAAAGATTGCACCTCAGTCAACAATCTATTGCATCATCAAGAACTTCAAGGAGAGAGGTTCCATTGTTGCCAAAAAGGCTCCAGGGCGCCCAAGAAAGACCAGCAAGCGCCAGGATCGTCTCTTAATAGTGTTTCAGCAGCGGGATCAGGCTTCCAGCAGTGCATCTGCACGTACTGTGAGGCAGAGACTCTTGGAGCAAGGCCTGGTCTCAAGGAGGGCAGCAAAGAAGCCACTTCTCTCCAGAAAAAAAACATCAGGGACCGACTGATATTCTGCAAAAGGTACAGGGAGTGGACTGCTGAGGACTGGGGTAAAATCATTTTCTCTGATGAATCCCCCTTTCCGATTGTTTGGGACATCTGGAAAACAGCTTATTCTGAGAAGACGAGGTGAGCGCTACCACCAGTCTTGTCTCATGCCAACTTTAAAGCATCCTGAAACCATTCATGTGTGGGGTTGCTTCTCAGCCAAGGGAATCGGCTCTTTCACAGTCTTGCCTAAAAACACAGCCATGAATAAAGAATGGTACCAGAATGTCCTTCGAGAGCAACTTCTCCCAACCATCCAAGAGCAGTTTGGTGATCAACAATGCCTTTTCCAGCATGATGGAGCACCTTGCCATAAAGCAAAGGTGATAACTACATGGCTCAGGGAACAAAACATAGAGATTTTGGGTCCATGGCCTGGAAACTCCCCAGATCTTAATCCCATTGAGAACTTGTGGTCAATCATCAAGACGGGTGGACAAACGGGTGGACAAACAAAAACCAACACATTCTGACAAAATGCAAGCATTGATTGTGCAAGAATGGACTGCTGTCAATAAAAGCCTTTGTTACTCATAATATGATTGCAATTATATTTCTGTATGTGATAAAAACATCTGACAAACACACATAAAAACCAGAGGGCAGCAGATCATGTGGAAATATAATATTTGTGTCATTCTCAAAACATTTGGCCATGACTGTAAGTAAAATACAATTAATTTTGCTATTGCAAATATTTAACATTTAATATATAAAAGTAATTCCAAAGGTTTCTGACAGAAATAAAAATAACAATGCTAATTAATGATAACAACAATGGTTTAAAAAAATCTTAATTTTTATCAATGTAAATTGTGTAATGTTGAACTTGGTATTCATTGTTCTTTAATCTTTGTCATATAAGCTGGCAGAACTGTATTTTAAAATAATCATACTATTATATTGTTATATTTAGAGACCAGTAAGTTTTCACTTGCTTAGACGTTTTTAATAAAGTTAAAAGAGATTTCAGGAGGTACATGCAGAACGATGCACAATCCTTATATTAACACTGCAGATCAAACAGACGTTGGGGTTTAATATCCGCTCAAACATGTAGACGTGACTCCGTGTTGTTCCGTACTGTTCTGCTGCTTAGATGAAAAGTCTTTATAGTTGCCACTGTTGGAGTGGTCGTGTCTCAGCTCTGCTCTGCTCAGTCGCTTGATGCCGGGACAATGCAAATGTGCAAGAAGTTGTCGGGATAGCTTAGGTGTTCGCTTAGCCACTGGACAGGCGTTTCCAACAACGGCTCGATCCCATGAATCAGCACTTGGTATTTCTTTGGCTCATCTAAAATAGAAAAAGAGAAAAAGAACATTGGTGGTTCACTGAACAAATGAACTGCTGGTGACTTCAACGCCCTGTCGCTTGCTCAAGTGTCCGTTTGCATAGAAGTCCCCCATCCATCATGCTGTCTGAGGTAAAGGGGAAAACTGGGAGTTCAAATGGTCACAGACTAGAACTAATGAGTCACCCTACTGCCCCACTAGCTACTGAGTATGTGTACCTGTTATATATATATCAACTTTTTCAATTGTTATTTAAAAAAAATACATTAATTGTATAATCATTTGTTTTATTTTGCAAAAAAAAATGTGTGTGTATAAAATGCACTTACACACCTCTTACACACCTCTTAAATGAATGAATTTTGTCCCATTGCCATAAGAGAATAAAATCAAGCACTGACTGTGAGATTTGGACAGTTGTCTTCTATCATTCCAGCATGACAGTACCCAAGTGCACAAAGCATAAAGGCATGGTTGTGTGAGGCATAGTAATTGTACATCATACAATTACTACAATGTTTGGAAAATGATTAGAAAAATGATTTGAATGCAAGACAGGCCCTTTTCAACATCAGTGACTTTATAAATGCTCTTCTGGATAAATAGGCAAGAATTTGCACAGTCAAACGCAAAAAAAAAAACATACCGCAAAGTAGAAGATCACCTGAGATTGAGACATCATATAAGCTCATACTGGTGTACTGTGGAGGTGTGTCTCAGAATTTTTGTTCTCTCAAAAAAAATTCTCTCACACATACCTAGACACAAGAATTAATTATGTACATATTGTTTTTCATGTACATATTAATTTATGTAATTCAAAATTTTAATGGTTTCACATTATATATACATTTATTGGTTTGGAACTCATTTTGAATTTATATGGTAGTGTTTATTACTGCATGAGAGGATTTTGTTTTTTAAGTGACAAAATTTTTATTTTAGTGACAATTTACATTATATCTTTAGAAGAATATTCCATTTCATTGCCTTATTCTATGTATGATGGTAAAAGCAGAAAAAACAAGGAAGATGCACAAAGATAAAGTTGGTACAAGCATAATGCATTATATGAACTTAACAAGTGTGTGGGCAATTTTTGTCACCCCAAACACATTGTCTATCTACCCTCACCTCCATACCACAAGTCAGCAGGGTAAGTTACTGCCTCCAGCATTTGCCCCAAAAATTTCCAGTAGGCGCTCAGTGGTGTGTTCTAAGATGGCATTTGGTCACATACACTGCATGTTCTCAGTCTAGGTCAATTAAGTGTAATGTTACCAGACACATAACTTTCAGTTAAAATCCACAGTGAATATTATTGAATTGTTGTTTTGTTGTTAGAATTTTCCTCCTTCAGAAGGCCCTTATTATTACAGTGCAGGAGGAATGATTTTTTATTGTCTTGACTGAAGTCTTTGCAAGTGAAAAATATTTCAGTGCAAATTGACATTTTCATAAATTTATCATGTAGCAAAAAAAAAAACAAAAAAACATGTGGTCTTTACAAAAATATTGGTAAATTTTTCCCAGTAACTCAAAGTTTGTGGGAAAAAAAATTCCCTAGAAGATGTGTTAGCTTTGACACTTTACATAACATGTAAATTAAGCAAGAGGGTCTAAACTGTTCCATAAGACTGCAGATAGAACAAATCCTTGAATTAATGAAGAATTTGCTGTTACAGCTGAATCTGATTAAGATTGTAATGCACTTTTGTGACAGCATGTAATTAAAACCCACACAGGCACAAATAGTTCGGTACATGTAAGTTATCAATCAACTTCTTGCTGCAGGCCAATGTTTAGCACAGGGTTAACATTCGGGCACAGAGTAAGAAGAGTACATTTGTAAAGGACTAAAGCTGGAGTCATAGAGCAGTTTCGATTTGAACAAATGCATCATTCATGGCTTGATCACTGCAGACGTTAAAAAAAAAAAAAAAAAAAAAAAAAAAAAAAAAAGAATAAATACAAAAGGATCATAATGAGTAAGTAAAGATGGTAATGGAATAGACTTGTGCTAAAGTGTACTTTGCACTAAGGTTGCATCACTTTTAGATTATGATGGATTACAGTATGAGGAAACATCAGGGTTTCACAATTATTATTTGTTAATTTATTGTTCAATACTTTCGGTTAGATGTACAACATGGACAAAAATTACAGATGTGTACAAGCAAGAACTTCGATATGCTCTGTGGACAATTATGCTTTCAACTTTGTGGGAACAATTTGGGAAAGGTCATTTTCTTTCCCAACATATGTGCCCATACAAGGCAAGGTTCATAAAGGTATATTTGCATGAGTTAGTATGGTAGAACTTGACTGGCAGTCCTGATCTTAATCCCAACCAACACCTTCGGAATGAATTAGAACACAGACTGTAAGTCAGGTCCTTACGTCTATCATCAGGTTAAATAATAATAAGAAAAAAAATACAGATTAAGCAGTGAGAAAAAAGAATAGCTACAAAGAAGACCGACTTAAAAATGTCAACTGTTTCTGTAGGCGTTATGTGTAGGTGTTTAAATTCATGTTTCTATAGTATAAACCACATCAGAATCTTTAATTAGAGGTTTAACTGTAATTCTCATGACCACATTGCTTTATTGCCTTCTGGTTAACTGCTGCCATCCATAAAAAATGCAGAGGATTAGACAATAAAGTATAATCAATGCAAATATTCAGCTAGTATACACTTTCTTTCTTTCTTTTCTTTAAATCTGGACCGTTTTTGTGAGTAAATTGTGTTAATATCTAAGGCATTATACAAAGAGTTTTTTTTTTTCATTTTAGAAAGAAAATTTATAAAAAAAAAAGGACAAAGGAAAACATTTTTTGTGAGACCAAACAAATAAAAGAATGAAAAACTCAAGGTGTCTTTTCCATATTTTTTGTGTTGCAAAGCCCCAAAAAGTGGATTTAAGTGGCTGTTTTAAATTGCCCTATCAATGGATTGTTCTGACCCCCCTCCACTCAAGATCAGTAGAAAATTAAGCAGAAGATACAGAGATGAGAAGAGACATAGTGGATATTGAATACCAAGAGGATTATTATTATTTTTTTTTTTAATAATGGCTGGACAAGCTTTTATAATAGTAGAACAGCAGCATAGTGTCCGTAGCAGTACGTTTAAAAATAAATAGGACCATTAAATACCATGATTAACCAGTCAAACAGTTTTTTAATAAGAGTGGCAAATTAATTAGTAATTTATTATAAGATTCATCTATAACCAAGTCAGTGATTCTGATTCAATCAAATTACAATTTAAACAATTGGTTAGGTTTTAGGTTTGGACTTTTTTAAAATGCAGTTAATAGTAAAAAAAAAATCAACACATATTTACATTTTAATATCTTTAACCTTTAGAGTTTAATAACAATATTAATACTGAATTCCAGGTTATTCATTACAAGTAAAACACAAAGTGAGAAATGCACAGTGCAGAACGTCACTCCCTTTGATTCAAGCCATCAGTTTATACATGCTCTCAAGTGTGTGGGTGCATCCCCTTGCTTATTCTTGGTTTGATTCATGGGGAAATTTAAAGACTGTGTAGAAACAACCCAAATAATTTGTAAACTGAATTATTATTAGCCTCAATTAACTGAAATATTTTTTTTAGAATAAGCAACAAAAATACATTTGAGTTTCAGACCATAAACACTAATTTCATGCACACTAGATTTCCATATTTTATACCAATTAAGAGCTGCAATTAATATTCTCTTAAGTAATTGATTAGTTGTTTGTTCTTTGAAGTGACACCAAACAGTTTATTAGTTGACAACATTAGGATTCCTCGTGTGTCATGCAATTAAGCTCCAAATTTAAAATCCTACAGAGCCTTGAACATATATTTAATAGGGAAATTTGGTATGAAAAGAAAAAAGGCAGATGTCTGATCATTGCTTGATTAATCTCAGTAATTGTAGGACAATTTTATGTACATCTCACACATGTGTACGTGCGTGTACATGCAACGCACACACACACACACACTAACAAGCAAATCAGACTGATGTTGACTGTGACCGTGTAGGCCAGTCATGCTTTTCCACACCAAACCTTTATAGTCCCTGCTTTGTGTAAAAAAATCACCTTTCCTCAAACTGTTCTTCACAGCTGGAAACATGCAATTATGCTAAATGCACACAAAAAGTTAAAAATAAATAAATAAAAAAATAAAAATTGGTGACGTATGTCACTATACTTTTATTTACATAGCGTATTGACCTTACTGATGAATGACAAATGTTTTGGCTGATCATCAACATTTCATGAATCTTGTACATGAAATCCCAAAATTACACCATATTGAAATGATGCAACTTCTGATTTCTGCAAGACCTTGTGCACCTGGAAAAAAGCAGGAACAGAGTGCTTTAAATGCAACCTTATCAAAGATCAAAACAAACAAGTCAAGGAAAAAAAACTGCATTTCACCTCAACTAAAATATCCTGTAGTCTTTCATCTTTTACAGTCCATGTAAAACTGCTCAATCTATTAAACCCATCAGACCTTGAGAATCAAACTGCTCTTTTAACTACTACCCCTAGCAAAGTCATTCTAGCTACTAATGAAATACATAAAAAATATTGTGTTACTTGAGTTCTAGTGTGAAAAGCTTTACTTTAAGAGCAGAAAAAAACTATTATTACAACAGCAAGTTCAGGTGCAAATCCACCAAAAATCTCGCAATAGCCAATGGAATACCGCAAATCTGCCATGTTGTACAGGTGGATTCAATGTAAGGTTCTGGAATCTTAGGCTTTAGGTTGCAGGGTATGCAAAAATGAAAAATAACCTATTAACTGGGGTTTGACTGTTTACAGGCTTAAATAAAGTCCAAAACAATAAGAACAATTAAGTATGGTTTTATTGCCATCCATCCATCCATCCATCCATCCATCCATCCATCCATATATATACAAAAATACATGCATTTAAGGTCATATATGTCTTCCTTAACTTGACCTAAATGTAACAATTTTTTTAAAGGCCTGAAAATACACAAAGAAAACCAAATCATGTAATAAAGACAAATATTAGCCTTGGTCATTTAAACCTTATTTATTAATTTATTTTTAACCTTAATTATTAAAATTAATAAATAAGCAGGTGTGGCATGGTGGCTTAGTGGTTAGCACGTTCGTCTCTCAGCACTAAGGATTCCCGGTTCGATGTGTTTTCAAATCAATGGGGTGACAGGTGAAAGGGTGAACTATTTAAATAAAAGAAAGATTAATTAGCGTCAGATTTTAACATGCGTTTGTGGAAGTTTTTCTGTGACTGTAGCAAAGCGGCGCTGGATAAGGGTAGACGGGAGTCGGCGTTGTTCATTGAAAGAAATTCACCTGATAACCCTGTGTTTTCTATATAAGATGTAACATCACATGTTGTGAAAAGAGAGGAATCCATTGACCGACAGGAGCGGGACATTCTGCGAGATACATCAGCCCACATTTGTGTTTTAATATGTGTTAAACACTGTGTAAATAAAGCCTGTTCCTGTTTGTGAAAAATCCTGTGTCCGATCCTCAATCGTACTCACCCTCCTTTACAGTGTCATTGAATGAGCTGTTGATGTTCATCAGATTAAAAATGGTTACGAAATCTTAAATCAAACTAATTTTGTACTAATATGGAAAAATTCGGGCAGCACGGTGGTTAGCACGTTTGCCACTTAGTGCTAGGGATTCCCGGTTCGAATCCCCATCTGGGTGGAGTTTCCATGTTCTCCCCGTGTCCGCGTGGAACCCGTTTCCTCCGGGTTCTCCGTTTTCCTCCCACAGTCCATGGATCAAGTCAATTGTGTTCTCCTAATTGTCCCATATAGAGTGCGTCTGTGCGCGTGTCTGTGTGTGTGTGCCCAGCGATAGATTTTTTGCTGTCGGGAAAACACCGAACATGGCAGGGTTGCAAGGAAAAAAGGGGAAAAAATAAAATTTTTTGAAACTTTTCAAAAAAGCACACTGCTGCCTGTCTGCAATTTACTACAGATGGACAAGACAGAAGTTTATTATAATGTTTATGACAATGTTTTGTGGATGAATAAGCTAAAATCAACCCACAGACATCGTATTAACCAACAAAGATTTACAATAATCAAACTGAGATGTGTAATGGGAAAAACAAGAAACGGATTACTTCTGTTTCAAAAAGGAGAAACTAATCCAAACATTTATTTTATTCATTTAATTATGCTGTTAAATTAATGTTTAATGTGAAAACATTTTTTTTCGCTATAACACATCACTAGTTATGACGTTACCAATAAAGGTTCTATATTTTCATTTTTTTTTTTTAAACCAGTCAAAAGAAAACATCCAAAAATTCCACTGGCGGAGCCAAAAGGATAAATTAAAATTTTCTGGCCTATACACACCAGTACATTTCACTAAAATTCAGAGTAAATATGGCAAATAAAAAACATAATTTAGCTTTAAAAGACTAATAGGACAAAATATAAAATTAAACTAAAGGTATTTAGTTTCCATGTTCTCCGTGTGTCCCCATGGGTTTTCCCCCCACAGTCTAAAAACATGGATTCAGCGTAAATTGGAGAGCAGAATAAATTAGAGCAGAATAAATTCACTGCTCTAAATTGCCCCTATATATAGTGTGTGTGTGTTTGAGAGAGAGAATGGATTTGCACCCTGTCCTGGATGTAAATACTTTGTGGCTTAGTGGTTATCAAGTTCGCCTCTCAGCACTAGGGATTCCCAGTTCGAATCCCAATCTGAGTGGAGTTTCCATGTTTTCCCCGTGTCTGCGTGGTTTTCTCCGGGTTCTCCGGTTTCCTCCCACAGTCCATAAACATGGATCAAGGTCAATTGAGTTCTCCAAATTGCCCCATATAGAGTGTGTATGTGTGTGTGAGTGTGTGCCCAGCAATAGGTTGGCACCCTGTACTGGGTATATCTGCCCAGCGCCCAAAACGTTCTCCCCTGGATGGGCATGGGGAACCCCCATGCCCATCCATATATATGCACAAAGTGCTTTTTGTTTTTGTGTCTCTGTCACTTTGCATAAAAAGCTGTAATCTTCTTCTTATTTTTAAGTAATTTAAAATACTTTTTAACTTCATCATGTATCTAATTATTTATTCTGCAAATGTGCTGTATACATGAGCCTCTAGTGTGTCAATCTGATTATGAGTATTAAATATATTGTAAGTGATGCAATTGCTCAATGCAGAAACATAAAAATGATATTTACAATGTAATTCTTTATTGAAATGAAGATGTATAATACTTGACACATTTTTAAAACCATTAGTTAAAACCATTCGTGTCGGCACTCTGAAGTTTTTAACATTTAGAAGTAAACACATCAGAGCTAATTTTTTTTATTTCTGTAAAAGCAGTACTTGTTTTAATAAATGTGTGTTTAAACCTAAATTGGATAAATAGCTAAATCTGTCACAGGTAAGCTGCGCCATAAAATTCCAATCCTAAAAATTTCTTCCTGTGAAAGTAAAGGCGTAAACAACAGATGCAGCAAGTTACCAAAGAATCGAAGTTAAGAAATATCCTCTCCTTTCAAGATGCTTTTATATCCTTAAGGTTAGTTTATTGTAATTCACTTCTGAAAGGATGTTTTACTAAATCACATATTTTACAACCAGTTTAAAAAGCTAGAGCGCTTGATCACACTAGCCCTGTCCTATCAAACTTGCACTGGCTACTAGTTTCACAGTGACTACAATTTTATAATTAACAACATACAATTTTACATTATGGGCGGCACACTTGTCTCTTAGCGCGGACCCAACCTGTGTTTAGTGTCCATGTGCCTCCCCGTGTTCTCATTTGAAAATAGCTCTAAAAGTGTCTGCTAAATGATTATATGTAAATGTCTGCGTGAGTTTCCTACGGGTTCTCGTTTTCCTCCCATAGACCAAAAACATGGATTTAAGGCAAATTGAATTATCTAAGTTGACCCATATAGTGTGTGTGTCTGTGTGAGTGATTGTGCCCAGCGACAGATTGGCTCCCTGACCTGGTTGTATCTGCCAAGCATGAGAAACGTTCTCCCCTGGATGGGCACGGGGAACCCCGTGACCCTAGTAGAGGATAATGCAGAAGAATGAATGAATATATTTAACATAATCAGACTCTACAATTTCCAAGTGAACTGTATAACACAACACAAGCTAGTTCCACTTTCAAGGGGTTAGTTTACTTTTATACTTTTATTAATAAAATAATAAAATAATCGCTGATGGAAGAGTGTTTTTTACAACATGGTTACACAACTTTGGAATAGCCTTCCAGTTACCGTTAATGTTCTGTAATGTTTAATTAATCCTTGTGAAACAAGGTGTGGAGCTCAGGTTTAAATGCCGCTATTCCAGGAAACCCTATCGACGAAGTAACCTGCAGTATCTGCCTTTTTAGGGGTTCAAGCACGAAGTGCATGAAACCTATTGTTTTCGCTCAGATTTTTCTTATTCTTATTAGGGGTTCAAGCACGAAGTGCAAGAAACCTATTGTTTTCGCTCAGATTTTTCTTATTCTTATTAGGGGTTCAAGCACGAAGTGCATGAAAACCTATTGTTTTCGCTCAGATTTTTCTTATTCTTCTTCTTCTTATTATTATTAGGGGTTCAAGCACGAAGTGCATGAAAACCTATTGTTTTCGCTCGGATTTTTCTTATTCTTATTATTATTAGGGGTTCAAGCACGAAGTGCATGAAAACCTATTGTTTTCGCTCGGATTTTTCTTCTTCTTCTTCTTATTATTATTATTATTATTATTTTTCTCCGGAAAAACGCGTTGGGCAGCCAAAACCGCAGCGCCAACAGCCACCAAACCCGGAGGGTACGTCCAGATGGTGTGCATCTTCTCAGATAACAAAATCCAGATGTTTTCATCAATTGGTGGCGCAATAGAGCAGCAAAATGCGTTTACGCGTCTAACTTCTACCACCTTCTTCTCACAGTCTTCAAACTTTTTTTCCAGTCTCACAGACTCTGAACAAACCACTTTGCAATTTGGACCCATAAGCTCCGCCCACTTAGATTTTTCGCTAATTTGCATAATTTAAAAATTCCACTTCTTCCTACTACTTCTCCATTTCTCACTCAATCCCCATGTGTTTGGTATCAGAAAATTCAGCAGAGTGTGCCCTCCACTCGATTTTAAAAAAACCCTGAGGACGTCCAATAAATTTGGCGCACTTCTGTCCATAGGTGGCGCTATAACAGCTACATGTCTGTTTCTCCCTAACCGTACATGCCATCGAGCTCAAACTCAACACACATCATCTTCTGTCCAGTCTCTAACAGATATCCAAAATGCGACTACATCCCCCGAGGTTTACGACTGCCGTTAGCCAAACCGCTGTCAACAGGCCTTTCGTGCCCTTCCCGTTGACCGATGACCCTTAAACTTCACCACTCTGTACGTCTAGGCACTCTTTACAAACCCCCCAATTTCGACGGCGATTGGCCAGAGGTGGCGCTATTTCTAAAATACTGCTAATAACGTCCACATATGTACATCTACCGTCTCATTTATGCAATCCCATAATGCTCTACTACATCCTTCACATCTGTCCCCATACATGTCCATTAAAAAAATGTCGACTTCTCCAGATATTTCACAAAGTCCAAAACATGCTCTTTTCGAACAAGTCTCTGGATTTTTATCCAATCTTCTCAAAATTCATCTGGTGATACTCAGGAGAATGTCTAGGTAAATAATTATCAAAAAAATGTCGACTTTTCCACTTCCACTTATTTTACACTAATATTTATTCATTAGCCTCATTAGCATATATAGGCTATATTGCTACAACTCATTAGCTGTTAATCTCATCAAGTCCAAATTAGAACTGTATACCCGCCATGTCCCTCCGGTGATGCAGGCCGATTTTGGTTGACCTAGTCCTTATGGGGCCTCTGATAGGCGCTATAACAGCTACATGTGAGTTTCTCACTAACCGTAAATGCCATCGAGCTCAAACTCAACAAACATCATCTTCTGTCCAGTCTAAAACAGATATCCAAAATGCGACTACATCCCCCGAGGTTTACGACCGCCATTAGCCAAACCGCTGTCAACAGGCCTTTCATGCCCTTCCCGTTGACCGATGACCCTTAAACTTCACCACTCTGTACGTCTACGCACTCTTTACAAACCCCCCAATTTCGACGCCGATTGGCCAGAGGTGGCGCTATTTCTAAAATACTGCTAATAACTTCCACAGATGTACATCTACCGTCTCATTTATGCAATCCCATAATGCTCTACTACATCCTTCACATCTGGCCCCATACATGTCCATTAAAAAAATGTCCACTTCTCCAGATATTTCACAAAGTCCAAAACCTGCCCTTTTCGAACTAGTCTCTGGATTTTAATCCAATCTTCTCAAAATTCATCTGGTCATACTCAGGTGAATGTCTAGGTAAATAATTGTCAAAAAAATGTCGACTTTTCCACTTCCACTTATTTTACACTAATATTTATTCATTAGCCTCATTAGCATATATAGGCTATATTGCTACAACTCATTAGCTGTTAATCTCATCAAGTCCAAATTAGAAATGTATACCCGCCATGTCCCTCCGGTGATGCAGGCCGATTTTGGTTGACCTAGTCCTTATGGGGCCTCTGATAGGCGCTATAACAGCTACATGTGAGTTTCTCACTAACCGTAAATGCCATCGAGCTCAAACTCAACACACATCATCTTCTGTCCAGTCTAAAACAGATATCCAAAATGCGACTACATCCCCCGAGGTTTACGACCGCCAATTGCCAAACCGCTGTCAGCAGGTCTTTCACGCCCTTCCCGTCGACCGATGACCTTCAAACTTCACTGATCTGTACATCTACACATTCTTTCCCAACCACCAGATTTTCACACCGATTGGCCAGAGGGGGCGCTATATATGTATGTTCCTACTGCCATGTTGTCCATACTGTACATACCGCTTGAACCCCGCTAATCACCGCTTGCGGTTATATTTATTATTATTATTATTATTATTATTATTTTTCTCCGGAAAAACGCGTTGGGCAGCCAAAACCGCAGCGCCAACAGCCACCAAACCCGGAGGGGACGTCCAGATGGTGTGCATCTTCTCAGATAACAAAATGCAGACGTTTTCATTTATTGGTGGCGCAATAGAGCAGCAAAACGCGTTTACGCGTCTAACTTCTACCACCTTCTTCTCACAGTCTTCAAACTTTTTTTCCAGTCTCACAGACTCTCAACAAACCACTTTGCCATTTGGACCCATAAGCTCCGCCCACTTAGATTTTTCGCTAATTTGCATAATTTAAAAATTCCACTTCTTCCTACTACTTCTCCATTTTTCACTCAATCCCCATGTGTTTGGTATCAAAAAATTCAGCAGACTGTGCCCTCCACTCCATTTAAAAAAAAACTCTGACTTTTCCCTTCAGTCCCGCTGCTACATGCAAATTCATCTACATGTCATAATTCAAATTAATTCATCCTTCATTCAAAATTCTGTAACTCAATCACCCTTCACTCAAACCTTCTACAACTTCACACACACATTCAGCATCAGTCCCTGAGGACGTCCAAGAAATTTGGCGCACTTCTGTCCATAGGTGGCGCTATAACAGCTACATGTCTGTTTCTCACTAACCGTACATGCGATCGAGCTCAAACTCAACACACATCATCTTCTGTCCAGTCTCTAACAGATATCCAAAATGCGACTACATCCCCCGAGGTTTACGACCGCCATTAGCCAAACCGCTGTCAACAGGCCTTTCATGCCCTTCCCGTTGACCGATGACCCTTAAACTTCACCACTCTGTACGTCTACGCACTCTTTACAAACCCCCCAATTTCGACGCCGATTGGCCAGAGGTGGCGCTATTTCTAAAATACTGCTAATAACTTCCACAGATGTACATCTACCGTCTCATTTATGCAATCCCATAATGCTCTACTACATCCTTCACATCTGGCCCCATACATGTCCATTAAAAAAATGTCCACTTCTCCAGATATTTCACAAAGTCCAAAACCTGCCCTTTTCGAACTAGTCTCTGGATTTTAATCCAATCTTCTCAAAATTCATCTGGTCATACTCAGGTGAATGTCTAGGTAAATAATTGTCAAAAAAATCTCGACTTTTCCACTTCCACTTATTTTACACTAATATTTATTCATTAGCCTCATTAGCATATATAGGCTATATTGCTACAACTCATTAGCTGTTAATCTCATCAAGTCCAAATTAGAAATGTATACCCGCCATGTCCCTCCGGTGATGCAGGCCGATTTTGGTTGACCTAGTCCTTATGGGGCCTCTGATAGGCGCTATAACAGCTACATGTGAGTTTCTCACTAACCGTAAATGCCATCGAGCTCAAACTCAACACACATCATCTTCTGTCCAGTCTAAAACAGATATCCAAAATGCGACTACATCCCCCGAGGTTTACGACCGCCATTAGCCAAACCGCTGTCAACAGGCCTTTCATGCCCTTCCCGTTGACCGATGACCCTTAAACTTCACCACTCTGTACGTCTACGCACTCTTTACAAACCCCACGATTTCGACGCCGATTGGCCAGAGGTGGCGCTATTTCTAAAATACTGCTAATAACTTCCACAGATGTACATCTACCGTCTCATTTATGCAATCCCATAATGCTCTACTACATCCTTCACATCTGGCCCCATACATGTCCATTAAAAAAATTTCCACTTCTCCAGATATTTCACAAAGTCCAAAACCTGCCCTTTTCGAACTAGTCTCTGGATTTTAATCCAATCTTCTCAAAATTCATCTGGTCATACTCAGGTTAATGTCTAGGTAAATAATTGTCAAAAAAATGTCGACTTTTCCACTTCCACTTATTTTACACTAATATTTATTCATTAGCCTCATTAGCATATATAGGCTATATTGCTACAACTCATTAGCTGTTAATCTCATCAAGTCCAAATTAGAACTGTATACCCGCCATGTCCCTCCGGTGATGCAGGCCGATTTTGGTTGACCTAGTCCTTATGGGGCCTCTGATAGGCGCTATAACAGCTACATGTGAGTTTCTCACTAACCGTAAATGCCATCGAGCTCAAACTCAACAAACATCATCTTCTGTCCAGTCTAAAACAGATTCCCAAAATCCCACTACATCCCCCGAACTTTATGACCGACATCAGCCAATCCGCAGTCAGCAGGCCTTTCACGCCCTTCCCGTCGACCGATGAAATTCAAACTTCACTGATCTGTACATCTACACACTCTTTACCAACCACCAGATTTTGACACCGATTGGCCAGAGGGGGCGCTATATATTTCTGTTCCTACTGCCATGTTGTCCAGACCGTCCAATGCTGCTTGAACCCTGCTAAACGCCGCTTGCGGCTATATTTTCTGTTTGTTTTGCTGATTCAAGCATTAGTGCTGGTGTTAAATGCGGCACGGTATCAAAAATTTTACTTTGCCTACAACTTTTATTGTGCTTTAACTTCTCTAACCTGGATTTCTAATGCACTACACAATTTCTACAGTCATGGCCAAAAGTTTTGAGAATGATACAAATATTAATTTTTACAAAATCTACTGCTTCAGTTTTTATAATGGCAATTTGCATATAGTCCAGAATGTTATAAAGAGTGATCAGCTTAAAAGCAATTAATTGCAAAGTCAATAATTGCCTAGAAAATGAACTTTATCCCCCAAAACACATTTCAACTTCATTGCAGCCCTGCCTTAAAAGGACCAGCTAACATCGTTTCAGTGATTGCTCCATTAACACAGGTGTGGGTGTTGATGAGGACAGGGCTGGAGATCAATCTGTCATGATTAAGTAAGAATGACACCACTGGACACTTTAAAAGGAGGCTGGTGCTTGGCATCATTATTTCTCTTCTGTTAACCATGGTTATCTCTAAAGAAACACGTGCAGTCATCATTGCACTGCACAAAAATGGCCTAACAGGGAAGAGTATTGCAGCTAGAAAGATTGCACCTCATCTATCGCATCATCAAGAACTTCAAGGAGAGAGGTTCCATTGTTGCCAAAAAGGCTCCAGGGCACCCAAGAAAGACCAGCAAGCGCCAGGACCATCTCTTAAAAGTGTTTCAGCAGCGGGATCGGGCTACCAGCAGTGCAGAGCTTACTCAGGAATGGCAGCAGGCAGGTGTGAGTGCATCTGCACGCACTGTGAGGCGGAGACTCTCTGAGCAAGGCCTGGTCTCAAGGAGGGCAGCAAAGAAGCCACTTCTCTCCAGAAAAAACATCAGGGACAGACTGATATTCTGCAAAAGGTACAGGGAGTGGACAGCTGAGGACTGGGGTAAATTCATTTTCTCTGATGAATCCCCTTTCTGATTGTTTGGGACATCTGGAAAACAGCTTATTCGGAGAAGACGAGATGAGCGCTACCACTAGTCTTGTCTCATGCCAACTGTAAAGCATCCTGAAACCATTCATGTGTGGGGTTGCTTCTCAGCCAAGGGAAGCTGCTCTCTCACAGTCTTGCCTAAAAACACAGCCATGAATAAAGAATGGTACCTGAATGTCCTTCGAGAGAAACTTCTCCCAACCATCCAAGAGCAGTTTGGTGAGCAACAATGCCTTTTCCAGCATGATGGAGCACCTAGCCATAAAGCAAAGGTGATAACTACATGGCTCAGGGAACAAAACAGAGATTTTGGGTCCATGGCCTGGAACCTCCCCAGATCTTAATCCAATTGAGAACTTGTGGTCAATCATCAAGAGACGGATGGACAAACAAAAACCTACACATTCTGACAAAATGCAAGCATTGATTGTGCAAGAATGAACTGCTATCAGTCAGCATTTGGTCCAGAAGTTGATTGAGAGCATGCCAGGGAGAATTGCAGAGGTCCTGAAGAAGAAGGGTCAACACTGCAAATATTGACTTGCTGCATTAACTCATTCTAACTGTCAATAAACGCTTTTGTTACTCATAATATGATTGCAATTATATTTCTGTATGTGATAAAAACATCTGACAAACACACGTAAAAACCAGAGGGCAGCAGATCATGTGAAAATATAATATTTGTGTCATTCTCAAAACTTTTGGCCATGACTGTAATGGCTTTGCAGTCTTACTGGGTGACTTTGTAGGTTTTTTTATGTTACATTATTTCTATTTTTGAATGGCACTTGATTTCCACAATCTTTACATTAGTGTCCTGCACTGTTGATGCTGCCTGGCTTCTAAAGGTTGAGTCCACCACTGAGCCTTGGTCCTCACAAGGATCATCCTTAAAAACAAACAATAATGGGGACATTTTTCTTGCCACCATCGCTATACTGTATAAGTAAAAAAAACTTGAAGCATAGATTTCAGGCCATAATTACATTTTCAGCACTTTTAGCTGTGAAAGTCTGGTGACAAGAAAAGAAAACACTCAAATGAAGCTAAAAAAATTAAACAGGAGTTCTCTGATGTGCCACATTATAAAACCTACAGGTAAGAAACGCAATCACTGGTACATGCCAGCTCCAACTGGCACCAGGTTTCACTGCATGTTGTAGGTGGCACTGCTTGCAGTTTCATTTTATAGAGCACCTGTCATTCTCTGCTGATGTCGACAGTACCCCAAACCAAAACAGGAAGTCCCAAGCCTAGCATTGGGGGAGGAAGGGATGTTGTGGCATCCTTGCTGTGTTTACTGTACAGTTGCTTAAAGTTGATGCATACAGAGAGAGTGCATAATCAAGGACTGGTGAAGATTACAACAGGCCGTGACGCAACACCTCACCTGTGGTCCTGTATGACCTGCTATACCTGGATTATAAAGACAAGTAGGAACAGCTTTACAGTACAGTACAACATAGCCATGTACTTGTTTATAACCATGTTAAAGCTTACATGCAAACAAGGCATAACAGAACTGAAACCCGACTGCACAGGCCAGATAATCTGGAAGGCAGTACGTCATGGTTACTCCTGAATCGATTCATCGGGAGAACGAGGCCACTGTAAAGTAAACATTCGTAGAAAGAGTGTTGGCTGACAGACATCCTCCTCTTATGTCAGTCTGTTTAAAATAAAAACATCAAATTTCATGTCATATTCAAGATAAGACACCGTAGTCAAAAAGAAGTGCAATCACCGCTTACACTAGTACAACTCAAACCCGTCAGTGACCAAATAGCATTTTAGGGTGTATTGGGTCAATTAATCAATTATTAATTACTACTTAATTTTTAAGGCTCTTAATAGGGACTTGTATTAAGGTGAAACTTGGAAGCTGGTATACAATCTAGGTACACATCAATGTAATTTTAAATAAACTAATTGGATTAAATAACTGCTTTATCAATAGTGCTTTATCATAACACCAATATGGTTTTACTTCTAAATCATGAAGCCTTATTGCTTGTGCACATAAAAAAACAAAACATGAATTATTACAAATACTACAGTAAATAAATAACAAGCAATTCTAAACTATAAAAACTCTAAAAGTGAAAACGGAGGCTAGCCAGAAACTTAAAAGTCTTAGATCCAAATACATTAAATTTGACCTTTTTACACATTTTAGCGCCATATTATCTTCTGTGTCTCGGCTGTGAAAACTGCTCTATAATTAATCTTGGGTAGAACAGAACAAATTGCACAGCTGATTACTGGCAGTAATGTTTCCAGCAGCTTGTTAAACAATGCATGTAGAGAAAGCTGACGGACTCTCATGCTGATAAATGCTCCTTAAGCACTCTTTATTGAACCATTAAATCCACATGCCAATCAACAGTGCCTGTCAAAGCAGAACGTATTACTGCGGTCGAGATCTGTTGTACCGAGAAGCCAAACATGGAAAAAAAAATAAAAATAAAAAATCCTGCACAAGCATGTCCAAGACTTTATTTGTTTAAACCGCAAGTCCTGATTAATGCAGTTTACATGAGCTACGAGGGTGAAAATAGAATGCGCGACATTTAGGAAGCCACAGATTTCTGAATAATCTGACTTATTTATTCCAGTGATGCTCTCAGTCCATGAGTGACCCCTTTCCACTGCTCTGGTCTAAGTCTTTGGCTGAAAGGCAGCGCAGAGAGAAATGGAATGCCCCGTCTCACTCTCACACACCCTCAGCCTGCAAGATCTGAGAGAAGGAGCTGTTAAAACCGAGAGCTCCGGAACGATAGAGTGGTGATAGGTGGGTGGGCCAGCTGGAGGTTTCCCCACTGACAGCGTGGGCTGATGTGAAGGTTTGACAGGCGGGGGCTTTTCTGAGCAATTCATTTATTTGAAATACCACCACTGTAGTTAGATTTAAAAAAATCATAGACATCATTTTTTGTTTTGGTTCTAAATCTGAGACTGGGGATTTCTTGGCATTGTGAAATGTCCTGGGCTAAAGAGTGTAGAAGCTTGTTCATGTCTACACAGCTCTCTTTTGTATTTAATCCTAATTAACAGCAACTGTTGGTCTTTGCTTTGGAGGCCCAAAAGCATTCTTGGCCCCATCTTGCTTTT